>OZ010614.1:10287345-10374845 GCA_963932145.1 Acanthosepion lycidas
ATTTAAAAAGATAGACGCTTCTGTCTAAGCCTTTTTTCTGGTTAATGTAAATTATCTTTATAGTAAGGGATTTTTTTCCATATCGACAATATAGTTAAATTCCCAGATCAATATTTTTTTCCAATTGTCATTTTATACCAATCTGTCTTGTCCATAGAATTGATCTGGGAATTTTACTATATATATATATATATATATATATATATACGCATTTACTAACATGTATATTTATATATATTATGGATAATATATTTATTCATGTAGATATATCGTAAGCATATTTATTCATATAGATAAACATATGATGTTTATATATATATATATATATATATATATATATATATTAAATAAAAACAGACCACTTTAAGGTTCCATGTAATAAATTATTTGATCACAGCCCTTTTAAAAGGACTGCGGATCATCAGACTTTACTTCCAAACAAAAAATGAAAAGTAAAGTCTGATGATCCGCAGTCCTTTAAAAGGACTGTAGTGAAATAATTTATTACATGGAACCTTAAAGTGGTCTGTTTTTATTTAAATTATTTGCTCTGGATTTACATTGAGCTCTCTGGATTATATCCTCCTTAGGTTTACCCATACGGATTACGTAGTTTTTCATAAACTCTCTCTCTCTCTCTCTCTCTCTCTCTATCTATCTATCTATCTATATATATATATATATACAAACATATATATATATTGTTGTAGGTGTTTATCAGTCAACTTGGCATGAACTAATATATATATATATATATATATATATATATATATATATATATATATATATATATATATATAGGAATCTATTTAAGCTCCCTAAGAATTTGCAGTTTCCAATTATTAACCAGAGATGATATATACATAGAAAATCCTTTCAAAATCCTCCCATATCTTCCTTATTTCATCCACAATGCTAAGAGAAAAGCATACAAAATATACAACAATTTATCCTGTGTAAACATCAAAATAATTCCGACCACATCCAAAACTATTACTGATATAATCAGAACCAAAAATACCCATAACAATAATAATTCTGAAGAAGGTAAATATAAAATAAATTACAAGAACTTCTCACAATACATTGGACAAACTTGCAGAAATTAAAAACAAACGTATCTATGAACAGAAAAAGGATCTTATGCACAACAATTGATCAAATGCATTAATTATATAAATTAAACCACATCTTTGATCTAAAGAATGTCACACTTATTAAAAGAGCAAGTAACTTACTTAGATAAAAATTCTTGAAAGTGCCGATATTGAAACTTATGAAAATATAAATGTGCGCCCCGTTTTTTTTTCAAATATCAATATTTCTGAAAGAATTACTATTTTCCCAAGCCAACATACATGACGATAAAAATATTAAAAAACTAAAATAAAAAAGAAGTTAAATTCAAAACTCCCTGTTATTTAAAATATGTAACTCATAAAATTAATCCTAAACTAAAATAATTTAAATATTAATTTTCAAGAACATCGTTTACTTTATTAGACATTGAATTGTGTCACTTGTCGTCCTCCATAGCTTGCCTAGACTTTTAGACTAACCTGTTTAATATTTATGGCCGTTACTAAGTTTAAAATTTTGAAAAGCCAATAACATTTTACTCGTGTATATAAATATTTGTTACAAAATAAAATCTTTGCATGTGCCTTGATAAAGTCCCTCAGAGGATGAAATGCGTCGACTAAGATAATTTTCTTTTTGTCTTTATTCATCTCTCTATCTCTCTCTCTCTCTCTCTCTCTCTCTCTCTCTCTATCTATCTATCTATCTATATCTATATCTATCTATCTATCTATCTATCTATCTATCTATCTATCTATATATATATATATATATATATATATATATACAGGGTGTCCATAAAGGTCATGTGCACTTTAAAAACTTTATAACTTTATTTGTATTTGCGATAGAAATAATTTGTAAAAAGGATTAGAAAGAAGTAAATCTATATTTTTTAAAGGTTTTATTGAAATTTTATTTAAGTTTCAACATGTCCTCCATCATTAGCAATACAAAGGGTAATACGATTTTGGCAGTTCACGGAAAGAGTTTGCCACCTGATTTACAGTAATGCTAGACATCACATTAGTTATTTTAGCTATACTTAAAACTAGGTACATTAAACTTTATAAGATTTTTTACAGATTATTTCTATCGCAAATACAAATAAAGTTATAAATTTTTTAAAGTGCACACGAACTTTATGGACACCCTATATCAAATGCATCAAATCTGTGGTATACCAATGCACTATATCATCCACGGAGAACCCTAACAATAATATGATATACATTGGGTCCACGAAAAATGCCTTTAAAACCAGATGGAGGCAGCATAAATGCTCCTTCAACAACATAAACTTTAGACATCAGACCTCTCTATCTAAATATTTTTGGCACCTGAAAGAAAAAAATAGGACACCTAAAGTAAAATGGAAAATCATTAACAGGACTAGAACTTGCAAAACTTGGGATGACCGATGCCCTTTGTGCCTCCATGAGAAACTACACATTATTAAGCTTCTAAACAATAAAAACCTATTAAACAACCGGCAAGAATTAACGGTTTTCTGCCGACACAACCGAACTTACGCTCTGAATAACTAGCTAAAAACACGCATACAAAAAAATAAATTTTAAAATCCATAGCCCATATACATAGTTTTAATAACCTACAAAAATTGATAACCCTTTATGAAGTCGTCAAATAACAAACGTTACGGCCTTTTCATAATCCCTTTCATAAAGAGATATAATAAAAGAATAAAATAAAAATAAATAAATAAATCTCCGTAGACGCTCAAGCCAGACTATGCGAAAACTTCCTCCGTCGTAAATTTAGCCACCCCCACCTTACCGTGACTCGGCATCTATGAAAGTAACTCTATACTGATACAAATTATTAACACCCAAACCCTGCCGATTCTAAACAATCCGCCCTTGATGTTACCATGGAAATTTTTTTATTCCAATTCTGACCATTAAAACTCGTAAATTTCAGAAATAAGTCATTCCCAAAAAATTTCGCTTGAAGATGGAACAGAGCCTACTTTAACTCAAGTTAATTCAAATATTATTTTGAAGTTTTCGGCTCTTGTTTTGAAACATGAGACCTCTTATGTAGAGTGTTGGAATCATATTTTTAAATAAATAATTATATTTATTCTCTACTTTCGTATCGAGCACTATTTTTAAAAAGTAATTACAAAAATACTAAGGAACTTTGGATTATTTACCAAACCAGTTTCTTTCCTATTTTCTACAATATTTTCACACACACACACACACACACACACACATATATATATATATATATATATATATATATATATATATATATATATAATGTGAGTATTTAGGCACCATTTTTTCGTTGATGCATGTTTCATTAAATAACATAGACAAGTGTTGTCTATTTATTTTATGTAAATTCTTTTCATATCGTCTGATAAGCTTAATAACATTATCATTAAACGAGGAAAGAAATTAAAAATATTGATAC
Organism: Acanthosepion lycidas; assembly: GCA_963932145.1. NCBI lineage: Eukaryota > Metazoa > Mollusca > Cephalopoda > Sepiida > Sepiidae > Acanthosepion > Acanthosepion lycidas. The sequence continues at coordinate 10,290,868 of OZ010614.1, forward strand.
ATGATTTTTTTTAATCATACCTAAGATTTCGGCTTACATAAGCCATTATCAAAGATGACAATTACAGTACAATATATTTCTGTTTGTTGCTGTTAACAATTTATATATTCCTATTTCTTTGGCTATTTCAATTTGCCTTTTCACAAGGCTACATTTATAATTCCAAGTGTTGATAGTTTGGTGGGCTGCTGGATCATGTAATTTAAATTGCGTGCATTTAGAAAGCATTTTTTCATTGATGCATGTTTCATTAAATAATATAGTCAAACTTGTCTATATCATTATATATATATATATATATATATATATATATAAAGAGGAAGATGAAAAGCTTTTCTCAGACTACGCACTGTCGGATTTATTATGCTGCATGTGTTTATATACTGAGGCGATGGATGTCATTCCTTTATCAAGGCTTATAAATTTAAGCATTTCACTGACCTTTCAACCAGCTGATGGACATTCATGAACGGTCTTAAATTTATAAGCCTTGATAAATCAATGACATCCATCACCTCTGTAATAAATCTTACATTACCTTGATAAAGTTCCTCAGAGGAAAACATGGATCGACAAAGATAAGTTTTCCTTTTGTCTTTATTCATCTCTCTCTCTTCTTCTTCTTCTTCTCTCTCTCTCTCTCTAATATATATATATATATATATATATATATATATATATATATATATATATATATATATATATATATTAAGAAATGGACAAAGTCTGACAATTTATTAAAGACATTTTCTATGAAAATTTCTCGGACATTCAGGCCGGTAAGTGTTATTTAATACTGTTTATTATAAACAGAGCATTTACTTAAATACTTTTATCTATAAAAAGAATGTTAAACATAAAAATGTCTTTAATATATATATTATTAATTAAAGAATATCAAACACTTAAAATCCCATAAGTGTTTGATATTATTTAATTAATAAAAATTTTGGTCTATATTTTGACATAGAGCTCTCCCTGGATCTATATTCACTTGGAAATTCCACACGGATTACCATATTTTATCATAACTATATATATATATATATTAAAGAAAAACAGACCACTTTAAGGTTCCATTATAATAATTTATTTCACCAGAGCTCTTTTAAGGGATGCTGGATCATCAGATAACACTTCCAAAAGATAAAACGAAATGAAACGAAATGAAATGAAAATTCATACTTTTGATGGGTAGTGTAAGTTATATATATATATATATATATATATATATATATATATATATATATATATATAAGGCTCTAACTCTAATATTCCATGGTTATAATTTATTACATTGGAATATGTGTGTGTGTGTGTGTGTGCAAATGATGTATACATTTTTATATATCAAGAACAGTTTTATGAAAATCTATGACAAAGAGGAAACATTTTTGGTGTATTGTGCTTCGCCCATGAATGAGAGAAAACGTTGGAATTTTAAATTTAAATGTAATATTTTTAAAACTATGTGTTTTGGTATATAGTCCAACCAATTTTATTTAGTTTCCTATTATGTTTTTTATCGCTTTTGTTATTAAGTATCCCACATTGTGATAATAGAAAATCTACTAAGAAGAAGAAAGGTTGAAATGTGAGAAAGCGTCTTAATTTATCTGTTACCCTCAGCGTGATATTTTAGCTCTATTATTTATAGAACAAAGGAAAAATTTTGAATATTTTCTCTTACAATGCTTTTATTATGCAAATATCTTGCTCGTGAAATTGACCTACTGTCAGTGGTTAATTGGAGCAAGAGATGTCTTGTAAAATGTGAACGCTTCCCAAACAAATCAAAGGTCAATGTAGGATTCTCTCCAATTCTCCCGTTAGGTCTCCACCAGCTTCTTCTTTCTCCACCTCACCCAACCCATCCCAAGGATTAAAAAGGTCACCCCATTCCCCGAGGGGTACGTCATTTGCTATATTGACAGACAGACCCGAAAGAGGAACCTTTCAACCCTCTTGAGGTTTTTATTCAAGTTTATCCCTCGGCAGAAGACCCCAAGCATTTCCCGAAAGCTCCGGGAGTTATCATTTTAATAAGGAAATCAGGCGGCAAAATGAAAGTTTGGAATTTCCTGGCCGCCTCCAAGGACTCGTTTCCAAAATCTGCTTTCATTTAATCACCATAAAGGACCTTTTCTGCTTTCCATCAGCAAGCATGGCTGATGCTAACCTCCAGGAGGTTACTACTTGGTACCTTTCGGGGCTCATGTTTTCCACTGGCATAAAGTGGAATGTCTGTAGGTATGTGTGTGTATGTCTTAGTGGCATTATCGCCTTTCTAGAGATGGAACAATTATAAAATCAATCTATCTATCTATCTATCTATCTATCTATCTATCTAAGTCCCTATTCTTATCTATCTATCTATCTATCTATCTATCTATCTATCTATCTAAGTCCCTATTCTTATCTATCTATCTATCTATCTATCTATCTATCTATCTAAGTCCCTATTCTTATCTATCTATCTATCTAAGTCCCTATTCTTATCTATCTATCTATCTATCTATCTATCTATCTATCTATCTATCTATCTATCTATCTATCTAAGTCCCCATTCTTATCTATCTATCTATCTATCTATCTATCTATCTATCTATCTATCTATCTATCTATCTAAGTCCCCATTCTTATCTATCTATCTATCTATCTATCTATCTATCTATCTATCTATCTATCTATCTATCTAAGTCCCTATTCTTATCTATCTATCTATCTATCTATCTATCTATCTATCTATCTATCTATCTATCTATCTATCTAAGTCCCTATTCTTATCTATCTATCTATCTATCTATCTATCTATCTATCTATCTATCTATCTAAGTCCCTATTCTTATCTATCTATCTATCTATCTATCTATCTATCTATCTATCTATCTATCTATCTATTCAATTTCCTTTCTTTTTGTTCTTTTTCTTTCTTTCTTTCTTTCTTTCTTTCACTCACTTATCTGTGACCAAATCTGTTCATATATAGGTACTGAAATGTCTGTATGTATATGTGTGTGTCTTAGTGGCATTATCAACTTTATAGAGATGAAACGATTATAAGATCTATCTATCATTTGCACCTTAATCCGTCCCTATATAGATACTGAAATCTGTGTAAGTATGTGTGTGTCTGTATGCGTGTGTGTGTAAAAGACATACGATAATAGGGCATCTGACCTGGTCTTATTAAAATATTTTTTCTCACACAACAAATTCTATGATTATTTTTTAAAGATCTGTTCATGGTAAACAAAATAAATAATAAATCTTTTAAATACGATCCATCGCCAAAGATGCAAGAAAAATGGTCGTTTCTCTTTACCATTCTAGTAAGTACCTGACTCCTCGTGCTATCCTACCACCTTTATAAAAACCAGATCAGGCCGAATATTGCTGCCATATATGGGCAGAAGCTGCCCAGTCCTCCCTTTCCACTTCCGATAGCGCTCAAAAGCGCCCACGGGTCTTTTTGGGAGACAAATTATTTTCCACCTTCCAAACTCTCTCTCTCTCTCTCTCTCTCACTCTTGGGATTTGGTGAGTCTCACACTCCCCCATCGCTACTTCCATGGAAAGTGCCCGGATGAACTACATCATTTGGTTCCGCCAAGTCTAACCTTCACGGTTAGGACCCGCCATGCCACTTACATGGTAGCTAGCCATCTACATTCCCCACGTAATTCCATCGGCGAGAGAGATTTCCACTCGAACAGCTTCTTCCCATGAACCACTGTGGAAACGACTCACAAGAGAATGCTTTCCAGATCACTACAATCTTAACATGTTCGAGTCTACAGACAACCGTTATAACCCCCTCCTATCCGCATAAACAGCCTCTAAACGTAACCCTCTATTTCAAGTGCCCTCCCCCGGGACTTGTAGAGGGTGGCAAACCAACCACATTCTCTCCATACTTCCATTAGTGACAAGTAGGTTCCACTCAAAGAGCTTCTCTCGTACCACTGCTCTGTGGAACTGACACCCAAGAGAATGCTTCCCCGATCACTATAATCTTAGCCTCTTCAAATCTAGGGTTAGCCGTTATCTTCTCCTCTATCCGTATAATATTCCTCTTAACATAGCCATCTACCGCGAGTGGCTCCAGGGCATTGTACATGGTGAACCTTGCTGTAAAAAAAAAAAAAAAAAATTATCAACCAATATTTCTACAATCTTAACCTGTTCAAGTCTAGAGTTAACCGTTACCTTCTCCTCCTATCCGTATGATCTTCCTCTTAAAATAACCCTCTACTTCGAGTGACTCCCGGGCCTTGTACACGGTATAACCTTATTGTAAAAAAACGTATCAACCAATATTTCAACAATCTTAACCTATTCAAGTCTAGAGTTAAACGTTATCTTCCCCCTCCTATCTATATATACTACCCGTTAACGTAACCTTCTACCTCGAATGACTCCCCAGCCTTGTACAAGGGGAACATTACTGTAACAAAAAAAAAAAAAAAAATTGTCAACAATTATTTATACAATCGTAACCTATTCAAGTCTAGTAATAACCGTTATCTTCCCCTCCTATCCGTATAAACTAGCTCTTAATGTATCCCTCTACCTCGAGTGTCTCCCCGGCCTTGTACACGGTGAACCTCACTGTAAAAAAATTATCAACCAATATTTCTACAATCTTCACCTGTTCAAATATAGAGTTAACCATTATCTTCCCCTCCTGTCCGTATAAACTACCCCTTAACGTAACCCTCTTCCTTGTCTTGTACGGGTTGAACCTTATTGTAAAAAAATATAAATGAATAAAAATAAATATTAATCTTTTTGTTTAGTCTTTTCTTTTCGATTTTAAGAATGATTCTCGGTGTATCTTTTCTGCAGGATTTTACGGTTGCTGCTCTTTGCAGCACTGGTTACCATCTGCACATCTCAGACGCTGCAGATGCAATGCTCAACCAACCAGAGACAGACGGCCGTTGAAATGCAAAATGCCAATGTCATACTTACCGGCATTTTCCCAATTCACAAGGGGAAAACATCAGGATACGGATGTGGAGACTTCGATGAAGGTAACTCACTTTTGTATTGGCCAGGTCAAACTTCAATATTTCGGAAGCGAGGAAAGATTATTATTATTACAAGACTTAGGGAAAAACGCGATAAAAGAAAAGGAAAAATAAAGACACGCTGTTTGACAATATTCCACAATATTTTGATAGTATGTCTGTCTTCTTCAAGTTATATTTAAAAATTGCATATAAGTATAAAAAATATTTAAAAAAAATACAAGTACAAACGTCGTTTGTCTTGAGATAAAAAGGTTTTGCTGGTAATCAAGTCTAAAAAAAAAGAAACGAAGCCAGCAGTGTATCATTTCTTTCCTTAAATTGCGCTTTTCTCTAAATGTTGCAAAATATTGGAAGAATTACGCTAATCATTTTCTTTTATTATTATTATTATTATTATTATTATTATTATTATTATTATTATCATTGTTTCATTTCTTTTGATTGATTTCTGGTGTGTACTTATTTCTTTCTGGGTCCCGCCCAGAGACCTAAGGCCAGAAATGGCATCATGACACTTTGCACTGAGCAATTAAAAAAAAAAAAGAACAGCGACACACATATTTTATATAGATAAAGCCCTTTGGAAGTATGTGGACTATACTTGTGAGAACAATTTTTTGTATCTCTTTGAGGAATGGACTTCCAGGAATCCCTTCAATTAGTCTACTGGAATCTTTTCCAACCAATCCCAGGGCTCCAACTACAACAGGGATTGTTGATGTTCCCATGGGCCACATTTTTGAGATTTAGGATACAGTTTCGATTCCTGTCGGAGGTCGCATATTTTTCGCAGGTAAGAAGTGTAGATTAATGGCGTAGTCCAATTGGCGTCCTTATAGACTTAGTTCTCAGACTAAGGTTTTGACTCTCGTACACGTCCGTCGATATTTATGATGGACACCAGCTAATCATGTTCCAGTGAGGGGAAACACAGGTGTACGCATATTCCATTATATCACAGTATTAAACAACATTTACCGGAGGACGAATATTTTCTGTGAAAATTTCTCGGACATTCAAGCCGGTAAATATTGTTAAAACTGTTTATTATAAACAGAGCATTTACTTAAATATTTGTATCTATAAAAAAAGAACGTATAAACATAAAAGAATGTCTTAAAATAATTGTCGGACTTTGTCCATTTCATAATGTGTGACGTCATTTGTTTACATTTGGATACGCATCGAGCAGATATGAATGTATGAGAGAAAATCATGGAGAATTGTTGTTTAAAACAGTAAAATCGACCTTGCTAACCGAAACGCTCCTCTGTGGCTAAATCGTTAAAAGCACGTCAGGCTCTATGACGGTTCCGTATAGAATACAGGTTCGATTCCTGTCGTAGAACGCATATTTTCTATGAAAATTTCTCGGACATTCAGGCCGGTAAATGTTGTTAATACTGTTTATTATAAACAGAGCATTTATTTAAATATTTGTATGTATAAAAAGAACGTATAAACATAAAAATGTCTTTTATTAATATATATATATATATATATATATATATATATATATATATATATATATATATATATATATATATATATATATGATGGACTCTCTCTTGTCGATTTCGACAAATTCATTCAGTTTTTATGTTTGTGTCTTATGTGACACTTCAGTCCCAATAGTGACCAGCAAACATGTCCACATATTGTGCAACAGCGAGGATCTTGGGACATAGCCACAGGAATATTTGCTGACGTTTTTGGGGATTGTCTTTCGTCTCTCATCCGGTCAGCACGACAGACTTTGAAATTTCTGATACTACTCTGTCACAAATATCTCATTTAACCACCACAGAGAATCGTCCCTGTCCCCCAACAGCATGATTGATGCTCGTCTCTGTGAGAGCGTCTAACTGCACCTTCTGGCCTCACGTTTTCAAATGACTTGTGGTGGAATAATTAGATTGAAGCAATAACTGCATCTACTGCAAGGAAAGTTGGTTCACTGTGTCGTGCCAGAAGATATTTCTCGTCAGAGTCCATCTCACACATCTACAAATCAACCATTCGTCTTTACATTGGAGACTGTTGCCATATTTGCTCTGGTGCTCCTGTCGTTCATCTCGAGGTTCTCGACAAAATCCAAAGAAGGACCTGTAATGGAATCGGTCCGGAATTGGCTTCTTGTCCTCCGACACTTTCTCCCAGATGTAATATGGCTTCCCTCTCTCTTTTCTACAAATATTTTCATGACAACTGCTCTGGCGCTCTTTTTACTCTGATGCCCCGACTACACGAATTTAAGCGTGCTACTAGATTGGCATTTAGGTCCCACCCATTTACTGTTGAAATAGTTAAATGTAACCGCCACTTTTGCTCCAACAGTTTCTTTTGTCTCACTTCCCGATATTAGAACTCCCTTTCTCTCACTTGCCTCCCTGATAACTACAATCTTCAAAAATTTAAATGCAACGTCAATCACCATCTTCTGTTGCCTTGATACATGTCCTTTTTCTTTTTTCCTTTCCTCAATCCCCACCCTCAAAATCCACTCTTTTTTCTCACTTTCACTTTCTACAACCCCCTTCATGCTAGTGGCACTCCTGCTTTGCTTGGGGTGAAATCCTTAAAAAAAATCTCTAGTTTTTCTATTAACACGCTTGAAATTAGTATGAGGCACATTGACAGCTGAGAGGTTACTCTCTAGCTTATCTTCATACCTGAGTCACTGTCAAGCTAGCTATACATGAGGACCATAGGTATTCTGTCGTCATGTATATAATTATATATAATTATATATATATATTTTCTTTTTACAGATATAATGCAAATATATGAAGCGGCTCGTTGGAGTTTGAAATATATCAATTTAAGAAATTTGGCGGGAAATGGATTGAAGTTAGGTAAGTAACTATTTATTTATGGATTAATTTCTATCTCTGAACAAGGCAAATATGGATCCTCATATACGTAAAAACGGCGCCAAAAGGAACGTTTTCCCCCATGACACCGCTTTTTTAAAAACTACCTTACTTCTCGGCATTGTTTATAGTTTTAAAAAGCCATGATGAAAATTGGTATTTGAAAATTAAAAATCTAAACTTATGATGAAAGTGAATTTGTACATTTCTTTATTTTTTCTTGAAAATTTACAAAAATATTAAACACTATTAGATTATTTATTTACAAGACTAATTTTTTTAATTTACAACATTCTAAAAACTAAGACAATTAGAATTAATGCAATATTTTTCATTTGCCAATTCACAAAGAAATAAATATGAAAACAATTTTTATTCATAAATTTACTAAATTATTAAAATATGTGAACCAACCAATCTTTACTGCAATATTTACAACGTTTCGGCTATTATACGCTTCGGCCTTCTTCAGATGATATACGTTGGAATTTCGAACCGATCTCTTTATTTAGTCCACAGGGGTAAGTTCTTCTAATGCCACGTGCCATGCCTTTGGATATACCAGTTTCAGTTAATTACTAGGAACATTGCTATAAATAAAATAAAATATAAAATAATGATAATAATGAAAATTATGAATAAAATAAAATAAGATAAAAATTAAACCTAGTTTAAAATAAATTAAATAAATAAAAACAAAAATAATACAATTACTCCCAGTATGCAACAGTGACTGTGGTTGCTGAAAGTACAAACATCCCGCCAAAGGACGCAGGATTCATTCTCTTCGCCCAAGAACTGTCGGGATGACAACACATGTGTAACTTCTTGTGATAGGAGCTGTAATAATACAGAGTGACTTACTCTCTTTTATAACATGAACATTATCCCAATTGTAATGTAACACACACACACACACACCAATAGACACAAGTACATGAATAGAATTGTATGAAATTACCATATAATGTGTTTTTTTGTTATTGTGTACGTTTGTTTCTTCTGTTTTTCCTCGTGAAGACAAGCCCAAATTTATGACTCATATGGTGTGAGTGAATACCCCACCACAAATCCTCTTTGTAACTCAACTCTCCAAAGAGTTGGTTGAGTGATACAAAAGTGACTTGACCCAGAGTGTTGCGAGTTCAATACCTGGCCACAAAAGGGAAAGAAAACTTGGAGAGTTGAGTTACTAAAGGGAAGTAACTGAAACTGAATCAAAGTCACGTGGAAATAGAACTGATTTAAATAATGATTTGCTTATAATTGGTTAACATATTTTGCCACGACATGACCATTATATAGGAGTCAATGTGCCATAAAAAGACATTCAGAATGAGAACCTTGGAGATGGGATTAAATACCATGAGAATCTACTTGAAAATCCTTGTTTGGCACTACATGACCATTATATAAGAGACAGTGTGCCATAAAACCACACTCAGTATGAGAACCTTGGAGATGGGATTAAAGACTATGATAATCTACTTGAAAATCCTTGTTTGGCACTACATGACCATTATATAGGAGTCAGTGTGCCATAAAACCATATTCAGAATGAGAATCTTGGAGATGGGATTAAAGACTATGAGAATCTCCTTCGAAATCCTTGTTTGGCACTACATGACCATTATATAGGAGTCAGTGTGCCATAAAACCACATTCAGAATGAGAACCTTGGAGATGGGATTAAAGACAATGAGAATCTATTTGAAAAACCTTGTTTGGCACTACATGACCATTATATAGGAGTCAGTGTGCCATAAAACCAGACTCAGAATGAGAACCTTGGAGATGAGATTAAAGACTATGAGAATCTACTTGAAAATCCTTGTTTGGCACTACATGACCATTATATAGGAGTCAGTGTGCCATAAAACCACATTCAGAATGAGTACCTTGGAGATGGGATTAAAGACTATGAGAATCTACTTGAAGATCGTTGTTTGGGACTACATGACCATTATAAAGGAGTCAATGTGCCATAAACCACATTCAGAATGAGAACCTTGGAGATGGGATTAAAGACTATGAGAATCAACTTGAAGATCGTTGTTTGGGACTACATGACCATTATATAGGAGTCAATGTGCCATAAAACGACATTCAGAATGAGAACCTTGGAGATGGGATTAAAGACTATGAGAATCTACTTGAAGATCCTTGTTTGGCACTACATGACCATTATATAGGAGTCAGTGTGCCATAAAACCACATTCAGAATGAGAACCTTGGAGATGGGATTAAAGACTATGAGAATCTACTTGAAAATCCTTGTTTGGCACTACATGACCATTATAAAGGAGTCAGTGTGCCATAAAACAACATTCAGAATGAGAACCTTGAAGATGGGATTAAAGACTATGAGAATCTACTTGAAGATCCTTGTTTGGCACTACATGACCATTATATAGGAGTCAGTGTGCCATAAAACCACATTCAGAATGAGAACCTTGGAGATGGGATTAAAGACTATGAGAATCTACTTGAAGATCGTTGTTTGGGACTACATGACCATTATATAGGAGTCAATGTGCCATAAAACGACATTCAGAATGAGAACCTTGGAGATGGGATTAAAGACTATGAGAATCTACTTGAAAATCCTTGTTTGGCACTACATGACCATTATATAGGAGTCAATGTGCCATAAAACCACATTCAGAATGAGAACCTTGGAGATGGGATTAAAGACTATGAGAATCTACTTGAAGATCCTTGTTTGGCATTACATGACCATTATAAAGGAGTCAGTGTGCCATAAAACAACATTCAGAATGAGAACCTTGAAGATGGGATTAAAGACTATGAGAATCTCCTTCGAAATCCTTGTTTGGAACTACATGACCATTATAAAGGAGTCAGTGTGCCATAAAACAACATTCAGAATGAGAACCTTGGAGATGGGATTAAAGACTATGAGAATCTACTTGAAAATCCTTGTTTGGCACTACATGACCATTATATAGAAGTCAGTGTGCCATAAAACCATAATCAGAATGAGAATCTTGGAGATGGGATTAAAGACTATGAGAATCTCCTTCGAAATCCTTGTTTGGAACTACATGACCATTATATAAGAGTCAGTGTGTCTTAAAACTACTTTCAGAATCTATATCAGCATCTTTATTATTTCATAAACCTTTAAATCATTGTCATTTTGTTCATTCATCATTGTTGCTTCTTGCTTATATTTAATTTCTCGCTTTTTCGGCTAAAAGTAATTTCAGGAGAGAGGTGGCGACTGAAACTTATTTTAGACAAGAGGGTGGCTGAAAATAGTTTCTGATAAGAGACGGTTAGTTGAAAATATTTTCAGGCAAGAGGCGGCGACTTAAAATAATTTTAGAGAGTAGGCGACGGCTGAAAGTAATTTTAGAGAGTAGGTGGCGTCTGAAAGTAATTTCAGGCAGCGGCTTAAAATAATTTTAGAGATTAGGCAGCGGCTGAAATTAATTTCAGGCGGCGGCTTAAAATAATTTTAGAGAGTTTGTGGCGGCTGAAAGTAATTTCAGGCGGTGGCTTAAAATAATTTTAGACAGTTGGCAGCGGCTGAAATTAATTTCAGGCGGTAGCATAAAATAATTTTAGAGAGTTAGCGGCGGCTGAAAGTAATTTTAAGCGGCGGCTTAAAATAATTTTAGTGAGTTTATGGCGGCTGAAATTAATTTCAGGCGGCAGCTTAAAATAATTTTAGACAGTAGGCTGTGGCTTAAAATAATTTTAGCGAGGTGGCGGCGGCTGATTAATATAATTTTTCTAAGGGGTTTTAATAAAAACATCAAAACATTAAATGGGATTATGTAAATTCTTTATTTCAGAATCTGAGACATCGGAAGAAGGCCGAAGAACGTAGTGTCTGAAAAATAGCTGTTCTGAAAATGTGCGGGATAATTAGATGATCTCTATTTTTCAAAGATCTTTCTGAAGTCTTCCATGTGTCTTTTCTGATTTTTCCAAAATATATTTGAACTTTTTCTTTGCAGGAATGCAAGCATGGGATAATTGTTACTCCGGAGAGCGAGCCGTTAATGATGTCCTTAATTTCTATCCAGAGGATATCTCTCAGGATAAATTTTGCATTGCAAACAATTCAGTTATCACAATGGGTGAGTTGTACTATCGTCTGTTTTAGTAAACTTTATTGTTGCATGTGTAAATGGTACAATAGTTAGTGGCTCCAAACGAGAACACGGGAAGCTCATTTCGAATTCCAGTCGAGGTCGTTTCATTGACTTTTGCACAAATACCCTTGGGTAAGATATGAATTCGTTACCTTTGCACAAATACCCCGGAGGAAGAAATGAATTCTTTTGCAAAAACTTTTTCAAAAACTTTTTCAAAAAATAAACCCATAGGTAAGATATGAATCTATTACTTTTGCACAAATACCCTTGGGTAAGATATGAATCCGTTACTTTTTTTTACAAATACCCCTGGGTAAGATGTGAATCTATTACTTATGTACAAATACCACTGGGTAAGATATGAATCCGTTGCTTTTTTTTTACAAATATCTCTGGGTAAGATATGAATTCGTTATTTTTTTACAAATACCTCTGAGTAACATATGAATCTATTACTTATGTACAAATACCCCTGGTTAAGATATGAATCCTTTACTTTTTTTTACAAATACCCCTGGGTAAGATATGAATCTGTTACTTTTTTTTTAAAATACTTCTGGGTAAGATATGAATTCTTTACTTTTTTTGCAAATACTCCTGGGTAACATATGAATCTACTACTTATGTACAAATACCCCTGGGTAAGATAGGAATCCGTTACCTTTTTTTTACAGATACCCCAGGGTAAGATATGAATTCTTTACTTTTTTTTACAAATACCTCTGGGTAAGATATGATTCTATTATTTATGTACAAATACCCCTGGGTAAGATATGAATCCTTTACTTTTGTACAAATACCCCTGGGTAAGATATATATCCATCATTTCTCTCTTCAACTATGTACCCACTTCATAAAAAAACAACCAACATTCATATTTATGAGTGTTATTGCAATATTTTGTTAAAGTTGTTAAGCTCAAATATTTAACGATGCAATAGTGGAATTTTTACAGGTAATTTATTGTTGTAGAAACTTGGCATGAGTTTATTCAATCATTAACTTACGAAATAAGTTTCAGTAGAGAATTCAAATAGGAAAACAGTGGATTTTTCACAAGTATTGTTAGTAATAATAATAATTCTCTATTTCCCGTGTTCTTATCTCATGATGTATCTTCTAAAGCAGTGTTTCTCTCATACATATTTATTTTGTTATTCAAGGTGTGCTCGGACCTTACACAAGTTGGTCGAGCAAAGCGGTGGCTGACTTACTGAACAAATATCCTGCGTCACAAATTTCGTATGGTGCAGCAAATAGCAAACTGAGCGATAAAGCTCTATACCCTTATTTTATGAGGACGGCTCCTTCGTCAGGTACTTATGCAACGGTAAGTAAGAATATTCAAAATAGTGTAGGTGGTTACTAATTAGTCACACATAAAAACTGTTGATAAACCTATTTTTTAAAATAATATCTTGAATATTTTCTTATTACATTATTAGTTTTTTGATTAGGATTTTCATCATGATTTCACTTGCCACTAGTAGTATGTTTAATAGTGCAGTAGAATCCCTGACATCCGGACTAAGAAGGCCTTTCGGATATGAGGGGCTATAAAGGGTGTTTTATCAAGACTGATTTTATATATAAGGGTGTTTCATTAAGACGGATCAAAGTTAGCAGTAAATAAATCAGTGTTATTGGTAAAAAAAATATTTATTTCTCTATTGGATCATGTTATTTAACTCATAGCAATTATGTGTGAATAATAATATCAGCTAAATGTCCGCCATAAATTTTAAATTAAAGTTTGTCTGCCAAACCAATAGGTATTTTTGGCGGGGGAGGGCATATGTCATGAAACAAAACAATGTTTCATGTACTATGTGCCAGATAGAACATCCTCCATATTATTGGACATAATCCGAAGCTGTATTTTACCTGGGACTACGATTATGTTGGATTATTGGTTTGTTGTTGTGTTGTGTTTTACGGTATATCAACCTCAATGGGTTATTTAATGCCGACAAAGTTTTGATTGCTTGTAATATTTTGTTTTGTCAAAAATCTATTTCTGGTAATAATTTTTTTTCCCCAAAAATGTATTGCTGGTAATATTTTTTTCCCCAAAAATGTATTGCTGGTAATATTTTTTTCATCAAAATTGTATTGCTGGTAATATTTTTCAAAAACGTATTGTTGGTAATATTTTTTTTCAAAAATGTATTGCTGGTAATAGTTTTTTTTTTCTTCAAAAATTTATTGCTGATAATTTTTTTTTTTTTTACAAAGTATTCCTGGTATTAAAACCCATTTTTACCCCAGTTTCGGCGTTAACTATTTGCCCATAGCTGGGACCCTAATAGGGTGCTACCACCCGGGTGAGGGGGGACCTGGGAATACCAGCAATTAAGAGGTGATTCCACGCTTCTCAAAACCTCCTGATCAGAGGTCTTGCTGCTGGATGTAGTTTATCGTCTTACCTAGGACGCGGATGTAGTTTCTCGTCAAATCCAGGACGGTCGGATTATTGGAAAGGCTAGATATCTTTGAAGGCTGATCCCAATTCTATTCATCAGACTGTAAATCACAGTATGAATTTCGTTCACATGTAAACAATCGAAAGTACCTGGAAAGGAACGCCAAAATGAAGAATAAGTCCACGTTCGGGACTCATCGCAATATGATAGACTCGTCTTATTTGTGTAAGTTCCTTTGGAGACGTCAGGTAAAAAATAACAATAAATGCATTTTTTAACAAATTTTAAAGAAATTTCCCGAATTTTGATATGAAATTTGGTAAATACAAATTCTTTTTATTTTGGGGTGAATTAATACTTTTGGGTGAATTAATAGAAAAGATCCTGAATTAGAAGAAGCATTTTCAACCATCATTAATTTTATACTAGTTTTTCTTCCTTTTCAATTTTAACTGCTTTATTTACACTAGCAGTGTTACTAGCAGTAATACTGAATTTTTATTATGTGGATTCTTTTTCAAGCATTAGTGAAACAAAGACAGAATTTTAACCCTTTGAGTCCCTGACCACCTCTTTACCGGTAGTAAAGAAAAATGGCGTAATTCACAGACACCGGTTGAACAGTGGTAGAGAAAAATAACTTGATGCCCATCCAACGGTTGAACGGTGGTTAAACACTCATAACTATTTTTATATCTACCGTGAAACATTACATAACAATTATTTACTAATGTTGACTCAGGAGCTCAGGCAGAAGGATTAAAATTGTTCAGGAACGCACGGCTCAAAGGGTTAATATCCTTTCTTTGGTGTCATTTGTGTTGCATGATTTGGCGACCATGTTTTTTTTTTTTGAATCATGATTGACATTCATATAAGATTCTACTGGATATGAGGTGAGGGGTCAGTTTCCTATCGTCATTAAGTACTAAAGTGATCCCCTAAGATTACTGCATATTAACCCTTTGAACCCTGACCATCGGTTTACGGGTGGAAGAGAAAAATGTCTTAATGCCCAGCCAACGGTTGAACGGTGGTCAAACACTTGTAACTATTTTTTTTTTATATCTACCGTGAAACATTACATAGCATTTATTTACGAATGTTGACCCAGGAGCTCAGGCAGAAGGATTAAAATTGTTCAGGAACGCTCGGCTCAAAGGGTTAAATAACTGGGAAGTGTAATGGCAGAGGACGGAAAATGTGACACTGAAATCGGAAGACACATTGGATAAACAAAAGATGCATTCCAAAAGCTAAACATTCTTCTTCTTCTTTTATGTACCGTGTCACTTCAGAACGTAGGTGATCATGGCTCTCCACATCTTCCTGTTCTTTGTAGCTCTTAATAAGTTTTGTCTTTCTATTAGTTCTCCTAAACTCTATTCTACCATCCATTTACTCAAGCCCGTCAAGTATAATACGCACTGCTTTCCTCTGTCCTTCTTTCCCTCAATGTGTCTTGTGAGTATCAGATTTTCCAAGCCCTCCTTTCTCATTACGTGCTCCACACATTTCAACTTCTTCTTCCCGATGTTAAGTATTAGTTTCCTCTTCGTTTCCGTTCTTTCCAAAACCTCGTTGTTGCTCACATATTCCGACCATGGTATCCTCAGCATCTTTCTGTAGAACCACATTTCTGTTGCTTCATGCCTCTTCCTCATCGTTGAGGAGACTGTCGACATACAGGAGGACAGACATCACGTAACAGTTTCAGTACTCATTTCTATGTTTCCAACGAAATTTTTCTGTCGCTTAATACTCTGCTTAGCTTCTGGAAAGCCTCTTTAGCCATCACAAAACGTCTCAAAGGGTTAAATAACTGGGAAGTGTAATGGCAGAGGACGGAAAATGTGACACTGAAATCGGAAGACACATTGGATAAACAAAAGATGCATTCCAAAAGCTAAACATTCTTCTTCTTCTTTTATGTACCGTGTCACTTCAGAACGTAGGTGATCATGGCTCTCCACATCTTCCTGTTCTTTGTAGCTCTTAATAAGTTTTGTCTTTCTATTAGTTCTCCTAAACTCTGTTCTACCATTCATTTACTCAAGCCCGTTAAGTATGATACCCGTAAATACATTCCTATGTCCTTCTTTCCCTCAATGTCCTGTGAGTATCATATTTTCCAAGCCCTCCTTCCTCATTACGTGCCCCAGACATTTCAACTTCTTCTTCCCGATGTTAAGTATTAGTTTCCTCTTTGTTTCTATTCTTTCCAAAACCTTGTTATTACTCACATATTCCGACCATGGTATCCTCAGCATCTTTCTGTAGAACCACATTTCTGTTGCTTCACGTCTCTTCCTCATCTTTGAGGAGATTGTCAACATACAGGAGGACAGACATCACGTAACAGTTCAGTACTCTTTTTTATGTTTCGAACGAAATTTTTCTATTTCTTAATACTCTGCTTAGTTTTTGGAAGGCATCATTAGCCATCTCAATACGTCTTCGGATTTCAGCTTCTGTAGGAGGTTTTGTAATTTCTTTAAGCAAAGGATTAATAAATATATTAATTTTGTTCAAAACGAAGTTAAGAGTACTGACCTATTATATAATACCAATTCGTTTGTATGGTATTGGATGCTGGACCATTCAATCCTATAGGTAAAGGAGACTTAACGCAACAGAGATGTGGTTCTACAGAAGGATATTGAGAATTCCATCGACGGAGCGCCGAAGCAACAAATACCTCTTAAGGAAAATTGAAATAAAAACGACCCTTATAATCAGAATCGGAAAAAGTTGAAATTTTTTGGACACAGAACAAGGAAGAAAGGCTTGGAAAATTTGACACTCACAGGGCATAGACAATGGAAAAAGGAAGGTAGCGGTCGCCCTTACTTGACAAGCTTGTACGAACAGATGACAGAAAAGCGCTGCAAGTGATAGGAGGTTGTAGAGAGCCATGATCGCTCACGTCCTGAATGAACACGGCACATAAAAGAAGACCACTTGATTTTTATAATGATTCTCTCAGCGTAGCTTAGATGTGGCACAAGACAGAATGTATGGAGCACCCAGTGAGGACCGAACTCACTATTCAGTCGTAACTAATGTAGTTTTTGGTTTGGCTTGGTTTTTGCTTTACGGCATATCAACCGCAATGGGTTATTAAATGCCGACAAATTTTTATTGCTGGTAATTTTTTTCCTCGAAAATCTATTTCTGGGAATATTCCTCTTTGAAGAAATCTATACCTGGTCATATTTTTTTCGAAGAATGTATAGCTTTTTGTATTGCTGGTATTTTTTAAAAAGTATTGCTGATAATAATTTATCCTTCAAAAATTATTGCTGGTAATAATTTTTTTATTACAAAGTATTTCTGGTATTAAAACCTATTTTTACACAAGTTTGGGTGTTAACTATTTACTCATAGCTGGGACACTAAGAGGTGCCACCACTCCGGGTTAGCATGGATCTGGGAACACCAGCAATTAAGAGGTGGTTTCACGCTCCTCAAAACCTCCTGATCAGAGGCGTTGTTGTTGGATGTAGTTTAACGTCTTACCCAGGACGCGTATGCAGTTTAACGTCTTACCCAGGACACGGATCTAGTTTATCGTCATACCTAGGACACGGATGTAGTTTATCGTCATACCCAGGACACGGATGTAGTTTATCGTCATAACCAGGACACGGATGTAGTTTATTGTCATACCCAGGACACAGATGTAGTTTATCGTCATAACCAGGATACGGATGTAGTTTATCGTCATACCCAGGACGGCGTAAATGATGTAGCGAGAAAATCTTGCTTAACTATTACACTATGTCAATGCAGTCCCTAACTTGCTTTTTATATACATGAATGTTTTCTATGATAGTTAAAGTGATTTTGTAATGTTTTGCATTATACTGATCGCTTGTTTAAAACATTATATGCTTAAATACAGTAAAAGAAATTGATTTTTTTTATCAGATCATTGCAAAAGTTTCTGCTCGATTTTGCTTGTTAATATAAAATGACCTCGATTTGACATTGGTGTTTATTTTGGTGCCGATTTGTAGTGTGTTCTCGATTCAAACCTTGCATCGTTCAGTTGCGAGCCAGACTGTTGAATATAGACGTTTTGTCAACAAATGAATGCTTTAAACATGGAGGGTTAAAAGAAATCAAGTGTGTGCGTCACTTTCTGGCATATTGAGCTCCACCTTAAACAAATTCACGACTACAGCATTTTCTTTTACTCTGATTTTTTTTCTCACCTCCAACCAAACCTTGCAAAGCCAAACGGTCAAACGGGTGAGGGGAGAAGGTTTTGGCGAAACTGGAAGCTTCTAGTCCTGAACCAGCAAGTTGGCGGCGAATTTAGTCATCAACAACGATTCGATAGGGGAATTTCTACGGATAGTTTATTGTCGTAGTGTCGGGGTTCACTCCTCCTTAATTTCCTAATTGTTCACTAGGGGGCGCTCTCCCTACACTATAAATACTGGACGATTTCTTGCCTCGTTCCCTTTTTACTTTGCATTTCAGCGGACACATTTAAAAGATCTGATCTCTCGCAGAGATTTGCGTTTTTGTCCACTTGTGGGAAAACGCCATCAAACACACACACACATACGTACAAATATTCGTCAAAATACAAACTCTTTACTTTCACGCACAAGCACAACTGTTGATGTCTTTGTCCATTGTAAATTTTGTTGCTTAATACATATACTTGTTGTATATATATATCTGTCTTGTTTGTTTTCTTTGCATCTTCGGTTGGACTCAACTTGAGTCCGCCATAATCTTATAATATTCTATCAAGAATTACACACGTGTTCCTAATTTAACAACACATAAACCCCCCGGTCCGCTACAGTAGAACTCGCCACGAGCTTATGCAACCATTAACTTAAGAATGAAGATTCATCAGAAATTTGAAATAGGAAAACCATCAAATTTTCATGGGTTAAAATGAGCTACAATTGTTTATGGTGATAGAAGGGGTACTTGTCAAAATACTGTGACGAGATTGCATCACTATTTTAGTCAATTAGGCTTACTCCATTTAGTCAACGGTTTAATAGAAGACGTTGCCTAATTTCTAATAACTGTACAAAGGTTACAAAAGTCATTGCAAAAGTGCGTGCCCGATTTTCATTGTTAACCTTTTGAGCCCTGACCACCGCTGGACATAAAGTGAGAGATTGGTTTCATATTGTCATTTAGTACTAAACTGATCCCCCTACAATTACTGCATATTAACCCTATGAGTCCTGAAAATCAAGTGTGTGGGTCACTTTCTGGCAGGTTGAGCTCCATCTTAAACAAATTCACGTTATCGGCATTTTCTTCTTTTCTGATTTTCTTTCACCTCCAACCAACCCTTGCAAAGCCAAACGGCGATAAGGAATCGATGACGGGAGAAGGTTTTGATGAAACTGGAATCTTATGGTCCTGAACGAGCGCGTTGGTGGCGAATTTAGTCGTCAACTATGATGTGATGGTGTGTGTGTGTGTGTGGTGGGGGTTCCACGGATATTTTATTCTAGAACTCGCCACGAGCTTATGCAACCATTAACTTAAGAATGAAGATTCATCAGAAATTTGAAATAGGAAAACCATCAAATTTTCATGGGTTAAAATGAGCTACAATTGTTTATGGTGATAGAAGGGGTACTTGTCAAAATACTGTGACGAGATTGCATCACTATTTTAGTCAATTAGGCTTACTCCATTTAGTCAACGGTTTTATAGAAGATGTTCACTAATTTCTAATAACTGTACTAAGGTTACTGTCAGATCATTGCAAAAGTGCCTGTCCGATTTTCATTGTTAAACCTTTGAGCCTTGACCACCCCTGGACATAAAGTGAGGGATTGGTTTCATATTGTCATTTAGTACTAAACTGATCCCCCTACGTGCCCGATTATCATTGTTAATATAAAATGACCTCTAATTGACATTAGTGTTTAATCCGGTGTCTATTTTTGATGTGTTATCGATTGAAAAATTACATCGTTCAGTTGCGAATCAGACTTTGTTGACTGTTGACGTTTTGTACACAAAGGAATGCCTTAAAGATGGACGACGAAAATGGCACTTTCTCCAGATTATGCTCAATGAATCTCAGAAAGGTGTGAGCATCGGAACTGCGACAAGCCGTTCAGAAGGTTTATCTGGAACGTGCTCCAGATCTTCAGGCGGTCAAAAAGTGCTTTGTCAGATTTCGTCAGGGTGATAATATAATTAAGGCGATCAATAACGCTGCGGGCGACCTTTCGATATCGATGAAGACGTTCTGCTTGCCACCATGGAGAATAAATCGAAGATTTCGATGGAAGAGATTGCTCAATTGCCTTGTCGTTATTTTCAAGAAAAATGGCCGATTTTGGCAAACTGGAAAGGTGTCGTTTTGCACCACGGCAACGGAAGACTGCATATTGCAAAACAGCAATTGCTGAAGATTAGAGAGTTGAAATGCTAAACCATCCAGGAACAACTGTGTTCTGCTGACTTGGTTCCTTCGGGTTTTCATTTGTTTCTATTATCTAAATGACAAAATATATAACTGTTCTTTTTTTAACTAAAAATTATGAAAATATTGAATTTTAGGTACTTTACCTTTATGGCCTTACTTATATTTTTGAACGTGTACAGTCAGTCGAAAACTACGTCAAAACTTCTTCCAACAAAAAAAAAGGAAGTTTATACAAAACCAACATAAACAATCTTGTAGAAGGATGGGAAAGAGTTATTAAAAACAAAGGAGACTATGTACTTTTTTTTTTTTTTTTTTTTTTTACTAATGTCATCCAATACAAGACCCAACAGCCACTCAAGACAGAGGGCTACTGTGTCGGTCGTGTTATATTAGCATAAGAAAGAACAAGAAGTGAAGTTCATCGGGCTATGCAGGAAAGATAACAGATATGATAAAGTTACTTAACTGAAAATATCAATGTATGATGTTGTTTCCCCGACATCGAAGTTTCTTGTAATTGTTTATTCTTTAAGGGATCTCTTGTTTTCGAAGTTGGGGAAGCAACATCAAAAATTGATATTTACAGTTAAGTAATTTTTCTGTATATAGCATTTTAAATATTATTTTAATGTTTTTAATATTGAGCACTACATGAAAATATCTGCTTTACTTTTGAAATATTATATTCTTAAATCTTATATATATATATATATATATATATATCTGTTCCGGGAAAGGAAAGTCGTGGGTCTTGGGGCACATTCCGTTGGGTTATTAATACTTTGATGAGTATCACCACGGAATTTGTGAGTAGCGGCGCTATATCGAGTGTATTCAGTTACTTCTTAGTGACCGAGACCCGTTGGTCAGTTGGTATGACGCTTGCGTTGTATCAAAATAGGCCGGGTTCGAATCTCGCTAGTGGATACGAACTGCTTTCGGTGATTGCCTGAATCTACGAAATTCTCTTTATATATATATATATATATATATATATATATTTAAAAAATTATAACATAAATATGTTATAAAATCATTACAAAAATAGCCATTTTGTTTCAACACCTCCGGTGTCTTATTAAGTGATGATGTTGAATGTAAAATAAATGGTTTTTAAAAGTTTCAAATTCCGTATACACCAATTATATATATATATGTATATATATATATATATATATGAAGTGAGGAAGTCAGGTGGGTAGAGAGAAGACATAAGTGAGTTAGCAGACATTGACACATTTAAACGGTTAACTTAACGGAAGTTATATATTGGTATCGAGGGGGTAGAGGAGAAAAAACGCACAGAGCGAAAAAGAGAGAAGGAAGTCATGAGAGAAGGTGTCACTAATTTTCTTTGGAAAAAAAACAGGCTAGAAACAGACGCTGTTATTTTGTTTTACTTTGAAACTGTTATTTTGGGGGTTCATAAAGATTATAATGTTTGATATAAATTTGAATGTCTCTAAACTGTCTACAAATAATCTAATTAATTTATATGTGTGTGTGTGTGTGTGTGTGTTAAAATTGATTGACACGGTATTGCGGCTTTTTTTTTTAATATTTTTATTTTTTCTTGTTCTTTTCTGAACATAAATTATGTAGAAATTGCCTGAATCTTGTATTCTCCGCTACACTTTAACCATTATCATATAAGAACCCAAGAAAAATTAAAAACATTTAAATGCTATGTCAATCGTTATCTTCCGTCTATTCATATATATATATATATATATATATATATTATAAATTAATAGACTTAAAATATGGTTTTTCGCTACACAGTTCCAACCATGTTTCAAAAATGGAAGCTAAAAGCCCCGAATTTTGTAATTAAATTAAAGACATTAGTTCCACTTCATCCATTCGCTTGAGGATGAAATGGAACTAATGTCTTTAATTTAATTACAAAATTAAATTCGGGGCTTTTAGCTTCCATTTTTGAAACATGGTTGGAACTGTGTAGCGAAAAACCATATTTTAAGTCTATTAATTTATAATATTAATGCTCTGTAAATTTACATTGAGCACTATTTTGTAAAAATAAAAATGTCTATAAGAACACCGGATTATATATCTTACTCTTCTTTCTTTTTATTAATATACATACATACATATATATATATATATATATATATATATATATATATATATATATATATATATATATATATAATTTCCCCGCAAACAAGGCAATAAAGCCACTAAGACGTAAAAAGATTACTGAGTGTTAGATAATACGAGAAAAAAGCACTCTTAATAAGAGATAACAATAAAATAATTAAAGACAGAAGATAATGATTGACATTTAAATAACAATTGCATTTAAAGCTCACGGGAAAGTAAGAAGCCGGAAGAAAGTTCCACGAGTGAGAAGTGCAACCGAAGAAACTGTTAGCATAGAACTTACGGTTCCATCTAACCATTTCAATTCTAAAGTGATGAGACCTTGACGATGTTCATATTCAGACATTCCTTTTTCTTCTTTTACAGAATTTACTGAGTCTTCTAAGAGCTCTCAAATGGAACCATCTTGTGGCCATTTTTACAGACGATGCATATGGCACGAACAGTTTCGAGGAATTCTTGCGAATTTCACAGAACACAGAGATTTGTATAAGCCAAGCCGTTTTGATCGATACTGGCGACAGCGTCAGTCAAATCCAAAACAAACTGGCTCAAATCGTGCAGACCAAAGCTTCGATCGGCCTCATTTTCGCACCCTCTTCTCGGGCCATCGCCATCATGGACGCCTTGGATAAACGAGGGGACGCTGGGCACCTGCAGTGGATCCTGAACGATTTGACTATTGAAAAAAGCAACAAAAACCGCTACTTGAAAGGCGCTCTCTTGCTAAATCCGAAATCGATTACCATCACTGAATTCGTCAACCACTGGGTGACTCTAAATCCCAACGCACCCCCATCGGAAAATCCTTGGTACCGAGAATGGTTCATGACGAAATACAATTGTAAACTTCCGGGCAGTGTACCAGCAAAATTTCAGGCTTTAACCTTTTGCTTTGTCCCCCCGCAAAGTAAAAGGCGGTCGACATTCACGCAAAATGCCTACGTCGAACCAGTTGTACTAGCCATGTTTGCGTTTGCTCGGGCGATGAACTCAGCCCACCTTGACCGATGTTTTGGCCAGGTAGGAGTGTGCCAGGCACTTTTGTCGATGTCTGCCAAAGAATTCCACCAGAAGTACCTCATGAAAGTGGATTACAATGTTCCAGTCTCCCAAAATCGGAAAGTCAAATTTGATTCGAACGGAGACCTTGAAAATCCGGAGTTCAGGCTTTGGAATTATATTTATGATTCGAGTATTGGAGGCGAAAGGTTTGTCGAGGTGAGATATCTATCTATCTATCTATCTATCTATCTATCTATCTATCTATCTATCTACCCCAGTTCTGTTTATATCTGTTAGTTTTTTCTTATGAATATATATATATATATATATATATATATATATATATATATATATATATTCATTAGTATGAATAAGTTTATTCCTATCAGCTTATTTATGTATTCATTCATATATAAGTATGAGATTTTTTCTATCTATCTATCTATCTATCTATCTATCTATCTGTTCATATTTATACCGTATGTACATGTTTATAAGCCGACTTCATCTAAACATACACCATACAGACATCAGTAATCCACGATTTATCTTCTTATCTGTGTTACTCTGTTATCTCTCTATATATTTAAGTCCGTTCATATCGATGTCAAAATTTGATATCTTCTGTCCCCACCTACTCAGCTTTCAAAATCTCTTGGTAGTGATCTATCAATCTGCTAATACCTGCATTTTTATTCCCCTGTATCTATTGTCTGCTCGCAGTGAGTTCGGCAGCAGCTTATACTTTAAATGCTATTGTCTATTTTCTACGATGCAAACGTCACTATATTTTCTTAAAATAAATTTATTCTACACATCATGTAGATAATTTCCAACGTTATACATCTTCCTTCATGTTCTTCTATCTACTTTGCAGGCTGGCTCGTCCCAAAATGATGTCTGGACTCTAAATAAACTCACTCTTTACGACAAGAACCGCAACTTTGACATTAGCGCTAATCTTACATCACAATGTCCGACTTCCGGTTGTCCGACATGTCTTGTATACTACCAGCGTCCTTATTTCAATTTCATTGGCGGTGACATACTTATTGGCGGTCTTTTCTCGGTGCATGATTCCGGTCGACTTCCTTTCACCTGTGGGCCGCTTAATTTGCAGAATGTTCAAGCCATGATAGCTTTTCGATTCGCCATTGAAAACATCAAGAAACAATTTCCGAAAATTCTGCCGGCCGTCTCTCTTGGAGCAGTGTACAGTGATGTTTGCCAGAGTAGTACTTTAGTCAAAAGTACTTTGTCTGGATTCTTAGGCGAGAAACAAGCCTTCCGGGACAGAACCACGAATCAGCTGATTGAACCAAATTTGATCCAGGCTTACGTGTCCTCGTTGGAGAACAAGCAATCAATTGTGGCTTCAAAGCTCTTGGGTAAATTTAAATACCCCGAAGTTGAGGCTACAGCAACGACTGTTGAGCTTTCAGACCAGGAAATGTATCCTTATTTTAGCCGTACTGTACCAGGTGAGGGAGATCAATTGATGATCCTGTCTAATGTGCTAAAAAGGAAAGGATGGACATACATTCAGGTGGTGTCAAATAACTACGCATCAGTCGAAGCCCTGAAAAAATACGCAAAAACATTGTCAGTATGTGTTTCCGCTGTACATATGATCGACTCAACAGCACCTGATTATTCAGAAATTGTCCGTGGCTTAAAAACGAACCCAAATGCGCGGGCTGTAGTCGTTATTGGTTCACCAGAGGAGGTCAACGCATTGCTGGCTGCGTTGAGCAAGCAGAACGCGTTCAAAGACTTCGTGTTACTCGGTACTAACAGTTGGGGTATCTCTTCTCGAGCTGTCGCCAACCAGGGAGTAGCAGCTGATGGTAGCATCACATTGACTGCAGAGACAGGCAGTGCTAACGATTTCAAGCAATATCTCGACCAACTTGATCCGAAGTCAGATGCACTTCTCACCGAATGGTACCAGAAATTATTTGACTGTTATCTTTACGCTGGTGCCCAGGGATCATATGCTAAAATGTGCAGCTCAGATAGGTTCACGTCTTCATCGAAATTCGTCTTAGACAAATCTGTTTATTACACCATCAACGCAGTGTACGCCGTCGCATTGGCTTTAAACAACACAATTAACCACTATTGCGGGATCAACAAAGGCGCATGCGTGGCTTTTAGAGCATCTCGCTATGACACCGGATCAATCATTTTGAAATCGATCAGACATGCAACTATTATGGATGCTAATAAAATGCCGTTTGTAATTAAAAATGGCGAAGGACAATCTAATTTCTTGATTCACAACTACAGAAAGAATAACGGCTACAGTAAGGTTAGTCATTTTGTTTTTCAGTTTTAGAATAGCAGTCAAATGTCTGTTTTACGAACAGAGAAAACTTGTCATAAATGCCATTTTTATCTCTAAGAATTTCTGCATTGATTACATTTTCAGCAAGACATCCATTTTCTAAAGTTTTTTTTTGTTATTATATGTCCACTTTGATTTCCTATTGACCATGAGCAAAACACGAGATCAATTTTCTGATGTTTACATCAATAATAATAATAATAGTAATAATAATAATAATAATATATTTATATGAAGAAATATAGTTTTAAAGTGTGTTATATTTATGGGATAAAGTGCTCAATATCAGTGATAAAGCGTAAAATACGAAGCTCTTCAGTAAAATGAATGGAGCACTTTGGCTGCTTGGCATTTGTTTACGTTTGTAAAAACAATACACTAGATTTGGCTGATTCATTCTGTCGAGTGAAGATGGTAGTAGAAGCTCTGACTGACACCAAATCGGTTGGGTTTCGATCCGGGCTTGAGGCATTCGGTTGTCTAGTCGCACTGAGGAGCTGTGATACAGCGAAACAGTACTGTCTGCGAATGACACACACAGACACACGCACACACACACACACACACACACACACACATATATATATATATATATATATATATATATATATATATATATATATATATATATATAAAGACATTTTATGTTTATACATTCTTTTTATGGATACAAATATTTAAGTAAATGCTCTGTTTTATAATAAACAGTATTTATAACATTTACCGGCCTGAATGTCCGAGAAATTTTCATATTTGTCCTCCAACAAGAATCGAACCTGTATCCTATACTGAAACGTCATATAGCCTGACATGCTCTTAACCGATCGAGCCACAGAGGATCGTTCGATTAGCAAGGTTGAATTTACTGCCTTTAAACTTCAATCTTCCATGAATCTCTCACGTACAGTCATATCTGCTGAAAGCGTATCCAAATGTAAACAAATGACGTCACATATGAAATGGACAAAGATTTTAACATTTTATGTTTATACATTCTTTTTATAATGTGTCACGTCCATTTCATAATATATATATATATATATATTAATCATCATCAGCAGCCAACAAATTCCCTTTCTTCCAAAAGTGGTCAACTGACGAAAGGGAACGTATACAGTTATCTGCAAACAGATTGTTTCGCTGTAGCAAACCCGGATCCTATCACACTGATGCGCTGTGAGACAACGAAAAAGTCTCTGTGTAGATGACTATATATATATATATATATATATATATATATATATATATATATATATATATATATATAGTCTGTTATCATTGAATTTATGGATCTTCTTTGTCAAACTCGTGGGCTGAGTAACGGAATTTCTTTAAATTTGTTTTTCTGAAATTAATAATTTTATATTCATCCAAATTCCTGTATTGTATAAATAACAAATTACGATCTAAAACACTTTCAAATAATTCTTTCTTTTTTTTTCAGATCGGCATTTATAACGTTGCTAATAATCTGCTTCAGCTAAATCCAGCTTCCTCTATGACGTCAGTGTGTCCGGGTACTTGCTACGAATGTCACCAAGTGAACAAAAAGAACTACCTTTACACTCGCGGTCAACTAACAATCGCCGCCATCTTGGGTATTCACAGACCCACCTCTCTGGCCAGTCCGTTCTTGTGCGGTGACCAGATCAACGATTACCAACTTGTGACCGCTCTGGAATATGCGATTCATTCTATTAACAGTGGTCAGGCACCGGTCGGTCTGAACGGCATCCCGCTTGGTTCGCTGATTCTGGACAGTTGCAACCTCGACACAAGGGCTTACGGATTGATGTCTGCCGTATATTCAGGCTCTTATCAGGTTGCCGAGAAATTCCGACCCAGTGAAATTGTCGCCTGGATGACGGACACAAGCGGCGCAGCTAGTCAGATGGGTTATCTGGCTAGCAAATTGAAAGTTCCGTTGGTCAGTCCTTCTGCGACCAGCCAGAGTTTAATGGATAGATCAAAATATTCAACTTTTTACCGGACCATACCGGGTGATGAGAGCTTGTCCAATACTATCGCCAAGTTGTGTCGAATCATGAACTTCCGTTATATACAAGTGAGTGTGAACTTCATTAAAATATTTATTTTACGTGTTGAATGATTGGTTACGGTTAAATTTTTTGTGACAGCATCCTTAACCAACGGAATTGACAAAGTTCTCAATAAACAATAGAAACAGGAAAAATAAAAAAAACATCATGGCAAAACAATACTAAGCAAACACCATACCGTATATTCTCGTTTAACGCGTGATCTCGCGTGATCTCGCGTAATATGCAACCCCAAAATTTTCACTTATGAGTTAAAAAAATGTGATTTACTATGTGTCCAGACACCCTGTATATTAATCTAATCATCTTACGGCCACATCATGTTAAAACACACAAAGTTAAGTAATGTCGAACCTGGTCAGTACCTAGATGGGTGACCGCTAGGAAATACTAAGTGCTCAAAGCTTGGATGTGTGGGTGGTGTAATGAGTAATTGTTCATAAGTGTTAATCAGAGAGCTGAGTTCCAATTGTTGTTGAGTTTATTATATTCACATGAACAAATACCCTTGGAAAAGATATGAAGCCATCTCTTATCCCCCAACTAGAGGTTAAATAGTAAGAGTTGAATCACTAAAATATTATATAAAAAAAATTCTTACAATCTAATTGTCTGGCTTTAAATAACCTACAAAGAATTGATAAGCTGTAAAAAAAAACAGATCAATCATTTAAAATATTCTAACTCAAAAAATAATATTCAAGATTTTCTTTATTTTTTTTATTTTTTTTTTGTTTTAATCATTTCACCCCAAGTAAAGGCAATAAAACCACTAAGATGCAAGGGATTGCTGAGTGTGAGAGAATATGAGAAAAAGATAAAGGAGAGAGAACAATAAAAGAACAGAAATTAAGAAGACTGAAAAAGGCAATTGACATTGCACTTAAGTTAATTGGAAAGCAAGAAGCTGGAAGAGTTCCCTAAGTGAGAAGTGCAAGAGAAGAAACTGTTAGCATAGAGCCTAAGATTAGATCTAGCCATTTTAACTGTAAAATAATGAGACCTTGCTTCCAATCTAGTACTAGACTTAAATTCGTAAAGTCTAGATACTATGGAGGAAAATTTATCAGAATGATTACCATGAAAATATTTATAGAAAAGGCACAGGGAAGCTACATTATGGCGGTGGGAAACTAGCTGAAGCCGAGATGCCAGGTCAGGATTTTGTTATAACAGGTAGGTTCTATTGATGATTAGATAGTGAAGGTAAATTATCAGTTTAATTGTATCTAGGCTAATATAAGAAATATTTTTAGTGTTAGAGAACAAGAAAACATTAATGAATAATATATCTTGTATAATAAATCCACCCTAGCTTCTCAGGGTAATGGAAGAGAAAATTCCACTCAAAGAACACTAGCTTTTAATCATTTTTTTTTTAATAATTTCACCAAGCAAAGCAATAAAGCCACTAAGATGTAAGGGGTTACCAAGTATGAGAAAATATGAGAAAAAAGAGAAATCCTATTAAGGACAGAGAACAATAAAAGAGTGGGAATTAAGACAGATGATAATGATTGACATTTAAATTTTTGAAGATCAAAGTTTTTTGGAAAGCAAACCAGAAGAGAGTTCCCTAAGTGAGAAGTGCAAGAGAAGAAACTGTTAGCATAGAGCCTAAGATTAAATCTAGCCATTTTAACTGTAAAATAATGAGACCTTGCTTCCAATCTAGTACTGGACTTAAATTCGTAAAGTCTAGATACTATAGAGGAAAGTTTATCAGAATGATTACCATGAAAGTATTTATAGAAAAGGCACAGGGAAGCTACTTTATGGCGGGGGGAAAGTGAAGCCAAGTCAATAAAAGCACGTTTAATCTGTGGAGGTAAAAAAAAAAAAAAAAAAAAAAGAAAAGAAAGAGATTTCCTATGTATCCAGACACCCTGTATATTAATCTAATCACTGAGAAAATATTTTCAAAATATTTCAAGGCTTACAGCCAGATCATGTTAAAACACCAGTTCCCAAAGTTAAGTAATGTCGACCCTGATCAGTACCTAGGTAGGTGACCGCTAGGAAATACTAAATGCTCAAAGCTTGGATGTATGGATGGTGTAATGGCTCAAAATTGTTAATCAGAGAGCCGAGTTCCAATTGATGTTGGGTTTGTTATATTCACATGCACAAATACCCTTGGAAAATGCATGACGCCATCTTTTATACACCCCACAGCTAGCACATTCATTCTTTATGGGTTCATTAAAGTGATTTTCATTGAGTATACCTTCTCATTCAGCATGTCCCAGAAAAAGAAGTCAATACTTTCTTCTTTCGACAAAATCATGTTTGATCATGTGAAGGTAAAAAGAAAAATAGTTAATGAGATTTCCTATGTATTCAGATCTTTAGGGATCCACCCTATATATGCAAATCAAAATTAGGCAAAGCAACAATAATATGATAAATATTCACAAAGTAAGAGTTGTATCCACATGCAAAAGGGATACAGTCAAGTGGTTATAGCATTCTGACTTCAAGGGAAGAAAGAAAAAAAAAGGTCGGGAATAGGACTGGGAATTGTTCGTTTATATTGTTTAGGAAGAAATCCCAGCATGCATCTATGTGCGTAAGAACGAGAATTATCCATTTTTATTGGCTACGAAAAAAATCCCAGCATGCATCTGATATCGAACCGAACCTTATGGCCCGGTGGATAACTCTTTAACCACTCAAATTCAGAGAGAAAAGGCAGGAAGTTGTGGAGAGATATAAATATTTGAGAGGGTTTACTTCAGTATCTGTTTATATCTCTGAGATGAAGTATTATGATTACTTGCATTATTTACATTATTCGGACTGTTATAATACCTCATCTCAGAGATATAGACAGATATCGAAGAAAAATGCCAATCGCCTGAAGAAGCCTGGAGCGTACAACTACCGAAACGCTGTGAATATGGCAATGAAGATGGGAACAACAGTCCGAATAATGTAAATAATGCATGCATAGGATTTGTGTATAAATTTTGTGAGGATATGTTCTTGGTCATTCAATAACATTGTGTGTCTTCATATTTTGCATAGCATTTCTGTAATTATTTTCATTATTTTATTAAGTCTGAAGGTTAACAGTGCAGAGCACTCAGTAAGAATCGAACCCACAAGATCAATGTGTCTAGCTTGGTAACCAATGCGCTACAACATGTCACCTCAAGATAGTTTTTTTTTTGTTTTAGAATTATTATTTTTTAATTTCTGGCCATGGATGACCCCCTTTACAAGAACTCTGAAATATGACCATTGCATTGTAGTGATATACGATTATGCTCGTTAAAAGAGCTAGATGTGAAAGGCTGGCCTTTTAATTGGGGTCAACATTCAAATTTATCAACGAGCTGTGATTTATTCCTTTTCCGAATAAACCCGACAGGAGAGAGGAATTTAGGGCCCATAAAAGGGAAACTATTTTGCCTGCTAGCCATTCCATCCTAGCGAACACTACAACGATGAGACCTATTTGACACTCTTCGCAGTTAGTCAGTTATGTGTCATGCGTGATACACGTTTAGACGATCATGTATCTTTTGATACATGACTGATGAGGCAGATTTTTCCGCAGTAGGTTGACATTTCTTTCTACGGTAGACCAGTTGCCATCCAAGGCTATAGAACTCGGTCTGTCCTGCTATTTACCCATAGCTGGGCGGGGGGAGAAGAAGAGGATTCATATGTTTCCCAAGGGTATTAGCACGTCAGTCTGTAATGTGCCATGCGGGATACACGCTTAGGCGATCATGTATCTTTTGATACATGACTGACGAGGTAAGAGTAGGTTAGAATCGGTTGAAATGTATTCTGAATTATTCTATTAATGATTTGAACTAATATTTTCAGTTCGAATTCCAGTCGAGTTCATTACATTCACATACGGGCTAATACCCTTGAGAAAGGTATGAATCCAACACATCTCCTCCCAGCTATGGGTAAATAGCAAAATAGACTGGGTTCTATAGCCTTCGCTGGCAACCGGTCTAGGTGAAGGAAAACTCTGAATTCAAAGCAGTATGTCGTCCTGCCGAAGCACAGTCTAAGGTCATCATCCTTGACATTGACTCGATGATCTCGACTACGGTCGACTCCTCTATTCTCAATAAATTCCGGCATCAGAAATGGGGGAGTGGTTTAATACGAAAGAACAATACAAAACTGATTCCCCACTTCTATCATCTTTTCATTTGATTACCGATAAAGATGTTTTGGAATTTCATCTATGAATCTATTGTGGCCAAGAAATGGGGGATGATTTTGATACTAAAGAACAATACAAAACTGATCCCCCACTTCTATCATGTTTTCATTTGATTAACGATAAAGATGTTTTGGAATTTCATCTATGATTCTATTGTGGCCAAGAAATGGGGGATGATTTTAATACTAAAGAACAATACAAAACTGATCCCTCACTTCTATCATCTTTTCATTTGATTACCGATAAAGATGTTTTGGAATTTCATCTATGAATCTATTGTGGCCAAGAAATGGGGGATGATTTTGATACTAAAGAACAATACAAAACTGATCCCTCACTTCTATCATCTTTTCATTTGATTACCGATAAAGATGTTTTGGAATGAATATGAATCTGCTATGGCCAAGAAATGGGGGAATGGTTTAATACTAAAGAAAAATACAAAGCTGATCCCCCACTTCTTACCATCCCTTCTTTTTTATTATCTATAAGGAATTTTTTAGTTGCCGCATATACGTATCATGCGGCCTTTGAAGGCCTAATTTTGAAGCTAATTTGACTACAGTAAATGGATATATAGTTTGGTCAATGACATAGCTAGAGCCAGCAGTACATAAGTTAATTTTATATCACGTGTATGATGCGACCCTCTTAAAATTAGCTTTAAAATTAGGTCTGCAAAAGTTGCAGGATACGCGAGTATAGATGGTAACCTTTTTTTAATTTTGTAGAAATTTATAGTATGAAGCGCTATAAATTATTTTATGAAATATTCGAACGCCTGTCCTTATTATTCGATTTAAATAAATTGGTATCTTTAAAAAATTTTCCCAGACAATTGCTTCAAGTGATCAATTCTCCTTGGAATCAGCCTCGATGCTGAAGGACCTTGGCAAGCAAGAGGGAGTCTGCGTGATTGCCAGCTTCCAAATTGGAACCGGGACAAAAATGGAGGACATTCTTAAATCAGCGCGGCAAAATGAGGCCCCTATTGTATTGTTCATCAGTCTCAACGAACTGGAAGAGTTGCTGAAAATCAAAAAAGTGCCAGAAGACAATAACCTGATTTTAATTACTTCCAACACAGTGACTGAGATTGCCAAAAAGTATCCGTTAGCCGCCCACAACCTTCTATCGACACAAATTTTTTCCGCAGGTAAGTTAAAAAAAGAAAGAAAAGAAACAAAATAAAAAAAAAAACAAACAAACTAAATATCCTTCTAAGAGACGTAAAAATCCTCATTTTTTTTCACAGTATTTTTCGAAAGTATTTTTCTAAAATTTTTGTTCTCAGTATTTTTCTAAAATACACTTTTAATATGAAAAAAAATTTCTCAGTTGTGTTCCTAAATGCAAATGCTATTTTAATGTTAAAAATATCACATTTTCCATTGAAGACTCAAAATAAAAATACGCTTTTAAAAAGTATCTTCAGCTCTTCAACTTAAATCATTGTCTTTGTTTTAATTTAATTAAACATGACTTCTTTTTTGCCTAGTGGATCTCAAACCATATTTGGTGTATATGAAAAGTCAACGCCCGAACGATGTTTCTTTTACCCACGTATTTTTCGAGAAATTTTACCAAGACATGTTTAAATGCGATCTTCCCGGTTGGCAAAAATATGGCCAACGCTGTCCTACACCGCTCCGGCCGATAACCGACTCCCCACAATTCTCTCCTAGCGTATCGGTCGGACCAACCATCAACGGAGTATACGCTGTGGTCGACGCCCTTCATGACACCCTCAGGGAATTGTGCGGAATGAATTACTCAAGCGTTTGCTCGGCTTTTTACGCGTCAAACAAGCAACCAGAATTATTGTTGAAAAATTTGGATAAAGCCAATATTCCCAAAAGTAGTACCCGGGCCGACTTCAGGTTCGTTAACAGAGAAGGCAGCGCTACTTATGAAATCCTTCGATTCAATGGTAATGTTTACCAGAAAGTAAGTATTCTTATCTATCTATCTATCTATCTATCTATCTATCTATCTATCTATCTATCTATTATCGTTTCATATCTATCTATCTATCTATCTATCTATTTTAAATTTTTTCCAAAAAAAAGTGAGGACAAAGTCTTTGATATGTTTGTTTGTTTATTGTCCCCTTTACATTTTTTATTGTTTTATAGCCTGGTTATCAAGTCAGTGATGGTAGAGTTTGAGTTTGTATATATGTCTATGCGTTAGTGTGTTTAAGTATCTCTCTGTTTGCAATTTTTTACTTTAATTTATTGCACGTTCGCACTGCTGACTGATATCTTATTTCCACAACACTACCCCAGTCACACTCCTCACCCCAAACTTCTAGTCGATGAGTTAAGACTGCCAATTTCTTTGATTTTCGTCGACTTTAAGTTCGGCTAAATTTAATTTGCGCCTTTCCAATTGATGCATTGCGCTAAAAATCCTTACACGGTATGCAATAAATGATTTAAAATGGACATTTGAAAACAATAAATTGAAATAAAAATGTGATCTTTCAAAGACAGTGTATACAAATCATTAGATATTTTAAAAAGATTATTTATAAAATTAAAGCAGTATATATATATATATATATATATATATATATATATATATATATATATATTGAACAATGAAAATATTAAAAATTAAAATCTTCAAACACACTGTACATTATTTACATTATTCGGACTATTGTCCTCATCTTTGTCGCCATATTTATCACAACGTTTCGGCCGTTGTACGCTCCGGCCTTCTTCAGGTGGTTGGAATTTCGAACTGAAACCTTTATCTCGCTCACTGGGGTAGACTGTTCTAGTTCCTCAAGGACACATGACACAGTGGATAAAGGTGTTGGTTAGATCCAATGACAGACCCAAAGAATGTGAGTTCAATACCCGGTTAAGGCAGTGGAGAACTTTCAGAGGGAAAATTAGCAGGAGATAACTGATAACTGACACCCATCAAACATGGCACGTGGAACTAGAACAGTCTACCCCAGTGAGCGAAATAAGGGGTTCAGTTCGAAATTCCAATCAAAGAAGGCCGGAGCGTACAACGGCCGAAACGTTGGGATAAATATAGCGACAAAGATGAGGACAATAGTCCGAAAAATGTAAATAAATGTACATAATACCTCATCTCAGAAATATAGACAGACACTGGGTTGTATATTAATATTCTTTCGTTTTTATTATTATTTCATTTAGATTCCTCGAATAGTTTCGGCCAACATGGCCATCATCAGGAGAAAAAGAATTCTGCTTGCTGGTAGCAGTGAACTACAGAAATGAATGTCTTGAGGGAGAAAATGAACTTTTGTCTGTAGTTTTGATTTTTTTTTTTTAGTTTTTTTTAACATGAATTTTGGTCAGACCTTGTGTTGTTCAAACAGTCTTTTTTAAGTTGTTATTTGAGATAAGAGCTGGATGGATTCATGCTGCTCTGAA
The DNA here is from genome assembly GCA_963932145.1 of Acanthosepion lycidas. Taxonomy (NCBI): domain Eukaryota; kingdom Metazoa; phylum Mollusca; class Cephalopoda; order Sepiida; family Sepiidae; genus Acanthosepion; species Acanthosepion lycidas. The sequence goes on from OZ010614.1 coordinate 10,326,901, forward strand.
TTCCTTGGTCAGTTTGACAGTTTTATTGGGGATGTGTCTCTGTTTAGTGTTTGTGTGTGTGTTATTTGGTTCTTAGGGAGTGAGTGAGTATGATATGTGTAAGCGTGTGTATTGCTGTGGGTGTGTGTTATCATTTGGCTCATTAAGGAGTGAGTGAGTATGATGTGTGTAAGTGTGTATGTTCGTGTGGGTGTGTGTATAAGTGTGAGGCCTCAACACCTCCGTAAGCATGTCTGTCTTGTGTGGGTGAGAAATGTGGGTAGGTTTCAATTTGTAAGGTTATATATTAATACTATCTATATTGTTAAATTTATGGTTAAGCCCGGCTGGATATTGTGTTTTTAAACGTTGTATCCACTTATTTTCATAAAACCGTAAAATTTTCCTAATTCTCTCAATTATAGTGAATTTAGCATGGGTTTTAAAATCGCGTTTTTCTAGGCGGAAATATTGTTCTACAGGTAATAATTTTTCATGGGGAGTCGACTTAATTCGACTGCGATAATTATTAATTCTGTAGTGAAATGGCCATTCAGATTTTTCTACATATTGTTTCTGGCATAGTGTGCATTCTAGGATGTAAATTATGTTATGACTTCAACAGTTAGAGTCGTGGTAGATTTTGAAAGTAGATTTAGTGACTGAGCTAGTGAATGAATTCGTGTGTCTAATGTGGTTGCAGCATAAGCTTCTTTTGTTGTTACATGGTTAGAAAAATACTGTGGTTTTTGTTGTTGATTTATTACGGATTACCTTGTATGTATATATATATATATATATATATATATAACATTTAATGGTGAGTAGAATTTTTCAAACAAAATGCTCAATATTAGAAAACAGAGCAACATATATATATATATATATATATATATATATATATATAACACCTTTAATGGTGAGTAGGATTTTTGCAAACAAAGTGCTCAATATTAGAAAACAGAGCAACAATAGTTTAAAAAAAGCTCAAAATCTTATTTATCGGACTTTCGTGGATACACTGCCCATCAGAGACAGATAAATCTATTGAATTTTTTTTCTACAGATATCATATTTATAGGTGCCCTAAATCAATAAGTTCAATATCGACAATTATTGATTGTTTATTTTATAGGTTGGTTCATACGATGGCGTGGCCATGAAAATGGACGACGTATCAGCGTTCTACAAAGGGGTAAAAACAAATTTCCAGAAGAAATATCCGAGTTGTCAAAAGCAGACTGTAAACTTTACCCTTTCACCAGGAGATATTTACATTGCCGGTAAGAGAAACACACACACACACACACACACACACACACACACACACACACACACACACACACACATTGGGTCTCAGGCTGAGATATCTTTATGGAATGATTAACATATTTTTTCACCTTTATCTATCTCTCTGTTCATATGTATGTATGTATGTATCTATATCAGTCTGTTCCTATCTATCTATCTATCTATCTATCTATCTATCTATCTATCTACAGTCTGTTCCTATCTATCTATCTATCTATCTATCTATCTATCTATCTATCTAGTGGCTAGCGTCCTAATTTATTTTTCTTTATTAACTCCTAGGTGTTTTTGATATCCATAACCAAGGCCTTCGGCTCTTTTCCTGCGGAGACATTAAGATGCTCAGGGGTTACCAAAACATTGAGGCCTTCCAGTTCGCCATCGATCAAGTCAACAAGAAGCAAGGCCAATTTAAGCACATCCTGTCTGGGGTTACTCTCGGTGGCATCGGACTGGACAGCTGCAACAGCGATATCCGCGCCGGAAACCTCGTATCGAACATCAACAACGGATTGGTCAAGATAGCTAAACACGGTGTCAGCGTGAATCCGAATGAGATCTTTGCCTATATTGGCGGCTCGACAAGCGATAGCTCTATCTATCTCTCCAGGATTCTCCGTACTCTTCGCTTGCCACTGATCAGTTACGCAGCCACTAGTGTCCAGCTAGCCGACCAGAACAGATATCCATACTTTTTACGAACAGTTCCGGCTGACGATAGGTTAGTGAATGCAATGACGAATTTCCTCGTTCAAAATGATATTCGTTATGTCCAAGTTGTACATACAGCGAACAATTACGGAATTCGTGGTTCAGAAGTGTTTAATGAAACGGCAAGAGAAAAACGCATATGTGTAGCCCAGACAATACAATTTGCAGATAAAGGTATCTCCCTGTCGGACAGCGCTAATAACGTAGTAACGTCACTTTTAGAAAAACCCCTGGCAAATGCGATTGTCATTTTTGCGGAACCTTTGTATATCAATGCGCTACTTAGAGCAATTAATCGGGAACCATTAGCCGTCCAGAGAAAATATAAATTCGTCGGGGCTTCGCTTTGGGGTAAAACTTGGGACGCCGTCCGTAATGTTGAGAATATCGCCGAAGATTCGGTGAGTATGGCGATATCAAATGATGATATTTACGAGTTTAACGAATACCTCAAGTCTAAGACTCTGGAAAATCATGCGCAAAATCCGTGGTTTACTGAGTACTACGAAAGAATATTTAATTGTTACCTTACCGAAAAGAAAGGAAACCTGTTTCGGCCATGCTGGAGCACGACCCAGAGTGTCGTATCAACGAGAGAATACGTACAAGACGACAGCGTGCCAAATGTGATCAACAGCGTCTTTGCTACGGCCATGGCCTTAGATCAGACACTGAAACAAATATGTGGCGCAAACTACACCGGAGTATGTACGGCGTTTAAAGGTCAACAGATGATAGGAAAACGTCTGTTTGAAAATCTCAAGAAAGTCAGCTTTGTGGATCTTTCCTCAAAAGTGTTTAAATTCACCGACGAAGGAGATGGCAACGAAGGCTATACATTCTATCAACTAGAGAAGGTGCAACCGACAGGATATCGATATCAAGAAGTAAGTTTGTTTGTTTATCTATTTATCTATCTATCTCTCTATCTCAGTCTGTTCATTATCTATCTATCTATCTATCTATCTATCTATCTATCTATCTATCTATCTATCTATCTCAGTCTGTTCATTATCTATCTATCTATCTATCTATCTATCTATCTCAGTCTGTTCATTATCTATCTATCTATCTATCTCAGTCTGTTCATTATCTATCTATCTATCTATCTATCTATCTATCTATCTATCTATCTATCTATCTATCTCAGTCTGTTCATTATCTATCTATCTATCTATCTATCTATCTATCTCAGTCTGTTCATTATCTATCTATCTATCTATCTATCTATCTATCTATCTCAGTCTATTCATATATATATCTACGAAAACATGTATTCGCTTTCTGCATTTATTTAATATTTCTGCTTTTTGATTCATTTCAGGTTGCCACAGCTAACTCTTACGGTGTTCTGGATACAAAAGTACCCATCGCAAATTGGCATGCGAATTGCGATCGTCTGGGGGCCTGTTCCGAATGTACCTTACTCCGGAACCTTTATCAGCGTTTTATGGTATGGCCTCTCGGAATTGCAACCAGTGCCAAACCGACAATTGTTGGAATTTTCAATATCCACTCAAAAGGCCAGAATACATTCCAATGCGGAAAACTGGACATCCATGGCGATTTTACCAACATGCTTGCTTTCTTCTACGCCATCGAAAAGATGAGAAGCATGTCAATTGTTGGTGTGGTATTGGACATTTGCGGCCACTCGCTTCAAGTTGATCAAGGCGTGTACAGCATCTTGAGTTCAGGTTCTTTGTGTCATGATGACCTTTTCAAAAAGCAAGTGACCGCAAAAGCTGGTAATATCTACACGTTTCTGACGATGCATGACGAAAATACAATCGCTGCTAATCGAGTTTTACGGTCCCAAAACATAGCTTACCTCAGTCCGGATGCGATGAGTCCGCGCCTACTAACCGACGACAGTTTTGAGAATCTTTATCGGTCTACTGGCACCCAGTTGAAAAGGGTCGAAACTCTGATCAAACTTTTAAAAGCCAAGGACATTAAAAATACCGTGATGTTCTTCTCGCCAAATGCTGGCTATTTGGTCCAGTTGAACGCTTTCTTAAAAAGTATGGAACGTGAAAATATATGTGTCGAAAAAGCAGTGTCAGTAGGAGATTCTTTGCTCCTTTCAAATACCATACAGACAATGTCCGCGACGAAGGGTCAGAAGGTTATTGTACTACTTACTAACCAGTCCGATGCAGAGACAGTCCTATATTCAATGGAAGCGGCTTCTCCCTCACCCAAAACTCGGGATTATATAATTCTAGGCGCTGAAGACTGGATGCTTGCAATGGCCGACAAGTTCGCCTCCTTGGCACTAGTGGTTATCACGGCTACACCCAGATTGGCAGTTGTCGATGGATTTTCAGATTTTGTAAAGAGACTAAAATATAACAACCAAATGGGCATACCAAAAGGATGGTTTGATGAATTTTATGAAAAAATCCATAAATGTCGTCTGCCAAGTTACAATCTACCGCCAAATAGTAAGGTTAGTATTATATGTATTAAGTTTTACTATACGAATGTGCCCGAATCTGGGATATTAAAAATTCGATGAGAGTCGAGCGCTTTCGTAGAACACAGGATATAGCACATAAACATTAGTTATTGTTACTTAAAGTGGTTTATTTATAATAAAGAACAACATTGGTTCTCGACTATAATTTGTTTTGAAAGTCTGTTCTAAAACCTAATTGTTCGATAACCGAACTATTTTTCCCATTACATGAAAGGCGATATTACAATAAAATTGAAAAAGAAAAGCACAGCACAACACACGAATGTATACAACATGGCGGTCGACTCAGAAATGATTTCGTTCGGCTTAACTCGGTTCGACTCGGTTCACCTCGGTTCGGATCGGGTCGGCTCGCTTCGACAATGTTGTTCAAGAAGCGAAATTTTGTTCGATAACCGAGGCATTTTCATCTCGAATTTTCTGTTCGAAAACCGATTTGTTCGACATGTGAAATTTTCGGGAACCGCCGAGGTTTCTCTGTATTTGTTTGAATTTATGAAATGAATTTTATTATTTTACAACTTATTTTACATAATATCCCCATAAATAAAATATGAACTATTGAGATGATTCTTATCAAGACTCCGTATTATTTAGTTCAGTATATTTAAATACATAAATGTTGTCTGAACTTTTGAGATAAATTTTTGTCAATATTATTAGTCCAGTACCAGTAAAACTGCTTTGCGAATTTCTTTTGATGATGAAGTAATTTCATTATGCCACACATTATTCGACTCAGTGTCCTCACAACTGAAGTCTAAAGTTTTGGCATTAAATCTTTTCAATATTTCGATTCTGAAGCTTTAAGATCAAGTCTTTTCAATATTATGAGTCCAGTACCAATATAAGTGGTTTTCGAATTTCTGCGATGAATTCATTTCATTATTCCACATATCTTTTCAATATTTCGAACCTGAACTTTTGATATAAGATATTTACAAAACTAATAGTCCAGTATAGTTGATGTTTAAAATTTTCAACACTTTTATTAAAGTAGAGCTTATTCAAGTTATGTTATTATTTTAATAAGTGCTTCAAGAATTTGAAGAATTTTTGTTAGTTAATACAGGATCGTATAGATTTGCTATTGACAAATATTTGAGAATTTTCACTGCCTCACATTTCGTGTTTATTAATATGTCCACGGAATGCACGTTGATTGGACCAGTAGCAAGTTTGTCGACGAACTAAGGTGGTGATTCAAGTAAGTTTTGATGACTGCACTATTCAGTATATTTCTTTTGCTGGTAATTGTTTTCTTTGAGCGCCCATTGATTGAACGAGTGGCAAGTTTGTCGACGAGCTAAGGTGGTGCTTCAGATAAGTCTTGAAAACCTTACTACTTAGTAAATTTCTTCTGTTGATAATTGTTTTCTTTGATCGCACATTGATTGGACAAGTGGCAAGTTTATCGACGAGCTAAAGTGGTGGTTCAAGTGAATCTTAAAAACCTTACTATTCAGTCAAATTCTTCTATTGATAATTATTTTCTTTGACTGCACATTGATTGAACAAGTGGTAAGTTTGTCCTTCGAGCTAAGGTTGTGGTACAAGTGAGTCTTAACGAGCTCACTATTCAGTCAATTTATTCTATTGATAATTGTTTTTTTTAATCGCATATTGATTAGGCAAGTGGCAAGTTTGCCGACGAGCTAAAATGGTGGTTTCGGTGGGTTTTGACGTCCTCATTATTCTGTAAATATCTTTTGTTTATAATTATTTTCTTTTATTGTACATAATTTGGACAAATGGCAAGTTTGTCGACGAGCTAAAGTGGTGGTTTTGGCCGGTTTTGACGTCGTCACTATTCTGTAAATATCCTCTGTTTATAATTATTTTTTTTTATAGTACATAGATTGGACAAATGGCAAGTTTGTCGAAGTAGTGGCTCGAATGAGTCGTGATGCCCTTACTATTCATTAAAGTTTTTCTGCTAATATTTTTTTCTTTGCACGTCAAATTTTTGAATACCTTTATTAATATAATAATTATTCTTATTATTGACAGATTTGTACACAAAATGAAACCATTTCCGATGATATGTTAAATCTGACAAGTCCGATCGTTCTGAAGACGGTATTAGGCACCGTTGCCCTTACAGATGCCATCGAAAGAATGACGACACAATGCAAGTCGTCGCAGAGTCTTGAGTGCCAACTTGAAAAGCCAGAAGGACGTGAAAAATTCAAAACGATTCTCAACAGTACCAGTTTCTATATCAGCAAGAAAGTGATGACAAATCCAAATCTTGATTATTTTTACTTCACTGACCGAATTTGGGAGCCGAAGTATGTCTTGCAGGAATTGCGAAAATCCGATAAATCCTACAAGTTTCATGATGTAAGTAGCTTGGTTAAATTTTCACAAACGTAACAAAAAAAAAAAAAAAAAAAAAAGCATGAACCCCCCCCCCCAAAAAAAAAACTGTATATCAAAAGGATGGTTTTCTTTTGATCCATATATTACTGTATGCCCTCGGTCATTTCTAAAAAAGTTTATTTAAAAAAGCTATTTTGGGATTTTAAATTTTAATCTGACTTAGCATCTCAACTGCAGTCACTTTCTCACCGACGCGTTGTGGCTTCTCTTCGTCTTTTCTACAAATATTTTCAAGGTAACTGCTTTGAGAAGCATTTTCCTTAGTGTCCCAACTACGTGAATTTAAATGTGCTACTAGATTGGCATTTAGGTCCCACCTGATTACTGTTGAAATAGTTAAATACACCCACTACTTCTACTCCAACAGTTTATTTTCTCACACTTTCTGTCTGTGGAACTCCCTTCCGTTTACTTGCTTATCGGATAACTACAATCTTAAAAAAAATTAAATGTAACGTCAATGGTCATTTTCTGTCTTCTTGAATGCCGTTGATATTTTGTCCTTTGCTCAATCCTCCCTACATTCAGTCTTTTCTCTCACTTTCACTCCCTGTAACCCCCAGCGTACTAGTTGCATTCTCGGCTTGCTTGGGGTGAAATGATAAGAAAAAACTAAACAGTATCTGTCTATATTTCTGAGATGAGGTATTATGTACACTATTTATATTATTCGGACTATTGTCCTCATCTTTGTCGCCATAATTATTACAACGTTTTAGCCGTTGTACGCTCCGGCCTTCTTTGGTTGAAATATCGAACTGAACCCTTTATTTCGCTCACTGGGGTAGACTGTTCTAGTTCCACGTGCCATGTTTTAATGGATGTCAGTTATCAGTTATCTCCTGTTAATTCCCCTCTCCAAGTTCTCCACTGCCTTAACCGGGTATTGAACTCACACTCTTTGGCTCCTGTCACTGGATCTAACTAACGCCTTTATCCACTGTGACATGTGTCCTTGAAGTTAATACCTCATCTCAGAAATATAGACAGAAACTGAAGGGTCGAAACGTTGTAATAAATATGGCGACAAAGATGAGGACAATAGTCCGAATAATATAAATAGTGTACATAATACCTCATCTCAGAAATATAGACAGATACTGAAGGGCCGAAACGTTGTAATAAATATGGCGACAAAGATGAGGACAATAGTCCGAATAATATAAATAGTGTACATAATACCTCTTCTCAGAAATATAGACAGATACTGAAGGGTCGAAACGTTGTAATAGATATGGTGACAAAGATGAGGACAATAGTCCGAATAATATAAATAGTGTACATAATACCTCATCTCAGAAATATAGACAGATACTGAAGGGTCGAAACGTTGTAATAAATATGGCAACAAAGATGAGGACAATTGCCCGAATAATGTAAATAGTGTACATAATACCTCATCTCAGAAATATAGACAGATACTGAAGGGTCGAAACGTTGTAATAGATATGGCAATAAAGATGAGGACAATTGCCCGAATAATGTAAATAGTGTACAAAAACTAAACAAGAAAACCAAATCATCTGAAACTGGATTCATGCATTCTCTTTTTTTATCTCGAGTATTAAAAACAAATGTAATCGGCCCTGACTTGGAATCTCGACTCCAGTTACTGTCTCAAAGACGTAATGTGGCCTCCCTCTGTCTTTTCTATGAATATTTTCATGGCATCTGCTCTGACGAGCTATTTTCATTGGTGTCCCGGCTGCATGAATTCAAGCGTCCTACTAGGTTGGCATGTCGGTCCCAGTTAAATGTAACCGCCTCTTTTACTCTAATAGCTTCTTATCTCGCACCTTCTCTTACTTGCTTCCCTGGTGGCTATAATCTTCAAAAATTTAAATGTCATGTCAATCGACATCTTCTGAAGCCTTGATCCCCGTTCTTCTTTATATTTTTTCCTGTATACTCAATTTAAAGTGGTTTTAATTTTGATATGTAAGACATATTGTGCTTTGAATTTCTTTTGAAAATCATTTAACTTATGAACTTTAAAAATTTTCTCGGCACGCCTACGATCATCACACCATTGTGCCACAAACCGGTTGAAATCACTGGGTTAGACAGTAAGTGTGTATGTGGATGAGAGCGAGTGAGATAGAAAGAGAGAGGGAGTGAGAGAGAAAGAGAGAAAGCAAGAGAGTGTACGAGAAAGAGAGAAAGTGAGAGAGATAGAAAGAGAAAGAGAGAAAGTGAGAAAGTGAAAGAGATAGAAAGAGAGGTAAAGGAAGAGTGAGGGAGAAAGAGAGAAAGAGTGTAAGAGAGAAAAAGAGAGAGTGAAAGAGGGAGACTGAAAGACGAAGAGAGAGAGAGTGAGAGAGATAGAAAGAGAGGTAAATAGAAAGTGAGGGAGAGAGAGAGAGTGTAAGAGAGAGAAAGAGAGAGTAAAAAGGGGGACTAAGAGAGAAAGAGAAAGAGTGAGAGAGATATAAAGAAAGAGAGAGTGGGAGAGAAAGAGTGAAGGAGAGAGAAAGAGAACGAGAGAGATAGAGTGAGAGAAAGAGTAAGTAATATAGAGAAAGAGAGAAAGATAGAAAGAGCGAGAGAAAGAGATAGTGAAATATATAGAGAGAATGAGAGAGAAAGAGAGAGTAGAATTGAGAGAGAGAGAGTGAGAGAGAGGCGGGGGAAGGTAATTATGGTCATTATTTACGGAAAACAGCTTTTACCTGTGTTATCTCTATTTGAATTATTTACACGATGACAGTTATCCTCATCTTTGCTGTTATTATCATAACGTTTCGGCCATTCTGCTCTCCGGATAAAATGTTCATCGATTCTGGTAACCTTCGGGAAATTTCAAACTGAACCCTTTATTTAATCTTTGGGTGGGTACATTCTTCTCATTCTGTTAATCCTGTCTAGAGACATCTCGACTAGCTATTATTTAATACTGCAAAGCAATTGCATCCCCGTTTTCCACAGAGTCCAAGTACAGACTGCCCGGATCGGAGATTGAACCCACAATTTCTCGTCACCAAATTCCACTAAGCTATGGCCCCTAAACGCTACACGGATCGACAAACATTTGAAGACTGGGTGACACAATAGCCGAAACGTTGTGATATTAACAGCAAAGATGAGCATGTAAATAATGACAATTTCTCATTACATGAATTTAAACAGATATATCAAGTTAAAAAAACTCTCTGGGAACTTTTGCACACAATTAATATTATTTGTATTATTACCTGTATCAAATCCATGTTCGAATTTTATATCTCTTTTTTTTTCAGATAAAACTGAGCGAAAACTTAAAATCTATCGACAACAAAAATGTCGAAATCGTCGTCGCCTCTTGCGAGAATTGTCAATGCGCCAATGACGTTAAGATCTCAACATCGGCATTTTCGAACGGGAACGCCGGAACAGCTCAGAGTTCTGTCAGTTTCATATCGCTAGGTGATTTCACAGCCCGTATTCGAAACTACTTTCATTACGAGAACAACAAGAGAATTTACGACTGGTCACTTTGGGCCATCATCGTTGCCGGCTTCACAACGGTCGGTATAATCGTCACGCTAATTTTGTTTTTCTATTTGCTAATAGCTTATCCAATCAGAGGTGGGACAACGCCCCTTGGTTTCATCTTTATTATTGGTATAATGGGGATTTATGGCGTGAATTTTGCATTCTTCGTCCCAGCTTCCTTGGTTACTTGTGCAGCACGGAGGTAAGTCCTAAAGAATTAAATGAATAGATTAACTCTTATATACAGTTTATTCGGGAAGCGAGTAAACGGAAGGGAGTTACACGGGCGGGAAGTGCTAGGAAAAAATTTGCATATATAAGCAAAATGTAGGAAAACCTTTATCAATTTGATTGGAAATTGCAATCGTCTGTTTTTCGGCTAGCTGATTGTCTACATCTGTCATTCCGGATTTGACTGGTTTGGTCGTCCTCGGTATGACGATAAACTACATCCGGCAGCAAGGCCTTTGATCGGGAGGTTTAGAGGAGTGTGGAATCACCTCTTAATTGCTGTTGTTCCCAGGTCCACTCTGACCTGGGGTGGTAGCACCTGTTAGGGATCTCAGCTATGGGAAAATAGTTAACTCCCAAACAAGGGTTAAAAAACTATGAAAGCATGAAAATTATAGTAACAATATAAGCAATACATAATTGAAAAACAATATCACCAGCAATACATTTGACTCTACAAATGTCCTCTTTATAAAAGTACGTCAATGAAACCTGATCTACAAACTGATTTCTTAAAAAGAATACATATTCTATTCATACGGACCTATCCGAAAATCATATCGGTATTAAATAACCCATTGAGATATTGATATGGCGTAAAATAAAATAGACCAAACAAAACATGACTGTTTCTTTTCTTTGTTTTTTTGTATCGTGAGAAATTAATTATTTTAGTGAAATATATATATATTTACAGTAATGTTCACCCAGTACAAGGCCCGGGGGGCACTCGAGGTAGAGGGTTACGTTAAGAGGCAATTTGTGTTGATACGAGGGGAAGATAACGGTTAACTGTAGACTTGAAAAGGATAAGATTGTAGAAATAAGGTTGATATTTTTGTTTTGCTTACAGTAAGGTTCACTCAGTACAAGGGCCAGGGGCCACTTGAGGTAGAGGATTACGTTAAAAGGTAGTTTATATGGACAGGAGGGGAACATATCAGTTAACTCTAGTTAATATTGTAGGAATATTGGTTGATCATTTTTGTTTACAGTAAGGTTCAGCCTGCACAAAGCCTGGAGGGCCACTCAAGGTAGAGGGGTAGTTTATATGGACAAGAGGGGAAGATAACGGTTAACGGTACACTTAAACAGATTAAGATCGTAGAAATATTGTTTGATAATTTTTTTTGTTTACAGTAACGTTCACCCTGTACAAGGCGCAGGGGTCACTCAAGGTAGAGGGTTACTGTAAGGAGTGATTTATATGTATAGGCGGGGGAAGATAACGGTTAACTCTAGACTTGAACAGGTTAAGATTGCAGAAATATTGGTTGATAATTTTTCTTGTTTTTTTTTTTTTTACAGTAAGGCTCACCCTGTATAAGGCCACTCGAGGTAGAGGGATGAATTAGGAGGCAGTTTATATGGATAGGAGGGGAAGGTAACGCTTAATATTTTTTACAATGATGTTCGCTCTACACAAGATTCGAACAACACTATGGGAATATACCCAGGACGCGGATATAGTTAATCGTTATACCCGGGACAGGGCGTTACCCAATGAGATTTTATTGGATAATATTGGGCAATATTAAAAAACATTACATTGTGATGCCTGTAGTAAAGAGTCGTATTGTACCTAAGGTTGTAATTTATTCCATGATTTTTGTCTCAGAAACACGGGGGTGGTCATATACTCAAGTCGTATTATGCACAAGAAACATCGGTAGGATGATACATTCATCATTACTGTTGGTTCCCCCAAGTTTTTGGTTCATCACTGCTGTGGCCTGGTATTGAACTCACAACTAGTCTAGCCACTGGATCCAACCAACGTCTTCATCCACTGGGCCATGTTTTCTCAAGGATAGTTGAGTTAAAGGGAAATAACTGAGACACCCGGAAGAGGCATGGCACGTGGATCTAGAACAATCTCCTCCGGTTGACGAAATAAAGGGTTCGTATCGTTATGCTTATCACCTGAAGAAGGCCGGAGCGTACAATAGCCGAAACGTTGTGAATATGGCTATGAAGATGAGCATAACAGTCTGAGTTATGTAAATAATACAAACTTGTTTTCTTTTTTTAAGAAAAATTCCAAAATCACAAACGGACTCGGTGAGGTGTGTGTGTGTGGAGTGTGTTGTACCCTGGGTACCTTAACATTTATTCAATCCTTGCAAATCGTTCGATGTTTCGGCCCATCCCTTCAAAATGTGCAAGAAGATTATTCGGTACTGATAAACCTTCTGCTTATCCCATAACGGTAAATTTCCTTTTTGGTTTCCCTTCTTCTTCTTCTTCTTTCTCCGCTTTTTCTCTTCTTTCTTCTTCCAATGGCATTAGCCCTTCATTTGCAAGTTCTCCAGATCCTAGGTCTAAAAACTCCTCGACAAACTTACATTAATTACGTTTTTTTTCTTCTCAAGTGAAGCAGGTAGGTTTGCCTAACGTCCGGTTCACACTCCTCCCCGGTCTTTTGAACAGTAAAAGTCTATCCCTTGTTCTCGGTTTAGGATTGTGGTCGTAAAGTTGAATAGTTGTAACTCGCATATAGAAGTAGATAGGTTCATACTCTTCCCCTATCTTCCGAACAGGAGTAGATGTTTATCCTTTGTTCCCTGTTTAGGATTGGATTTCCGGTTCCTTTTGAAGTCTTTTCTTTCTCTTTCATTCCCTGTAGTCCCTTGCGACTTAGTGGTTTATTGGCCTTGCGTGGAGTGAATTGATTAAAACAAAAATGTAAATCGACGATGACCTTTATTGTTATAATGAAAACCGAGCTCAGAAACTGTTGTGGAGTAAATAAGTCAACCCTGGTAACAAAAATGAACTATGCAAGACGCCTTAAATAAAGAACTCAATGTGAGTCTGTAGAAACCCGTCGCAGTCTATCCCAGGCTCGTGACAAGACAAGACAAGACAAGTACTTTGTCTTCGGGCAGAGGGTGACAAGGGCTCCGTCTTCGGGCGGAGGATGACTCAGTCGGGCTCTGGCTTCGGATAGAGACACGGCTGAGAAAAGCAAACCAGTTCTGTACCTGAGCCCGCTTTTGCGGGGGCTGGGTAAATTTTGACCAGTGACCCGGGTAGAAACGTTCGGGTTCCCGCAGTAATCTTGACCTTGTGCCGCATCTAGACCGCAATGGGTCAACCGGTAAATACCAGTCTATTGTAGTCAGGGAGTCCGCGATTGTCAAGCTCTTTCTCTTTGGGCAGAGCACGACTCAGTCGGGGCTCTGTCTACGGACGGAGACTCGGCTGAGAAAATAGACAATGCCAAGTACCCGGTCCCGGGGTTGCGGGAGTTGGATAAATTTTGAGTTTTAGCCCGAGTGTACGCGCTCGGATTCCGTACACTAAACTCGACCTTGTGCCACATGTCGTCTTAGTGGGGAGATAGAGTAAATACCAGTTTGTTGGAGTCAGTTGGGAAGAATTCTAATGAGGTCACGGTGAGTAGCCTAAGCGAGACATTAGAACTGATAGGAGTGAGTTATAACCACAAAAATTAAGTGACAACATAAAACGGAAGTCGTTATGATTTTCTTTCTTCCTTCTGACATTTCATTTTAATAGATATATTTACCAAAAGAGACCTGTTGCCAGACATAGGGTCTTCCAACAGCCACCCTTTTGACACAGGTTAGCAAGGCATTTGATGTAGGCCTCCGTGGTGAGTCTGAGACCATATGATGTTTCTTTTCCTGTTGGGTTTTTAACACTGAAGCCGTTATAATTTTCTTTCTTGTTTCTCTTCATGTTCCCCTCTTTATTTCTCCTCTTAACAGGTTCTGCATGGGCGTAGTCTATGCCATCTGTTTTGCCTGTTTGTTGGTGAAGGCCGTAGACAATTGGCGAACGGGTGATTCAAATTACGACAAGAAGAGGTACAAGAGACTGTCAAGCAGCTTATGTCTTGTCCTCATTGCAGTTGCCATCATCTTGATGCAGGTAAGGAAAGGAGTCAGTATATTAAATGCCAATCAGTCTTTTTATATGTACCGATATACCACGAGAAAAAAAAAGAAGTACCAGGGTTGGTGCTATAAAAAGAAAACTATAATACTTATCAACTCGCCATTTAATCTCCTTCAGAGTAGTCCCCTTTTAAATCCGCAAACTTTATCCAGCGTCGTTTCCATTGATGGAAACATTTCTAGAACTGCCTTCTTGGGGATAGTTATGCAACTGCCTCGTTATAACTTAATGTACACGCACAACAGAGTTCAAGGTCAATGTTTGCCAAGCGGCTTCACTCTTCGTAAATTAACTACGTTACCAAAGCAAGTCCCGACACCCGTAAGCACATTACATCACCTGCACACCCAAGCACTTGGTATTCCTAAGCGGTCACCCATCTAGGTACTGACCAGGATCGACGTTGCTTAACTTCGGTGATCGTACGAGAACCGGTGTTTCAACGTGATATGGCCGTAAACACATAACACCAACTTCATATCCAAGCTTACAACACCTGGTATTCCCAAGCGGTCACCCATCTAGATACTGACCAGGCTCATCGTTGCTTAACTTCGGTGATCGTACGAGAAGCGGTGTTTTAGCATGATATGGCCGTAAGTACATTACATCACCCTCACATCCAAGCTTACAGCATCTGGCATTTCCAAGCGGTCACCCATCTAGGTACTGACCAGGCTCATCGTTGCTTAACTTAGGTGATCGTAGGAGAATCAGTGTTTCAACGTGATATGGCCGTAAGCATATTACATCATCCGCACATCCAAGCTTACAGCACCTGGCATTTCGAAGCGGTTACCCATCTAGGTACTGACCAGGTTCGATGTTGCTCAACTTCGGTGATCGTAGGAGTATCAGTGTTTCAACGTGATATGGCCGTAAGCACATTACACCACCCTCACATCCAACCTTACAGAACCTGGTATTCCCAAGTGGTCACACATCTGCTGACTGACCAGGCCTAATTGCTATCTATATATCATAAAAAAGGAAACTGAAAACCTTCTAACCAATTCATTGTCATTCTCTATTTTCATGATGTGTTCTTTCTTTTTCTTTCCCAAGGTTATAATTTCTGTCGAATGCTTATTATTAGTTAAACCTTCATCTACTTTCACCCTTTTTCTCTTCTTACTTCTTCCAGTGGGATTAGCTCTTCATTTGTAAGTTCGCCGGTTCCTAGGTCTAAAAAACTCCTCCATAAACTTACAAGCTGCTTCCTCAGGTGCACTTTCAGACATTATGAATTTGGAATCTATTCTTGAATCTTCCGAACCAGTCAGTACTTGCAACATTTCCTTGACTGTAGACTTCTCTGGTGGGCTCCTTCCAAGTTTGAAACGTTTTCATGTAACAATTTCGTTGCTGCGTCATAACTGTCGATCCCATAGGTGCAGAACTGTTCCCATCTCCCAGTCCTATAAACTCATCGAGTAGAGCGTGGTAACTTCAGATAACGTAAAATTTCAGCTCATCTGGAGTTTCCTTGCTTGATTTTCCTTCACAAACAAGATCTGTACTCAGTAATATGAACATACAACATTGTGCAAATTAATTGAAACAAAACGAATAATTCCTTTATTATTTACTTTCCTTTCATATTTTTCTAATGAAATATGACCCAATGCACTTCGTATGTCCATTCCACGAAGTCGTTCCTTGCAGATTGATTCTCGATTGGATTTAAACCAGGAGAGTTTTGGGACCAGTCTAATACTTTGATATGCTCACTGGTACGGCTTGCCAGTGTGTTCGTGCAGCGTTACAATTTTTGTATGCTTCCTTGGAGTAACGTCCATCGAAGACAATGGCCGTAGGACAACTAATCGACAGTCGGGACAATAGTGTCAGGGCGTGA
Organism: Acanthosepion lycidas; assembly: GCA_963932145.1. Lineage (NCBI taxonomy): Eukaryota > Metazoa > Mollusca > Cephalopoda > Sepiida > Sepiidae > Acanthosepion > Acanthosepion lycidas. The sequence goes on from OZ010614.1 coordinate 10,343,250, forward strand.
CACAATATTTTTCAAGGTAAAACAAATTTCATCATACACCCCGAAAATAGATTGATACCACTGTAAATGACCTAATCTGAGGAAAAAATAGACATCGATTACACCCTGTCACTCCAGTGGGTCTAAAACTGAACCATATGGTGAAAGAAAGGAAACTAAGGCGGTTGTTTCAATTAATTTGCATAAGGATGTACATTTATTTCATTATGTGTTCTTTTTTTTTCTTTCCCAGGTCATAATTCCTGTCGAGTGGTTATTATTAGTTAAACCTTCGTCTGTCAACCTGTTATCGGTAAATCCAGGCACAAACTCAGTCTTATATCAAGAGCATGATTTTTCCTGGTGCACTCCGGTCGGCTCATATGACTCCGGTCTGGCTCTCTCTTTTATTTTCATCATCATTCTCGATCTGGTTACAATCCTCTTCGGGGCTTTGGCCTGGGACAGCGAGAAGAATTCTTTCGAATCTCGATGGATTGTCATTGCCTGCCTGTGCACCAGTGGCTGCTTTCTCGTCTGGATGGTTGTATCGACGTTGGCCAACCCGGTGTTTCGTGATCCAGCCGTCGCCATCGGCAACTTTGTAAATGCTACAGCCCTGCTGATAGTCATCCCGTTCAGGAAAGTCATTCTGTTAGTGATGGCCAAGAGAAACGAGAAAATGTACCCAACGGATATGTCAAACATAGGTAGGTTGATACATTCAGTCGGACAGGTCGGTAGGAATAAAATGGCCGACTGGATTTAAAAAATAAATTATTTTAAAAATATTTCTTTATACGAGGTCTGGTAAAAAAAAAAAGTATCAGGACTGGTATTATAAAAGGAAAACTACAACACATATCGATTCGGCATTTAATCTCCTTCGAAATAGTCATGGCATTTGACATAGGGCTCCGTGTTGAGCCTGAGACCCCGTACGGTCTGTTGAACCATATGATGTTTCTTTTCCTGTTGTGTTTTTAACAGATATAATTACCAAAATTACACAAAAATATCTTGAAATACTAGAGTAAGTTTATTCCATAAAATCGCCATTAGCTTCAACCACGTCCTCCCTCTGGACGGTCTCTTTGTTTAAGTTAGTGAATGCTTCCATAATTCTTACCTTCATTTCATCTTTGGTGTTACAAGGAGTTTTGTTGGTTTCTCGCTCAACTTCGCCCGACACACAATAATCAAGCGGTTGCAGTCTGAGGAGTTAGGTGGCCAGATGTCTGGTGTGATATGGTCGCAGTAATTGTCTATCAGCCATGACTGGGTTCGCCTACTTGTGTGGCATGGTGCAGAGTCCTGTTGCCAGACACAGGTTCTTCCATCAGTCGACCTCTTGATACGGGACAACACTATCCCCTTCCGGCACTTGAAGTACGCCTCCGTGTTGAGTCAGAGGGCCAGTGGGAAGATGAATGGAGGCATTTTGTCGCCATCAGTAGTGATCACTCCAAGCACCTTCGTAATCAACATTAGACACATCCAACTCTTTCTGAATCCCCTGACTGTTCTCAGATTGATATCCAAACACTTGTTCGTATTGAAGATTCTGGGGCGAATGCCAAGAAGTACAGCATATCGTTTTCATATTTCTGGCAGAGTGAATTGTGCCATGGTGCGCTTTATCTCACAGACGGTGCCCAACTGACCCTACTATACTGTGCAGTCGACAAAATCAAAAACAAACAATGAGCATGCGCGAAATTAAAAATATAGGATGGCGACAATTTACTCATCGCACCTTATTTTATTTACATTTACTCATCGTACCTATATATATAGTTGGACTGATGTATTTGTGACCCGGCATTGTCTCACGATCGCAGAGAGCGTGAAACCCAGGATCACAAACTCACATCAATTCAACAAAATATGTTAGCTCTATCATTGATATTGAGCGTTTTCCAATAAGTAACGCGCATATATGATACATAAATAATATATATAAAAATTACATATATATACATACATATATATCTATATCTATCTATCTATATATACATTTATATACATACACATTTTGCCTATATATGTATGCATATATATATTTATATACATACACATTTTGCACACACACACACATATATATATATATATATATATATATATAGTTCTTATTATAAAGCATTTTAATACTATAATAGAAATGGTCCTCGAAAATGACTAACATTTGACGCAAAAACGTTCGGAACAAACAAGTATTTGGACAATTATAAAAGCAATTTGGTACATACATTTGTATTGATACGAGAAAAACTTAAAAACTAAACCAAAATATCTTGATTTGGGCAATATTTTCATTATTTTATCCTAAGAATTTTCTCTAACGTAAAAAAGAAAAGCGAAATAAATCTTTAGAACTAAATTCCTTACTTACCATATTCAAGCATGACATATAATGGCTTCTTTATAGATGACATCTACCATAAACCAGCGAGTTACATGGAGCCAGTATATTTCGAGAAAAATAATTGGAGCAATGCAGGTTAGTTAAAAATGCATTTTGTTATATATATATATCAAAGTACTTGAGTTTTTCTGTAAATAAAAACTATATTCGAAAAGCTTGTCAACGCTTCGTATATTGTATCCCTTTGACAAAGTTTCCTATATTCAAAATCATTGTCACACATTTCTGAATTTAAATCCTTGTTAAAGTTTCCTATATTCAAAATCCTTGTCAAAGTTTCCTATATTTAAAATCCTTGTCAAAGTTTCCCATATTCAAAATCCCTGTCAAAGTTTCCTATATACAAAATCCTTGTTAAAGTTTCCTATATTCAAAATCCTTGTCAAAGTTTCCTATATTCAAAATCCCTGTCAAAGTTTCCTATATACAAAATCCTTGTCAAAGTTTCCTATATTCAAAATCCCTGTCAAAGTTTCCTATATTCAAAATCCTTGTCAAAGTTTCCTATATACAAAATCCTTGTCAAAGCTTCCTATATTCAAAAACCTTATCAAAGTCTTGTATATTCTAAATTCTTGTCAAAGATCCATATAGTCATAACCCTTCGTCAAGATTGTGTATTATGAAAATCATTGGCAAAGGCTTCTAATGTCTGAATGTTTGTCAAAGCTTCATAGAGTCTGTATCCCTGTGAAAGGTTCCTAATGTTATTGTTTCTCAACTTCAGCAATTTAAGCGTAGTGTTAGAATGAGAGTTTCGTCATTTTACTAATAAATGCTAAATATAACATTAATTTCTATGCTAATGGTTTATTCATTCGCATTCCTCACCTCTGGAACTCACTTCCGGCTTCTTACTTCCATGTCATCTTTGATCTTCAAAGAAGTAAATGACACATACATTGTCATATTCTCAATTAAAAAATCATGTTCTTTTTTGTCTTTTATCCTCAGTTGCGTTCACTCTGTTTCTTTCACACTCAGTACCAACCGCTTTTCGTCTTAGTGGCTTTATCTTTATACAAAATATACTGTACTTGAATCTTACTTATTATTGGTTAAATATATAACTTTATTATTTTTTTAGGAATATGATGGCCGATTATCCATGTCGCCTATGCTGCTTCAGATTTGAGATTACAGCATCACGAATAATCTATTCCTGTTTTTATCTGGATACACCCACTCAGTTACAGTATATATATATATATATATATATATATATATATATATATATATATATATATATATATATGTATATTTCGATAAGTGAATGACAAAATAGAAAAAAATTATTAGTGATGCATTTCGTTCTATGATACATCAAACATTAAAATTTAAAATTAAAGCTCTTCTTCTGCCCACTTTTATATAGCAGATTGTTTATAAATGAAAACGTTATTAGTCTGAAGATGTCCTTCCTCAGAACGAAACGCGTCACAAAGATTTTTTTTATTTTGTTTTTCACTTACCCTCAATTAAACTGATATATATATATATATATATATATATATATATATATATATATATATATATATATATATGATAAAATACTTATTTAACATACATCCCTGTGATGCACATACGCTGGGACGCACAAAAGGTACACGCATATGCATACATCCATTTTTATACACACACACACACACACACACACACACACACACATATATATATATATATATATATAAGTGTGTATTTGGGCAGCAACCCCATTTTTATACAAGGTACATTAAATACAAGTGAGAAAGAATTGCGGTTAAGTTTTTATTTAATTTTTGGGGGGAAACCTCTGTTCTTACTGTTTATATTTAAATAGTCTATGTTCCTGATATTGCACGCATTTTTCCATTTATCTTGCATGCTATAAAAACTATATGTCTAATTAAATAAATTACAAACATTATGTTTGCTTACTTTTAGTATAAGCCGTTTATATTCACGGATATTTTTTCGTGTATTACAATCAAATGACACAAGAAATGCACTGTAACAGTAAAAAAAAACAATTTTATTTCTCAAGTATTTTCTATCTCTTCCTAAAGCAAATCCACTGTAGCTATCCATTACTGATTTTTTTCTTTTTACGTTGGGAGAATGTATCTCCGACAATATATATATATATATATACATATATATATATATATATATATATATATATATGTTTGTGTGCGTGTGTGTGTGTTGGATATACGACAACGACATTTACAAGACGTCTTACTCTACACATGTTTAACCATTCGTCCATTGCAAGTCAGCTACACCAGCATTCCTGTCCACATTCACAGTATAGAAAAATACTGATTGATAACACAACTATACTAACCAAGAAAATAACAAATTAAAACTACAGATCCTCGAAGCAATCTACATTAAAAAATTGAAGCCAGCACTGAAATCAGTTATGAATACTGTCATAATGTTCTAAAATGCCTATGAAAAGATCACTTTTCACGGTTTAATGTGCGCTTGACCATCACATTCCAACATAAAAGAAAAAAAATCCATAGTGGATCATTTTTTCATTTTCTAATGAACGATAAAGAATAAATGTCAGCAGTTGCATTTAAAATAAGCAGACGTAACGCTTGTAATTTATTTAATCAGACCTGCCTAAAAGAGAATTTGCTGCCTAAATACACACACACAGATATATATATATATATATATATATATATATATATATATAGACGGGAGAGTGAGAATCCATTATTTGTATGTATGTATAACAATTTTTTTGTGTCTTAATTGTTTGTTATTAATAAAAATTCATGACCAATAAAAGACTTTTTAAGAAGTGTCTTGTATTCTATTTTTAATCGAAAGTTAAATTTAATCTGTTAGCTAAATTTGTAAACTTTCCGAAACGAAATGCATAGATTGGTATGAGAATGTGTAAAAATGTGTTGAAATGTTGTCGGCCTGACAAACTCCCCAAAATCTTACTAAATGAGCAAGCATCATTTTGTCTTTTTTTACTGGTGTGGAAGCAAGCGAAAATTTAAGAATCATTTTTCGCTTGAGGATGAAACAGGGCTTGATACGTTAACTCAATTTAATTTTAATAATTATATTGAGGTTTTCGGCTCTCGTTTTTGAAACATGAGAACTCTTATGTAGCGAAGGAATCATATTTTTAAAAAATGATTATAATTTAAACTCTACTTCTGTATGGAACATTGTTTTTTAAAAATAAAAATACTAAAGAACTCCGGATTATTTACCTAACGTGTTATTTCCTATTTTCCTACATATCTGCATATATATATATATATATATATATATATATATATATATATATATATATATATATATATATATATAATCAAAATGCCTCCCTTGATAATGAAATAACAAATCGGATCGCCAAAGCTACAAGTGTATTTGGGAAGCTTCGAGACCGCCTATGGAATGTGAGATGTATCAAACTGGACGCCAAAATACGGGTTTATAGAGCAGCCCTCCTTGACCGCACTGTTGTACGTCTCAGAAGCGTGAATCCTATATAGGTCTCATATCAATCAGCTGGATGTCTTCCAGAAAAGTTGTCTCCGCTATGTGTCTATACTTTTCCCGATAGGTTGTCCAATGCTGATCTTTTCGCAAAATGTAACATTGGTGGAACTAAGATTTTCCTGATGCAACCGCAGCGATGAGTGACGACAGAATACCTAAGATCCTCATGTATAGTCAGGTTGGCAGTGAGCAAAGAAGTTGTCGGACGGCCGTGGCTCAGGTATAAAGACAAGCTAAGCTCTCAGCTGTCAATGTGCCCCATATTTCGAGCGTGTTACCCCGGAGAGAAATAACTGGAGATATTTATACCAGAGTTGTATCAGACATTTTGAAATCAGTCGTATTGACCGGCCAAGAGACGAAAGACAACGGCGAAAAGCGTCAGCAAATATTCCTGTTGCTATGTCCCGAGATCTTTCACTGTTGCAGAATACGTGGGCTTGCATGCCGGTCACTAGCGAGACTGAAGTGTCACAAAGGACACAAACATAAAAACTGAATGAGATTGTTTGATCGTCATACGTCGAAATCGACGGGAGAATTCGTCATATATTAAGATATATATATATATATATATATATATATATATATATATATATATATATGTTTCGTTAAAGACGATTGACAAGGTACTACGATTAAACTTTTTATTTAATTGTGCTTGTGTTTGTACAAATGTTTTCTTTTTCTGTCCAAAAGTTCTGCATATCTGAGCGTTTTTTATTTTTTATTTTTAACTGAATGTGTGATTTTTTATGTATGTGTCTGAATTTATAAGAACGTTTTATTTTCCAAACATGGTCAGCACATTGTGGACGTGTTCGTAGTTAATGTTATTGAGTATTGGCTTTTTATTATTAGGGCCTCTATTATTTTTTTATCTCTTTTTTTACACGTGTATGAGGTTATTATACTTGTATTTTCTACTAGTATGCTTCTGATATGCTCAAGAAAGGGATATATTTGTTCGAAGTAGCACAGTGGTTTTGGACTGCTGTAACCGAGTAGGACAATCGTAGTGGTAGGCAATAGACCTAGGCAATAGGTGAAGACAATAGGCATCGTCCCTGTACCTCCACATTAGTCTGTATTTATGGCTGACACCAGCCAATCATATTACTGTGAGGAGGAACCCAGGTGTATTCATATTCATTGCATCAGCTTCGAATTAAGTTTGGTAGGTTGTCGTGCGTGTTTAAATGAATCCTAACTGAGCTATAGTCGGGTAGATGTAACAGGCATGTAGTAATGTGACCAATGTAATTATTTATGAGTTTGGTTTGATCAGAAACACAGTTTCTTAAGGGGCATTTAAACTCGTAAGTAATGTTGGTCCTTTGTAGTTTTGATTTGTGTTGTTATTTTTGATGATAAGGCTGTTTTCAATTTTCGTAATAGATAATTAAATTTACTTGTTTAGGTAGGCTGGGGTTGTGTTTTAAAGATATTTCTAAGAGAAAATTCGTCTTGCATACAGTTGACATGTATTTAGCTTTTGTAGAAGATGTTACTATCATTGTTTTTATCTGTATGTTCAGTATCATTGTTAGTTTCTTTCGAAAGAAATAGTGTAATCGATGAGGTAGTTAGGAAAGCCATTGCTAACTAGTGTCTGTTTTACATTATTGAGTTTTTTAAATGAAAGGGGACGAGAAAATGAATTCATGTAATTTTTTTATAACAACTCTTTTATATCTAAGTGGGCATTCACTCTTGATAATGGATAAAAGAATAGCCGAAAGCGGTCCGATATGCAGAAGTTTTGAACAGTGTACGTGTTCGTAGTTAATGAGTGTTGACTTTTCCTATTTTATTATTAAGGCTTCCATTATTTTTAATCTTTTTTACATGTGGATGAGACTATTATATTTGTATTTTCTACTACTATGTTTCGGATGGAGTTTGGTAGGTTTCGTGTGTGTTTAAATATGTCCTCATTGAGTTATTAACGGGTAGGTGTAACGTGAGTCGTCTATATAGGCATGTAGTAATGTGACCAATGTAATTATTTATAAGTTTGGCTTGATGAGAACACAGTTCCTTAATAGGCATTTGAACTCGTAAGTAATGTTTGTTCTTTGTAGTTTTGATTTTGCAGTTGTGTTATTTTTAATGATAAGGTTAGCTGTTTTAAATTAGTAGAAGCAGTAGAAAAGATATGCAGATTAAGAATGTACCAAGAAAATCTATCTTTATCTGAAATATGAAGTACATATATACTACCGATTTTCCGGTGATTGACAATTTATGACCTCCTTCAATCCGGACAAAAAGTGCAAGGGTTTGAATTTTACGACTAATTCACAGGGCGGCCACAGGTTGTATGCTGAGAAATTTGCGTTTTTCTTGACGAAGAGTGGGATCCAGGGTAGGAGAAGAAGTTGGGGCGTTTCTCCGGCAGTGTCTTGCGAAAATACTGCCTCATTTTCGCGACCTGGACACCTGCCAAGGATCTATTAACAATACAGGAGGAGTCAAAATTATGTTATTAGTATGAGAGGAATCATTTATTTAGAGTTTACAGAACAGTCTCCATCTGTCCACCAGCACGACTGATGCACAAAACACAGCGATCAACAGTATAATTAAGTGCCTTGACACACATTTCACGGGGAATGGTTGATATTACACATATTATTCTGTCCTTGACTTTTTCGATGTCTCTAATTTCTTTTGCTATACACACGATTCTTTATCATATCCCATAACCAGAAACCACAGAGTGTAATTGGACCATATTTCTTTACAACTCCAACGGTGACTGCAAATGCTAACTTACAAATACTGCAAAATTTTACCATTGATAAATATACCCCTACAAAACAGACGAGCAGGGTATTTCCAACAGGATTGTGCACCGACACATTTTGCTCGTACTGTTCGCACTTGTCTCGATCAAAGTTTCCCAAATTGTTGGGTAGGTCGCGGCGGACCGTTGGCAAGGCCACCCCACTTCCCTGATCTGACACCCTGGTAGACAGGTGGAGACTGTTCAGTAAACTCTGAATAAATGATTCCTCACATACTAGTGTTAATATAATTTTGACACACCCTGTAATTGAAATATATCACAAATGTAGCTATCTAGCAGAGAAATTCAAAGGAATGGTCGCCGTTCTGGTAATATTGGTTAGTAGCGGTCAATTTCTTCTCCCAATAGGGGCTTAGTAACATGTTCTTTTCGGTAACAATTGTGGATTAGTCTGGCGACAGGCATGTGCTAGTTCAGCTAAAAAATTTCTATATAAAAAAAATTGAACTGCCAGCAAGTGGAGGAGGGAAAGCCTTTTTTATAACACGCACCGACCGCTCTCGCCACTACATCCAGACACAAGGCTATAGTTTTGTGAGTTCCTCCTTATTTACACAAGGCCTACCAAACGACAGCTGTACCTTGCGCCATGGCAACCCCCTCTTTTTTTCACATGTATTTCATAATAGTTTAATATGCCAGTTAATACTACGAGAATTGCCTAATTTGTTGGACACAGGAATATTATTGCAATAGAATTATTTGCAACACGCGTCAGCTTGTTGAAATCCTCACAGTATTTCGTATTGTTCAATTCATCGCTAACATTTTTGTCGAGATTTACAAACTCTACGTTTCGTTCAATTTCGTACACCAATCGATAAAATTTGAATAAGCTGATTTGTTTGGAAAAATACTTTGGCAGAAACCCTTCTTCGGGGTTTAAAACTTTCTTTAAATTAATTTCATTTTATAGTACTTCATAGTAAAAAATATTTTTTTCTAATAGCAAAGAATAAATTCTTAGGATTTGTCACTCTTGAGCAAGCAACATACAACTGGCCTGCGGAAATACTTTTTTTTAGGAGCCAAATTCCAGCCTTTTGAAGTGTTTGGCCTTGTGATTTTCGCAAACGCATGGCGAAATGGAAACTAGATTCTTGTAGATATAAAAACTTAAAGAAAAGATATACAAAAAACAATATTGCATTTTTATTAAATAAATATTTGTTATTTTAACCATTAAATTGTTTTTAAAATAGTGGGAGTATTTTGTATGGCTATTTTAGAGGGTGTGACGGACGGAAATTACACGATTTTATATATTAGGTTGGTGCAAAAATAATATCGTTTTTTGACGTATTTTTTAACGTCAAAAAACGATATTATTTTTGCACCAACCTAATATATAGATTGTTTTATGACTTTTATTGGTCCGACAAAATGGATAGTTAGACACGCTTGTAGACGCAAGTGTGGCGGAAATCGATGCGTGTTAATAATATAGAAATGACACTTTATAAGAACCTTTCACTCTAATGTACTCAATAACTTCCTATGAAGAAAAAACCCCCAAAAAACCAAAAACCAAAAAGAAACCCTTCATTTACCTTAGGTGTTGACACTTTCATATGAAATTTTTCATATGAATATATTGATACAAATTTCACATTTTACTTTTATATATCTACCCTACCCAGCTATGGTTTACATAGTAGAAGTTTCATCTGGAAAAATAAAAACGGATGACAAAACAAAAACTCGGAGGGATAGTAAGGGGACAGTCATTGCTTGAAGCTACAAAGGACATGAAGCTGTGGAGAGCCATGATCGCCTGCGTTCTAAATGGACACGGCACATGAAAGAAACAATTCAAGGCTCAAACAATATGCAGGATGACATTCTCCCTAAAGAAATAAAAATCGATTTCATTATATAACAGTAATTGATTGATTTGATTTTTTACGGATTATCAACCCTTTGTGGGTTATTTATACCCGGAACACAGTTGGTAAGTACAATTCTATTTTGTGAATGAAGATTGCAATAAATAAATAAAAAAACTTTGAGAATAACAATTATTTTTCCAGATACAAGTCCTGCTATTTAACAATTAGCTGGAAGAGTGCGTGTATATATATATATATATATATATATATAGATATATATATATATATACTCTCTCTCTCTCTCTATATATATATATATATATATATATATATATATATATACTCTCTCTCTCACTATATATATATATATATCTATATATATATATATACTCTCTCTCTCTATATATATATACACTCTCTCTCTCTCTCTCTATATATATATATATATATATATATATACTCTCTCTCTCTCTCTATATATATATATATACTCTCTCTCTCTCTCTCTCTATATATATATATATATATATATATATATATTCTCTCTCTCTCTCTCTCTCTCTATATATATATATATATATATATATATATATATATATATATATATATATATATATATATATATATATATGTACTCTCATCCAGCTAATGGTTAAATACCAGGACTTGTATCTGGAAAAATAATATATATATATATATATACGAAATTAAAACGTGAGAACCGTAGGAATATATCGACATGGAAGATTTCATATGAAATGTGTCCGTGACGGCTGCCACGCCCAGTTTAATGTACAGGAGAAAAATGTTTATTGTATGGGTTGGAATTTTAAGATTTCTTGAAATTGACAAAGGGAAACTTGCAGCTTACGAACGAGCGTAACTTGTTATACGGGTTTAATGGCGGTCTCATCACACTGCGCTTGACAGAGGATTGAAAGCAGGGCACCTGTAACGCCGCTTGCAGCAGAAAGAAAAGGATCTATAATTAGAGATATGAAGCAATAACATCGTTTTTACTGGTAGGGCAGGTTGATGTACTCGTCTGACAAGATTACGAGGCCGACTATTTTTGGAGATTTCTTCGTTATGGTCTCATCGTCGGATTTGGGACAGGTTTTTATAAACAGATATATATCGTGTGTGTGCGTGTGTGCATATATCAAAGCCGGTTTTAAATCTATCTCTATATATATCTATATCTATTATTTATTCGAAAATTATAACATAAATATGTTATAAAATCACTACAAAAATAACCATTTTGTTTCAACACTTTTGGTGTCTTACCATTATTCGTTCTACTCTGTATTGAGCACTCTTTTAAGAATTGCATTTTTTAGTTAATGGAATTTATTCCGTATACACCAATGCTATACATATATATATATTCATTATATATATTATATTATAAATTAACTGATTTAAAATATAGTTTCTTCGCTACATAGGAATAAACATGTTTCAAAAAGCGAAGCTTAAAAATTCAAACTTAATTATATAATTAAATTGAAAGCATTAGTTCTGTTTCATCTTCAAGAGAATTTTGGAATACAGAGAAATCCAATCATTTAGACAGGGGCGGTAACGTGTTAATTTTTATTAACTATTATTGTATCAATTATGAGTTACGTTCGAAAAAGAGGTTAAGTATAGGGAGGGCAGGGGTGTATTTTTCAACGAATTCTGCATTTGTTAAACGCATGTCGTCTGGGTTTTTTTTTTTATTAACGAGAAAAAAGTTTTTGGGCATATATGTGAATAGAGCACTGTGAGAGCTGGTATTAGGTTGGTGCAAAAATAATGACGTAATAATGTCGTTTTTTGACGTTACAAAATACGTCAAAAAACGACATTATTACGTCATTATTTTTGCACCAACCTAATAGTAACAATAAAATAATGTTTCGATGTAAAATAAAATAACTAAAATTTATACTACTAATAAATATACATTTTGTTCTTCAGTAATATATACCTGTAAGTGTGTATATATATGTGTGTGTGTGTGTGCGTGCGTATATCGCACTGTGAGTACTTGCGGCAATAAAACAGTGTTGTATCTGCGTGATGTATAATAACTGTGTGATTATGTGTGTGTATGTGTGTGCGTGTGTCTGTGTGCTTGTATCAAAACCGGTTTCAAACCCATGCCTCCAAAAACGAAAATGCTCTCATTTACCCACCATAGAGAAACCTCCCTACCTCCTATCACAATGGCTGTTGCTTTCCGCTGACCTGAGGTTGAAGAACTACGTTGAATTAATAGCTTCATCTACTGCAAGGAAAGCTGGTTCTCTGTGTTGCGCCAGAACGTTTTTCTCACCTGGGTTCATCCTTCAAATCTATAAATCAACCATTCGTCCTTGTATTGAATACTGTTGCCATATATGGTCTGGTGCCCCCGCTGTTCATCTCGAGGTTCTCGACAAAGTCCAGAGACGGATATGCAATGTGATACAACCTGATCTGGCATCTCGTCTGCAGTCACTTTCTCACAGACGTGCTGTGGCTTCCCTCTGTCTTTTCTACAAATATTTTCATGGCAACTGTTCTGACGAGCTGCTTACACTGGTACCCCAACTGCATGAATTTAAGCGTGCTACTAGGTTGGCATCTCCGTCCCACCCTTTCACTGTCGAAACAATTAAATGTAACCGCCTCTTCTACTCCAAGAGCTTCTTTTCTCGCACTTCCCGAAAGAAACATTTCAAGGCTCAAACAATATGCAGGATGACATTCTTCATAAAGAAATAAAAATTGATTCATTATGTAAAAGTAACTGATTGATTTGATTTTTTACGGATTATCAACTCTTTGTGGGTAATTTAAATCCGAAACACAGTTTGAATTGTAAGTACAATTCTATTTTGTGAGTGAATATAAAAATACTTTAAGAATAACAATTATTTTTCCAGATACAAGTCCTGCTATTTAACCATTAGCTGGAAGAGTATATATATATATATATATATATATATATATATATATATATATATATATATATATATATGAAAGTAAAACGTGAGAACCGTAAGAATATATTGATGAAATAAGTCTGTGACAGCTACCAGGCCCATGTACAGAAGAAAAATGTTTGATGACCGATAAAATTGTTAGTGCTTTGAGGATAATCCCCAAAATAATTGTCAGTGACATCACCAACGACCCCCACAGTACAGGGGTGAATGTTTCACAGTGCACAGTTCGAAGAAGACTCCGAGAGCAGAATTGTAGTAATCAAACCATAAGACGAAGACAACTCATCAGCAATAATTAATCAGATTGGGAATTACAAGGAAGCACACACATGAACGATAAAAGTTCTGAAAGAAAGATTTTTGAGTTGATGAAGTCAAGATTAAGTGATGGAAAGGCCAAAGTGTGGAGAAAGAAAGGAACTGCTCATGATCCAAAGAATACAAGTTCATCTGTGAAGTATCCTGGAGGCGGTGACTTGGTTTGGGCTTGCATGGATGGTTCCGGAACAGGCTACTTCATATTTATTAATGATGTAACTCATGATGGTAGAAAGAGAATCAATTCAGAAGTCTACAAAACATTTTGTCTGCTAATTTACAGAGAAATGCATCCAATCTAATCCGGAGGAAATTCATCATGTAGTAGGGCAATGACCCAAAATATACTGCCAAAGGTCTTTATCGGGGGAAAAAAAACTGGACAGTTTTAGACTGGCCAAGTCAATCACCGGACCGTAACCCAATAAAGCATGCATTTTCCGGCCCGAAGAAGAGACTGAAAGAAGAAATCCCCGAAACAAACAAGAATTAAAAGAGGCTGCATTAAAAGTCTAGAAATCACAAATTCATCACAAATGAAGAATGCAACAGTTTGGTGATATCAGTGGGTTGCAGGCTTGATGCAGTTTTTCTCACAGGACAGATTGAGGGCATGAGGGACAGAAGAAAACAGCACATAACATATTAGGGTGGTGCAAAAATAGTAACATATGTGACATTATTTTTGCACCAACCTAATACTTGACAAGCCTGAGAAAATAGATGGCAGAACAGGGTTTAGAAATAAAGAAAAGGCATAATTTATTTAGAGCTGCAAAGGACATGAACTTTAACCTAATAGAGCATTCATTTCATCTCCTGAAGAGAAGATTGAAAGGGGCTGTGTTAAAAGTCCGAGTAAGTATCACAAATGGAGAATGCAACAGTTTGGTGATGTAAATAGAGAATAGGCTTGATGCAGTTACTGCAAACAAGAGTTATCCAACCAAATATTAAATGTTATTTACTTCAAATCTGTCTTTTCGTTTACTTTTCTCAGCTAAAAATGGTATGATCTGATACAAAAGGTGGTATGTCTTAAAGTGCTTAACATATCTACATGTAAATACCAAGAAATAAAAGTTGAGATTACAAACTCCTGTTTCATATTCATCTTTTGATCTTGTTATAGTGGAACACGCCTATTCTATAGTTAATAGACTCTCCCACCTATAATAAGTAGGAGTAGTGTGAGTAACGAGTCAGTCGCTCAGTGAGTTGGTCAGTCAGTCAGTCGATGCCGGACGACCGTTAGTCAGATACTAAAGTATCAGCGACCACAACTAGATTTCTCTGCGTCATTACCTATAATATCAAGTTCCTAACATTTTGCACGTCGAACCTATTTTGGGACCGACTTAGTACAAATACAAGCCTCCACTGTGAAACCACTCCATAACAGATCTTAAACCCAATTTAAAGAGAAATGCATCCAAACTAATTGGGAGGAAGTTTATGACGCAGCAGGACAATACCCCAATACATACAGCCAATACAACAAAGGACTTAATCAGGGTAAAATATAGACAGTTTTAGAATGGCTCAAGTCAATCACTAACCCAATCGAGCATGCATTTCACATCCTGAAGAAGAGACTAAAGGAAGAAATCCCCGAAACAAACAAGAATTGAAAGAGGCTACATTAAAAGTCTAGAAAAGCATCACAAATGAAGAATTCAACAGTTGTGGGATGGCAATGTGTCGCAAGAGTCATGCAGTTATTACAAACAAGGGTTTCGTAACTAAATATTAAATGTTACCTTAAGATTATCTGTACCTTTGCTTTTGCTCACCTAAAAATGGATTGATCTTATACAAAAGGTGGTATGTCCTAAGCTGTTTTAACACATCTAAATGTAAATAGAAGAAAATAAAAGCTGAAATTATTAACTCTTGTCCGGCAACAGGAATATCCGCCATGCCACACAAACAGGGGAAACCCAATCATGGCTATCAGACAATTTCTGCGACCACATTAATTTCGCGCATGCGCGTTGTTTGTTTTTGATTTTGTCGACATCACAGTATAGTAGGGTCAGTTGGGCATCGTCTGTAAGAAAAAGAGCAGCATGGCGCAATTCACTCCACCCGAAATTTGGAAACGACATTGCTTTACTGCGCCGGAAGCTCCAGTACGAACTTTTCAGAGTATTTGGGTGTCAAATGTGAAGACAGTGTAGAGGATTCAGAAAGAATTTGATGATATATCCGGTCAACATTATGGTGTTTGGAATGATGCCTTGAGGGGGTATTTCTGCCTGGGTCAAGAGGGTGGCTGCTGAAAGACCCTATATCCGGCAACAGGACTCTGCATCATGCTAAGCAAGAAAACAAAGTTCCGGCTGTCACACAATTTCTACGACCACATCACCCCTTACAACTGACTCCCTAACACCCCAGACTGCAACCCCCTTGATTATTATTTGTAGGGTGCAGTTGAGCAAGAGACCAACAAAACTCCTTGTAACACCAAAAATGAACTGAAGGCAAGGATTATGGCAGCATTCACCAACTTAAACATGGAGAGCATCCAGAAGAGTTGCAAGAGATTCCGAAATCGTCTGGAGGTCGTGGTTGAAGCCAATGGTGATTTTATTGAATAAATTTACCCTTTAGTATTTCAAGGCATTTTTTGTGTAATTTTGGCAAATATATCTCTTAAAATGAAATGTCATAGTTATTTTCATTTTTGTGTAATTTAAACAACAATTTATTAATCGCACACTATATATAAAATGTTATTCTTAGCATCGCTTGATAATGGAGCGGAACTTTGTATTTTAAGTTTAATTTTTATGATTGAATTTGAATTGAAGTTTCAGTTTTGAGACATGGGAATTCCGGTATTGCGATGATTATATATTTGAAAAAAAAGCAATTATAATATTATGCTCTACGGTTGTATCGAACACTGTTTTTAAAAATAAAAATAAATGCTAAGAATTTTGAATTATAAATCACATTGCTATTTCTTATTATTTTTGCGTCCTGGGTAAGACGATAAACTACGTCCAACAGCAAGGCCTCTGATAAGGAGGTTTTGAGGAGCGTGGAACCACCTCTTAATTGCTGAACCAGGGTGGCAGCACATGTTAGGGTCCCAGCTATGGGCAAATAGTTAATCCTGAAACTGAAGTAAAAAGCATTATGAAAGTGGAAAAATAGGTTTTAATACCAGAAATACTTTGTAAAAAATTATTACCAGAAATAAATTTTTGAAGAAAAAAATATTACCAGCAATACGTATCTTTTTTTTTAAAAAAAAATATTACCAACAATACATTTTTTAAAATAATTACCAGCTATACATTTTTGAGGAAAAAATATTACCAGAAATAGATTTTTGACAAAGCAAAAATATTATCAGGAAAGAAAAATTTAAGTTGTCGGCATTAAATGACCTAGTGAGGTTGATATGCCGTAAAACAAAAACCAAACCAAACCAAACCTATTATTTTAATATATATATATATATATATATATATATATATATATATATATGTGTGTGTGTGTGTGTGTGTGTGTGTGTGCGTGCGTGTATGTGTGTGTGTGTGTGTACATGTATATATATATATTAGTTGTATATATATATATATATGTTATAGTGGAACACACCTATTCTATAGTTAATAGACTCACCCACCGATAATAAGTAGGAGTAGTGTGAGTCGCTCACTCGGTTCGGTCAGTCAGTCGATGCCGGACGACCGTTAGTCGGATACTAAAGTATCAGCGACCACAACTAGATTTCTCTGCGTCATTACCTATTATATCAAGTTCCTAACGTTTTGTACGTCGAACCTATTTTAGGACCGACTTAGTACAAATACAAGCCTCCACTGTGAAACCACTCCATAACACACTTGGCGACTAGGATTCGAACTCATACGGAGGAAGAAAAACTTTCGTTCACCATAACACACTTGGCGACGAGGTATTCGGATTCATACGGTGGAAGAAAAAACTTCACCCGCCATAACAAATTTGGCGAAGGACGAGGAGAACATTTTTTTTTCGTTTGCCACAGTATAATTTAGCGAAGGGATTCGGATTCATACGGTGGAAGAAAAAAGAATTCTCTCGCCACAACATTTGGTGACGAAATCTGTACTCATACGGAGGAAAAAGAAAAAATTTTCTCGTCACAATTATTTCGCCGACAAAATCTCGGATTCACATTAAAAAAAAAAATACTTGGCAAAGTTTTTCGAAAGACAAGACGTCAACTTAGTGACGAAAAAATCAGTCGTATTCTCAACTGAGAAAAGAATTTTTTTTTCTCGATAAGACAGTTTGCTCAAATAGGTCACGAATTGCAAATTCGTAGTACCCCCCTCTACAATTCTTAAGCATTGTTTAAACTTTTGCGAAGATGAAGGAATGCAAAAATATATTCCAGGAATTTTTTTAAGTTCCAGACGGAACAACAGATGACAATATTAGAGCAACAGAAGACATTCCAGATGCAACTACAGGAGGAAACTTTTAATAGACAAATGCAGTTTCAACGAGAAATGGAACATATGCATAAGGAGTTTCAAAACAAAATTCTGGAAATAACTGAGAAAAGGAAAGAGAAAAATCTACAAAATGATTTTTTCCCAGAGAATACAATATGGAATTCAATTGAAATATTCACATACAGTCCAGATGAAGAGATAACTTTTGAAGAGTATTATAAAAAATATACGGACGTGTATAACGAGGACTGCCACTCGTGGTCTGAAGGAAAGAAGGTTAGACTTCTCTTAAGCAAGTTTGGAACTGCTGTGCATAACAAATTGGTAAACTACATTTTACCGAAAAAAATTAGCGAGTTGACATTTACCGAGCGGTAAATATATTAAGTGAATTATTTAGTAAAAAGATATCTTTGTTTCACAAGAGGTAGAAATGTTTGAATCTGATGAAAGATGATGAGCAAGACTATATAATGTACGCAGCCAATGTGAATAAGCATTGTGAAGAATTAAAGCTAGCAGAGTTAAGCGCTGGCAATTTTAAGTGCTTAGTGTTTGTTCAAGGGCTGGTATCGGAAAGAGACGCAGAGTTGAGAAAATTAGTGCTGTCAAAATTAGAAAACGAACCAAGGATTTCGATACAGAGGTTGGCAGAAGACTGCACAAGGTATGTTAGCGTAAAGAAAGATTCGAAAAAGATAAAACAGTCTGGCGTTTCGCATGTAAGGAAAATACGCTACAAAAAAGAAAGTCTATCTACTAAAAAGAATTCTAAAATTGCGGATTATCAAACAAAAAGTGAAATACCTGAGAAAAATAAACAAAAACTCCCGAAGCCAGGTTTTGCTTGCGGTGAACTTCACTGGTACAGATATTGCAATTTTAGGAATAAAAAATGTTGCAACTGTAAAAGAGTGGGTCATAAAAGCTCGCACTGCAGGTCAAAAAATAAAGACAATAAAATAAGAAAATTAAAGTCCGACGGGGTGAACGATGGAATAACCAGAAAATTTGTTACTGTCGAAATAAGTAATAAAAAAATAAAAATAAAAATGCAACTCCACACTGGTTGTGACTTATATATCATAAATTTGCATACGTGTAAGAAGTTGGGGAAACCAACTTTAATGAAGACATAAAATCGCGAGGTCAGTGACGGGAGAAAAAATACAATTTTTTGGAGAATTTGTTACAAACGTCACGTTAAATAAAAAAAAACGCTAAAAGCTAAACTGTTTGTCATAGAAAATACTACGAACTTACTTGGTACGAATTGGATAACAGAATTTCAATTATGGGATCTACCGATAAATTCTTTCTGTTACAAGGTTGAAAGTTTAAACACAGAGCCCAAAAATTAGTAAAGAAACTTAAAGTAACATTTCCTACTGTTTTTTCTCCAGGTTTGGGAACGTTTACCAAGATGGAGTCAAAATTACAGCCAAAAGAAAACGCTCAGGCGGTATTCAAAAAGAAAAGGAATGTGCCGTTTGCCTCAATTGAACAGATATATAAAGAATTGGACAGATTAGAGAAAACCGGTGTATTTAAAAAAGTTGAATGAGTAACACCGACGATATATATGAAAAACAAGCTCCAGAAAGTAAAGATGAAGCCGACACCGAGACAAACTGGGGAGCGAGTTACCCGCAGTCAAGGACATGCAGTATTATTAAATGATTTAAGTCAACTGAAGTCACCACAGAAAACGTTAAGAAACACAAGATCAACAAAAGGGAAGCTAGAGGCTGAACAAATAGAACCACAAGAAGAACCTACAGAAACTGTGACCCCCATCCTTAAGAAGATCAAAGTGGAAGGTTGTTTCTGGTAACATTATGGAGGTACCAAAAAATGGAAAAGCGGATTGACAATATGATGTACTTGGTGAAAGGCGAAAAATTCACGTGCAGTAACCAGATCAGACGACGTTTTTCAGACGTGGTTGACAGCGGTCCCGCGGAAGAAACGCCGATGGAGGTGATTTTCAATACGTTTGATCTAACAACGCCTGCAACAATTTTACCTGAGGTACGCCGATCCAGAAGAAAAAAGAAAGGCAACTGATCATTTAATGGATCAAAAAACGTAGGAGATACGCTACGATGTTGCTAAAAAACCCAACAAAAATGAATTTTTTTTGTTGTCGTTTTTTCTTCATATTTCCTGTAAAACATGAAAAATAAATATAGAAAACTGTTTACTCCTACGGAGTAAAGTTTTAGGGGAGATGTTATAGTGGAACACACCTATTCTATAGTTAATAGACTCTCCCACCTATAATTAGTAGGAGAGTAGTGTGAGTCGCACAGTCGGTTCGGTCAGTCAGTCGATGCCGGACGACCATTAGTCGGATACTAAAGTATCAGCGACCACAACTAGATTTCTCTGCGTCATTAACTATTATATCAAGTTCCTAACGTTTTGTACGTCGAACCTATTTTAGGACCGACTTAGTACAAATACAAGCCTCCACTGTGAAACCACTCCATAACAATATATATTCATTATTATTATTATTATATATATATTATATATATTTAAAAACAAAACACCAGAATTTTAGTGATTTTGGAAAAAGAGTTGGGACGAGAACTTTTTTTGCTTCCCCCGCCCACACACGCATAGATAATATATATTAGGTTGGTGCAAAAATAATATCGTTTTTGACGTTAAAAAATACGTCAAAAAACGATATTATTTTTGCACCAACCTAATAGTTTTATAAATTTTCTATATGTAAAAGAACTGTTACAGAAGGTAGTGACAGAAAACGAGAAGAAAGAACTAAACATCAATTGCAAGAAGACGGAATGTTAGCAAAAGGCTCAGCCAAACATGCAAATTACAAGTCGGGGATGCCAAAATCAAACAAGTCCAACAATTTAGATATCTGAGAAGTGTTTTAACAGAAGATGGAAAGTGTGGCACTGAGATCCGAAGGCGCACTGGGATAGCAAAACATGTCTTCCAAAAGTTTAGCAAAGTATTAAGAAACAGAAAAATTCCGTTAGAAACAAAGAAAACTCTACTGAACTGTTACGTAATATCAGTCCTCTTGTATGGCAATGAATAATGATCAATATCCACGCAGATGAAGATGAGACTTGAGAATATGGGGAAAAGTGCTGAATATAAGTGTTAAAGTGTTTATAGCGACAGACGGTGGGAGCATAGGATTCAACACTGAATGATGGACAGATGCCCATTTAAGGAGTGAAATTGTCATCTATCGTATAGTGTTAAATTATATAACCAAACTCTTTCTTTTCTTTCTTTCTTTCTTTCTTTCTTTCTTTCTTTCTTTCTTTCTTTCTACGTTTAAAATCTATCTATCTATCTATCTATCTATCTATCTATCTATCTATCTCAGTCTGTTCATTATCTATCTATCTATCTATCTATCTATCTATCTATCTATCTATGTTTGTATGCGTGTGTGTTCTTGGTGTGTCAACAGCTGATACAGTTATTTCTTTATACCATTTTGTAAGGAGTTGGGAGACGTGTGGGAGGGGAGAAAGACGTAGGTAGATAAAACGTAGATAAAAGGTAGATATTACGTATTAAGAAATATGGTCATAATGGGAAAATTCCGCATTGGGCGTAGGACAGAAACCGTATCATATATATATATATATATATATATATATATATATATATATATATATATATATATATATATACACACAGATATATAGATAGATAGATAGATATTAGGTTGGTGCAATGTAATGTCGTTTTCTCACATAGTAACATATGTGAGAAAACGACATAATAGATAGATAGATAGCGAGAGAGAAAGATAGCGAGAGAGGCGGGCATAGATATGAACACACACACACACACACACACACACACATATATATATATATATATATATATATATATATATAGAGAGAGAGAGAGAGAGAGAGAGAGTGACCAACAATATGAACAGAAATTAATATATACAGGGTGTATCAAAAATACTTTTACAAACCTTTGTGGGCGTCTTCCTCACAGCAAAACAAGGACAAAAACCCATATAAGCATATGTCCGCATATCCTTCGTTTTTGAGTTATCAAGTTTAACGAAAGTTTATGGTAGATGGCGCTGAGTTACTATGTAGACTGGTTTACATTTGTTATTCGTGTATATCTGTGGCTAGTCTGTTTTCATCGTTTAGGATTTCTAGTAGTGAATTAACTGAAAAGTGTTGCGTTTAACAATTCATATCGTGATCAGGCAGATGTGATTTTTACATATGGTCGCTCGAATGGTAATGGACGTAAGGCTGCACGGTTATATCAGATTGTGTTTCCAGGCCGAAGGAAGCCGAGGCATCCAACCTTTGCTGCTGTTTATCGCCGCGTTGCTGAGACAGGATCTGTGGCAACACAAACTATGGATTGAGGAAGACCGTGATCCGCTCCTACGCCTGACCACGAAGCACACATTCCAGAAGCTGTCGGAGACGATCCAGGTATCAGCACACGTCAAGTGGCCCTAGCATATCTTACATCTCATAGTACCGCATGGAGGGTACTTCAAGAGCAGCTCCTGTATCCCTATCTTTCGCCCATTGATCACTCACTACGGGAGAACTTTTGGTTTATTGCACAAACTGTCGATCTATTGTTTGTCTTTTCATTTTTGTTTATGGATGAGGCAACATTTGGAAAAGATGGAATAACAAAGATACACAACAAACATTTGTGGGCGTATCGGAATCCCCATGGTACAATACAGGCGAGACACCAACACCAGTTTATGATTAATGTGAGGGATGGAATTTTAGATGACCGTCTGGTAGGCTTATATGTTATCTTATCCCAGAACGTCTTACAGGAGCTGGTTACAGGGACTTTATTTCGAACACACTTCCAGATCTGCATGTGCTCTTGCTAATACGAAGATGAATATGGTCCACGTATGATGGGGCTTCAGTATATTTTAATCACATTGTGCACGATGAACTGGCTGACATCTACCATTAAAGATGGATAGGTAAGAGAGGACCAGTTAAAATCGTAGGATAAATTCTCAAACGACTTTTACTTATTTATAACTTTAAGCCTACAAAAATGAATTTCTCGAAATTTCATAAAATTAAAAAAGTGGACAGGAGTAACAGACGAAAAAAAAAAAATTTTTATCAAGATTTTCTAAAAAAGAAACATTTCTAAAATAATTTCATTCATTTGTGAATAAATCCTGAAAGTTTCATTAAATTCCGACAATTATTTGATTTTTGCAAGAATTTGTAAATCAATGTGTTTTTCACCGCAAAAGACATTAAATTTTCCCCTAACAATTTATGGGGGTCTGCTGACGTAAGAAAATAAATTTAACCAAAATATGTTAAGTTTTAAAAAGCATTAAAAAATATAATATAATATAATATAATATAATATAATATTATATATATATATATATATATATATATATATATATATAATATATATATATATATATATATATATAAATAAAAAGAAAGAACAGTAAGATATATAATCCGGTGTTCTTATAGATATTTTTATTTTTACAAAATAGTGCTCAATGTAAATTTACAGAGCATTAATATTATAAATTAATTGATTTAAAATATGGTTTTTCCGCTACACAGTTCTAACCATGTTTCAAAAATGGAAGGTCCGAATTTAATTTTGTAATTAAATTAAAGACATTACTTCCATTTCATTCTCAAGCGAATTTTGGAGTAACTTTTTAAAAAAATTCTTTTTTTTAAAGTTACTCCAAAATTCGCTTGAGGATGAAATAGAACTAATGTCTTTAATTATAAAATTAAATTCGGACATTCCATTTTTGAAACAGGGTTAGAACTGTGTAGCGGAAAAACAATATTTTAAATCAATTTATAATATATATATATATATATATATCCTTTGATCTTCCCTCTTAATTATAACATGGGGATTTTAGTAATTTTGTGGATATTTTTTCATCATGTTATGCTTATTTTTCAGCGAATCTTTGGAGGTACCTAATTAAAAATTCATGCGCACCCTATACCAAAAAGTTCGAAAAGCCAACAAAGTTTTTGCTCTTGCTTTTAAATATTTGTCACAAAATAAAATCCTGAAATCTGCCTTCATAAAGTCCCTTACAGGGCGAAATGCGTCGGACGAGATGTTTTCCTTTTCTCTTTATATATATATATATATATATATATATATATATATATATATATTCATATCTGTGTTAGTCTGTTCATGTCTATCTAGTGTTTTTAAATACTTGTCACAAATAAAATCCTTACATTTGACTTCATAAAGGCCCTCAGAGGACGAAATATGTCGGCTAAGATGTTTTCCTTTTCTCTTTATACATTGTGTATTTAGGCAGCTAATTCTCTCTTAGACATGTCTCAATAAATTGCAAACATTATGTCTGCTTATTTTTACTATAATCCGTCCATTTTCACGGATATTTTTCCGTGTATTACAATGATTCAAGAAATACACTGTAACAGTTAAAATCACTTTTATTTCCCAAGGAATTTCCATCTATTTCTGAGATCATCATCAGGGTTGCCTTACTAATTTTCTCAAAAGAGACGAATGATAATTTTGCAGGCATATATATTGTGTGTGTGTAGAAGTTAATCTCAATCGACCTCTCCATCTTTCAATCTTTATTTATGTTCATATCTATCTACGTATCGTTAAACAAACACACACACACACACGTGCATATACAAACATCTATATCTAGAGATAGATAGATATAAACAGAATGAGATAGATATATAGATATGAATAGAATGAGGTTGACAGATATGAATAGATATGAATAGCATGAGATAGATAGATAGATAGATAGATAGATAGATAGATAGATAGATAGATAGATAGATAGACAGACATAAGCAGAGGCCGGAATAGATAGATAGATAGATAGATAGACATAAGCAGAGGCCGGAATAGATAGATAGATAGATAGATAGATAGATAGATAGACATAAGAAGAGGCCGGAATAGATAGATAGATAGACAGACATACAGATAGATAGATAGATAGATAGATAGATAGATAGATAGATATAAACAGTGTCTGGAATAGATAGATAGATAGATAGATAGATAGATAGATAGATAGACAGATAGATATAAGCAGAGGCCGGAATATATATATACATATATATATATATATATATATATATATATATATATATATATATATAGATAGATAGACATAAGCAGAAGAAGCCGGAATAGATAGATAGATAGACAGACAGACAGACAGACAGATAGATAGATAGATAGATAGATAGATATGAACACAATGAGATAGATAGACAGATAGATATGAATAGTATGAGGTAGATAGATAGATAGATAGATAAATAGATAGATAGATATGAACAGAGACTGAGATAGATAGATAGATAGATAGATAGATAGATAGATAGATAGATAGATAGATAGATAGATATGAATAGAATGAAATAGATAATGAACTGAATGCACGTTCATGGATTTGCTTGACATTACCGCAAACCTGATGAATATTCACAAATGTTTGGAAAACGGATATAATTTTTGCTCTTGTATATAAGTGTTATAAAATAAAATCCTTACATTTACTTTGATAAAGTATCTTAGAAGAGGAAATGCGTCACCTAAGATAAGTTTTCCTTTTCTCTTTATTCAAATATCTATTAAGGGTATTCCAATAACTTGGAACGATTTTAAACTTAATTAACATTTAAAATCGGTGCAAGTTATTGGAACAGCCTATATATATATATATATATATATATATATATATATATATATATATATATATATATATATGTGTGTGTGTGTGTGTGTGTGTTTCGCTAGAATAATTACGACTGTGTAGTGAGGTCGATCCTCACTGGGTACCGCATACCTACGGCCTTGTGTCACATCTAAGCTATCCTTGGAAAATCACTATATATATATATATATATATATATATATATATATATATATATATATATATATATATATGTATGAGACAGAGTAGTTTCAAAGTTAGAATAATGGAATGTTTGTGCGTGTGTGTGTGTGTTTATATGCAAGAGAGACAGGAAGGTAGAGAGTGTGCTAGTGTGTGCGCATATTGATGATGGCCGAGAGAAAAGAGGTGAACGCTAAAAGTAGAATTAATGGTGGGACAGGAAAATATTAATTGGAGAATCATTTTTGTCCCTATTTTCAGTTTTTCTCCCTCAAACTCTTTACAAACCAGTCACTCTCTCTCCCCTTATTTCTTTCTTGCTCACCCGCTGGAAATTTTCGCACATGACTGAACAAACAAGTACATTATATAAGCGTATGTAGAAAGAACGTGTCAGTGTTTCCAGTGTGTTCTATGTTAAATAAATATGAAAAACAAAAACAGGTTTTCTGTACATTTCGTGAACGGTTTTCTCAAAAGAGGCTAATGATAATTTTTGCAGGCATATCTACTGTGCGTGTGTAGAAGTTCATGTCAATCGACCACTCCCTCCTTCAATCTTTACCTATGTTCATATCGATCCACGTATCGTTACACACACATGCACACACACATATATTTACACACATCTATATATATATATATATATAGATATGAATAGATTGAGATAGATTAATAGTTAGATCGATAGATATGAATAGAATAAGATAGAGGAATAGATAGATATGAAAAGACTAGATAAATACATAGACAGATCGATAATAAATCAATAGTTAGACTGGCTGAAATAGATAGATTGAACAGACTGAGATAGATAAAAAAATATGAAAAAAATACATAGATAATGAAGTAACTGGGTTATATATATATATATATATATATATATATATATATATATATATATATATATAGATAGATAGATAGATATGAATGTACACACGAACGTGTGTTTGCTCGAGTGTGTTGACGGAAATGAGTAGGAAGATTATATAGTTCGCCCACTCTCTTTATCTGTTCATTTGTACGTCTCGTAAATTTATCTGTCTCATCACACACACACACACACACACACACACACACACACACACACACACACACATCTATACAATCACATACACGCTAACACACACACATACACATATATAGGGAGAGAGAGAGAGAGAGTGCTAGAGATATAGATAGATATATAGACAGATAGATAGATAGACATGAAAAGACTTAGATAATTTAAAAGTTATAAAAACGCGAAATTTTATAGATGAAGAAAAAGAAGAAAAAGATGAAAAAAGACGAAAAGGAAGAAAGAGTAGATGCAGAAAATAAAGAAAAGGAAGAAAAAAGACGAAGTAAAGGAAGACGTTGAAGAAAAAGAAGAAAAGAAAGAAGAAAAAGACGAAGAGGAAAAGGAAGAAGAAAAAAACCGACGAAGAAGAAGTAGAAAAATAAGAAATAAGTCGTGGGCTGAAGTTGTCGATCCTCTTTATTTTTGGACTTACATGCCTCGCCCAACAGATTTATAATTTCTCTAAAATGAAAACTCCTTTGCCACCTTCTCCCAAACGTTATCGGCCATCACAGCGATCGGCGCGTTCCTCCCACTGTCACTTCATTCCAAAAACTGCCACTACCTAATACTCCTAAGTGTTTGTAAAAATAAAGTCTCTACTTTTCTGTTGTCGTTGTGGAGTGGGTGGTACGATTTACCCAGGTAGCAGGTGATTGATAACTACATCTGAAGGTAGCATTTTAATTGGGGACATTTAATCTCGAACCGGGGGATCAAAACTTAATGATCTCGAAAACCCTCCCCAAGGATAAAGAGAGAAAAGAAGAAGAAGGAAGAAAGAAAGAAAAAAAAAAACTGATATTAATTTAATACTGTATTTAAATTAATGTCAGTAGCATTTTAAATTTAGAATTTTCGTTATAGGACCTTTTCTTTTTAACCCTAATTCTTTCTGTTGTACCTCCTTTCTTTGGGAAGCGAGTGTACTAAAAATTGCGAGGACATAAAATTGTGCCGGTTATCGTGTGAACCCCGCCCTTTAAGGATTGGACTGGAATCCTGAATTGGACCAAAACCTGTAGATAGGGAAGAGGACGGGAAAAGAAAGAGATCGTATACGTTGGAAATGTATTAAGAAAGACGAAGAGACTCTTGGAATCTATCAACAATGTCGCCTGGAAAAGGTAAGACTTCGTTTTAATGCAAATTTCTATTTGAAACAAGGCTTTTTCATTCTATCTATCTATCTATCTATCTATCTATCTATCTATCTATCTATCTATCTAATTCAAACTGTTATCTGTCTGTCTGTCTGTCTATCTATCTATCTATCTATCTATCTATCTATCTATCCCAATGACATGCAGATTCTATACAAAATTAAAATTACTTGTACTTAAAATATCTATACACGACGATTTTAAAATCAAAGGGAATGATAGCAAACTTAAGTTTATGGTAACATCAACCCTTATTTATCTCGCATATCCTCATACTCTCCACATAGTCCCTCCTCTTACGTCCATATAATAACCCCATTCAGTTACCGTCTAATTTGAGTGACTCTTGAGCCTTGTACTATGGATGAAAATTTAGTATATATATATTCATATTTGATTTGATTATACAAAGCTATTTTGTACATACACATATCAATACATACAAAGTTTCATTTTAAATAATCTTTATGTTAATGTTACGAGAAATAACAGGATTTTTTGATTATTAAATTATATTTTTAATACTTTTTCGAATCTTCAAAATTTTGGTTAATTTTTTTTCTTGTGTCAGCAGGAGTACAAAAATTAGTAAAAGAAACTTTAGCGACTTTTTGCCCTGAAAAACATTGATTTACAAATTCTTGCAAAACCAAAACATTGTCGGATTTTAATGAAATTCTCAGGACTTATTCACAAATGAATGGAATTATTTTAAACATTTGTTTTTTGTAGAACATCTTGGTAAAAATATTTTTTTTACATTTGTTACCTCCTCCTCACTTAATTTTATAAAATTTCGAGATTTTTTAAAAATTTTATAAGAAGACCACGAAGAATTTAAATGATCATATTTTTTTTTTTTTGCTAAACAGGACTTCCCAGTTACAGAAAATCTGCTCTTAATCGTAAAGTAAAAAAATGCAATAAAAATAAGACATCATTTAATTAGAAAAGCTTTTAATTGCTTTTATGAATAAGATCTAATTACGAACATTATTGATTTTAAGAAGAAAAAAATCTTTTTGGTGATGAATAATGAATTTAAAAAAAATAATTTTGATTTTTTGTTTGTGTATTTTTGTAAATAGAGACGGCCGTACACGATTTTTACTGATTTTTGTAAATACAGACTTTTATGTAAGATATTATCAGAAAATAAGTGCGATAACTACAGTAAATTTCAAAACTAAAGTCCCTAAAACTCAATAAAATATTACATTACTTTGAATATTTTTCGTCAAGTAACTTTTCACAGTTATATTCCCCGTAGAAAAAATTATTCAAACTTCTGTCAACGCCTAATAAAAACACTTACCTCAGTGTTAAAATGCTTTCTGCGATATTTTAAACTAAAAGTAAGTAATTAAACTTCAAATCAACAAATCTTCAAATAATTTTTCAGAAACGCTTATTTAGTTTTTGAAAGACTGTTTAATAAAGTTAATTAGGTTGTGCCGAGAGAATATGGCCAAAGTCATCCATTTTTAACAATTTCATAAAAAAGAACTCACTCAAATCAATTTAAAATTCGTTTTGAAATGCAATGAATTATTTTGCTTATTGGAAATATTAAATTTAATCTATTAGCTTAGAATTAAAACTAAAATAAAAACTTCAAGAAAGATTTTTCATTTTTAAAAATTCATTTTAAACATTATTTATCATTTTTCTTGTTACATATATATATATATATATATTATATAAATAAATTTATATATATATTACTCTCTCTGTCTGTCTGTGTGTACGTCTCTCTCTCTCATTATATATATATATATATATATATATATATATATATTATTCCATATTAATATATTGTCCTACTTTGAATTAAACACTTAAAACGTAAATGCTACAAAGAGTGGAATTATACTACATCTGTTGTTTATCTCTTTCTTTCTCTCTTTATATATATATATATATATATATATATATATATATATATATATATATATATATATATATATATATATATATATATATATTTACTAATTGTTAATAATTCCTTATTTAGTTTATAGTCACCCCTGTCTCTCTCTCTCTCTCTCTATATATATATATATATATATATATATTATTCTATATTAATATATTGTTCTACTTTGTATTAAACACTTTATGCTACGATCAGTTGAATTTTACTCCATCTGTTCTTCCTCTCATTTCTCTCTCTCTCTCTCTCTCTCTATATATATATATATATATATATATATATATATATATATATGTATATGAAGATATATTGTCATAAGATGTGCTATATTTATGGGATAAAGTGCTCAATATTAGAGATAGAGCGTGTGTAAATATAAAAGTGAACATAGAAGTCAACACTTAGAAGCGACAGTCTGTTTCATGCTATGTTCACGTTTATATATATATATATATATATATATATATATATATATATATATATATATATATATGTATAATTATAGTTGCTAATATCTCCTTATTTTGTTTACCGATTGATTCACTTTAAGCTTTGAGAAAGTTAAGCAAAATAAAAAAAAACTGGCAAAGAGAGACTGCTGTTGATAAACTGTGCACTTCATTGTATGTGTATCATAGTTTATGACATTACTATAGGTTAATGAAGAAAGCAAAATGAATGCCGCCTTGTGCAAGTTTCGCTGTCATGTAGTTTTAAAAATCGAAATTCACTCGATGTCTCTTTCTCGTACAAAAGTAGCAATAAAGAAATGTTTCAAAGAAGCAGAAAGCACAAAAGGAGTTTTTCAGTTGAAACTTCATGAAAATGATAAGCGTTTAATTATTAGTGTATATCCCAGCATCAAAGATGCCATCCCAACCAGAGGCTGATCCGGGGTGGGGGTAGAAGATGCACGCTCACTAAAATTTCTGAGAAAATGTATTTTGTTGCAAAGTAGATAAGGTAAGCTATACTGAGTGAATACAGACTTAACTCGCTTGTTATTTTGTATAATCACAAAGACATTCAGTTAGACTATGATAAAATCGTGAACCTCTATGCAAAGAAGAATCCACGAAAACTGATTTTAGTAAATCCTCCTTCATAAACGCTATATAATCAGACTTTGAATCTAAAAGTTTGACTATATTTCTGAGATGAGGTATTATGTACACTATTTACATTAT
>OZ010614.1:10379845-10384845 GCA_963932145.1 Acanthosepion lycidas
ATTTCAATCTTGACTTCCTCGTTATCTAATATCCTTATCCTCATAATCTTCTTATTTTCTCTTTCATTCATATCACACGCCTCATTCAGCATTACCATGTTGACTACATTGAGCGGCTCTCAAAATTTGTAATTGGAGAAACTTAGTATAAAAATGATTCCTCCAGAAATTCTTCAATTATAATACAAAATTCTTTACAAGCGATAATATTCTTTACGTGCTAATTGCTTTCAAGACATAGGGATGTTTACATATCTCTACAACTTTTTTATCTTTGGTTGCTCTGAGTAATGTTTTTATTCTTTAACGCTCGTCTTTCTTGATTTGCCAACCATTCATGCAAACACATTGCGTAGGTCATGTCATGTCGTGTGGGTTTCATTGTTCTTTTTAATGATGACAGAAACTGATTCTTTTTATAGTTAAAACTAAAATGTTTACCTTTTTATTCTAATGTAAACCGGACCTATGTCTACCTTTTAATGATAATGAAAACCGATTCTGTTTTTACCGTTTGGATTCTAGTGTAAAATATCTGTTTTATTCTAATGAAAACCGTTTATATGTCTACCTTTTTGACTTCAGTGTAAACCGGACCACTATCTATTTTTTTAACTCAAGTGTAAACCGGACCTATGTCTACCTTTTTGACTCCAGTGTAAACCGGGCCACTATATGTCTTTTTAACTCAAGTGTAAAACGGATCTATGTCTACCTTTTTGACTCCAGTGTAAACCGGGACACTATATGTCTTTTTAACTCTAGTGTAAACCGGACATGTATCTACCTTATTGACCTCAGTGTAAACCGGGCCACTATATGTCTTTTTAACTCTAGTGTAAACTAGACCTATGTCTACCTTATTGACTCCAGTGTAAATCGGGCCACTATATGTCTTTTTAACTCTAGTGTAAACTGGACCTATGCCTACCTTTTTGACTACAGTATAAACCAAACCGATATCTGTCTTTTTTTGCTCTAGTGTAAATCGGACCAATGTCTACGTTTTTGACTCCAGTGTAATCCGGACCGCTGTCTTTTTAACGTTAGTGTAAATCGGATCTCTGTTTACATTTTTGACTGCAGTGTAAACCGGGTCACTATATGTCTTTTAAACTCTAGTGTAAAACGGGTCTACTTTTTGGACTTCAGGGTAAACCGGACAGCTATGTGTTATTTTTACTCTAGTGTAAACCGGACCTGTGTCTACCTATTTGATTCTAGTGTAAATCAGATTTATATATAGATTTTTGACTATAGTGTAAATTAGTCTTATGTCTACTATTTTATTCTAGCGTAAATAAGACGCCTCAATAATTTATGAAAAAAAAATCTTGAAAAAAATCTTGGTGCAAGTAATTGATGCAAAATAACAAGGAAAAATTATTTGGTTTGAAAATCTCTTTCAGTTTCAATGCAGTCGTACGAAGCCATCCGATTCGCCTTGGATCTTGTCAACAAAAAAGGAGAAGTCCTAAACGGCGAAAAACTTAAAGACTTTTACGTTCCCGGAATACGTATTGGTAAGTTGGATTTTTTTCTTTTCTACACACGGGCATAAATGGAGAGATTTTGATTGTCTATTCGTTATACGTCCAAACTGTTTTATGTAGAACTCTCAAACTTGGTATGCGTGCTTCTTGGACAAAGGTGATTATTTTATTGTAAAAGACTCTCTTTCCTATGGCGGAAAGCTGGGTTCAAGAAATATTAGATATTTCACCAAGAACACATGTTCCAGTGGATAAAAGTAATGTTGAAGTAATCCAGTGCCGTGACCAAAAGAGTTGTGAGTTCAATACCTGACCACGGTAGAGGTGAAGAAAAACTTAGTTACTAAAACGGAAATATGTAAAACTGTTATATACAGTTTTATGTCTACTGCTGTAGATGAATAAAATTGTTTCGAAATTTCAATATATATCACCTGAAGAAATCCGGAGCGTACAACGTCTGAAACGTCGTGACATGACGATAAAGATGAATACAATAGTCTGAACAATGTAAATAACGTAAATAGTTACAATATCTCATCTCAGAAATATAGATAAATCCTGAAGAAGGCCGGAGCGTACAACGGCCTAAACGTCGTGAATATGGTAACGAAGACGAGGACAACGGTCCGAACAATGTATATAGCGTAAATAGTTACAATACCTCATCTCCGAAATATAGACAGGTCCTGAAGAAGGCCGGAGCATACAATGGCCGAAACGTCGTGAATATGGCAACGAAGATGAGGACAACAGTCTGAACAATCTAAATAGCATAAATAGTTACAATACATCATCTCAGAAATATAGACATAAATAGATATTCCTTATGAAGTAACAATTACTATTTGTATATGATCTATGTAAGACTATAATTTAAAACAATAATATCGATCTAATAATTCAATATTTTGAAAAGTTTTTATTTATTTTTTCAAAATGTGTACCACTCTAGGATTCTGTTTCTAAAATCTTGATGTTCTTTAATAAATATATATATAAAGATATTTCAAAAATCTTCCCTGCTACTATTTTTAAACTAATTAAAAAATATTACACGGCTGTTGATGGTATGTTATTATTAACTGCGGATGCACAGACTCGTAATCATTTCTGCTTTTTAGTTGTCACAATTCTTTCACGAGTTATATCGTAGATAAGACACACTGATTGGAAGACCCAAAAAATGTATATCGCCTACATTCCTTTCAACAGAATTTCTACAAAGGATTAAACAAAAAATTACACACTATTATTGTACGCATGGGGATCCATATGAAATTTTGTTAATTGTGATGGGCACTTGAAATAAAATCTTAAGTTTTTCTAATGTTATTGGTCCTGACCTGGCATCTCGATTTCAGTCGCATTCCCACAACCATGACGTAACTTCCCTCTGTCTTTTCTATAAATATTTTCATGATAGTTTTCTAACGAGCCCCCTCCCCCCTGGTATCTAGGTCTCATCGTTTTGCAGTTGCAATAGCTGGATTTATTCTAATAGTTTATTTTCTCGTATTTCTTGCCTTTGGACCTTACTAGTTTGATTTTGGCTGTATTGGATTTTACAAGTCAGTTCTTTTATTGAGCCACCTGGGTGAGGTCAGATTAGAGATGAGCGGCTAAGTTCTTTTCTTTCAAGTTTTTGGAAGTTCGCCTATAAACTGTTGTATCATCTGCATAGATACCTTAGGCAGGACTGAAGACAGGATCCTGAGGAATCCGGCCTTTGGTTTTATGTGTTTGCGATCACTGACCATTAACAACATTCAGGAACTAATATTCCGTTTTATTCTGTTCTTCCTCTTGTAAAGATAGTGTATAGAGGTAGTACCATGAACCGACGATTTCCCCGGCATCTTTAGCAATAGTTCGGATATATGAATTTCACTTGAGATCTGGGAAGGGCTTCAGCCCCAAGAGACAAAGCAAGGCCCCCCCTTGAAAGCAGTCCTGTCCATCATGATAGATGAAAGTTCGGTGTCTGCTCGGTGGTGGTAGGTCGTTACTAGTTTGATTTTGGCTGTATTGGATTTTACAAGTCAGTTCTTCTATTGAGCCACATGGGTGGGGTCAGATTAGAGATGAGCTGCTAAGTTCTTTTCTTTCAAGTTTTTGGAAGTTCACCTGTAAGCTGTTGTATCATCTCCATCGATACTCATTAATCAGCAGAGTATGATCTTAGACAGGAACGAAGAGAGGACACTGAGGAACGTCGCCATTGGTCTTATGTGTTTCCAGTGACTGACGGTTAACAACAACAACTCTGCTAGGAGGGATTTGATAATTGAGAGAAACCTTCTAGGGATTCCATAACCTGGGAGTTTATATAGCATTCTCGGTGCCATGTCTTGCCAAATGTCTTTGATATATCTAGGGCAATGTTACTTTTGATTTTCGCATTTTGTAAAGTTCATATTTTATTATTTCTCATTTTATTTTTTTATCGAAAAAACATTTTACAGGAATGCTTGTTCGGGACTATTGCGATCAAAAGTCACAAGCAATCGCTGCTCTTCAGGACGCCATTAATGAACTTGACAACTGCAAGTCAACAACTCCCCCAAGTAATCCAAAATTGCTTCTTGGTAAGTATTGAAACTTTTTTTTTTTTTTATCAGTAAACATATTCCATCCCTTTATTTAAAATATTATATACTATTTTAAAAGCCGTCCTATCGGGCTACATTTAAGCTAGCTCCTGCGGAGTGCTCTTGATTGGGCTTTCAGCTTGTTCAGGAGTTTAAGAATCCCGAAGTCTTTGCAAATTGTTAGCATTGGAAGCTTTCCTGGCTGCCGTTTGATCTGGGTTTTCATTTGCACTGGACTTTCTTTACTCCGTTGGAACATTGCCTCTTTTCATTGCAATCTGGTCCTCTGTTGGCAGAGGTTTCTTTATGCGAGGAATACTGCTGCTGTATGTGATAGGCAGCAATACACTATAAAACTCAAAATAGATCGCTGCATTTAAGTATTGCATTAATATTTAAGCTTACCTTTTAAAATGTAGTTCTTCTGCCGCCATTTAATGTAAATACAGTTTGATGTACGTAGGTCCTTACTTTCCGTACAAGCAATTATTAGGTTGGTGCAAAAATAATGTCGTTTTCTCACATATGTTACTATGTGAGAAAACGACATCATTTTTGCATCAACGTAATATTTTTATTTCATGGGCGACTTTTGTTGGATTATTTAGTTGCCACGTCTTGTAAGTTTATCGTAATGGCTTTTTTAATTTGTCTAAAGACTCCGTGAACACCTTATACTTTTATCAAACGCTTTTGTATAATCTATAAAACATAGGTATACATTCATTTAAATTAATAATAAAATCTATCATCGTCTTTTGAATAATGTTATGTTATTATACTAGGCTAGAAGCCGCCACTTCAGGCGGACTTTAGGCTAGCTCCTGTGGAGGGCTTTTGGGCCTTCGGACTTTTACCTTTAGCGTCCTATTTACGTAAAAGTTATAATAATTTAGAGATAATAAAATAATTTTAT
>OZ010614.1:10389845-10487345 GCA_963932145.1 Acanthosepion lycidas
AATTTCTTAACGTAGAGCATATGCTTGGAGGCCATGAGATATTTTCAGGGTCCACAAGGCCAAGTTTGAAAAATAGGAAACCAGAAGTCGGCACAGAAATTTTTTATATATATCTATATCTATATATATATTATAAATTAACTGATTTAATATATATATATATATATATATATATATATATATATATATATATATATATATATATATATATATATATATATATATGTATATATATATCACAGAAATAAAAGTGTGAAGCTTGATATTACCAGACATATTTAAAACGGGCGAAGCAACCGGTTTCGCTCCCGCTCTTCAGGCTTCCACGGGAGATTTAATTCAAATTAAAAATCCAAAAAATGTACAATGAAAAGGAAATGTGGAGGCGAGGAAAAAAATATGAACTCAAGGAGCTAGAGACAAATAACAGCGTGTCCCAAGAAACACTCAAGCTGTTTAAACAGGGAAAGGCTTGCGGGACCTGATGTAAAGTCCCTCCAACAACTTGAGGTTAGTCGACACTAAAGTTAGCTGCACACCAGGGTGTGCAGCTAACTATACTGTCGACTGGTTCACTGTGTTGTCCCAGTCACGCTCTTTATTTCATCTCAAGGTGCTGGAGGAAACAGAGGCTGTTATTTTACTTTGAAATTGTTATTTTGGGGGTTCATAAAGATTATAATGTTTAATATAGATTTGAATGTCTCTAAACTGTCTACAAATAATTTAATTTGATGTTTGTATGGAGTATTTTGTAATTAATATTTATTATTTAAAATAAAATATTAAATTTATTATTAAGTTAAATATTAAATTAATCTAAGACATTTTGTTAACATAAGTATTTATTTATTGTAATTTTTTCATCTGGTCTATGCAAAATGGCCGTTTTTAGTTCTTAATTTCTTAAAATTTAAAACTCATAATTTAAAGTTTAAATTAATATATGTTTTCACCAACTTGTCTTTCAACTTTGAAAAGCTGAATATCCTGAACAAAGAGCTTAAAGATTAAAAGGATTAATATCATTAAAAGAATTTTGATGATAACATATTAATATGCAACAATAATTTAGTTTCCACTTCTTCTAAATTTATCGTAATGGCTTTTTAAAATCGTCTAAAGACTTCGTGAACACCTTATACTTTATCAAACGCTTTTGCATAGTCAATAAAACATAGGTATACATTCTTTTAAATTATTAATAAAATCTATCATCGTCTTTTGAATAATGTTATGTTATTATACTAGGCTGTGGAGGGCTTTTGGACCTTCGGCCTTTTACCTTTAGCGTCTTATGTACGTAAAAGTTATAAGAATTTAGAAATAATAAAATTCGGCATAATCTTTCTTCGTATACGCAACCGATTTCCGTAATTATCTTGCACGCAATTTTTGTTTTCTTTTAAAATCACCATTCTTCATGATTCCTTCATATAAAGCCACTTTTAAAAGACATAAGAGAACCCGAACTAAGTAATATTTCGAATACGTTAAAGTATGCGGACTAGAAAAAGAAAAAAAATAAATTTTTAATCCCGTTTAACAGCAGTAGTTATTAACTGTTACTTCAGGTTGTTTAGGATTCGTGGAGATTGAAAAACGAACAGACGGATGGACGGACACACGTACACCTTGCTTTATTCATATAGATATTTAATGTCTTATACGAATGTTGATAGTACAGAGTATCATTTACTGGAATAGTCTTTTTTTTTTAATTTCAGGTTTTAGTTGAAGTTTTACAGAAACTGAATTGGCATTTTGTCACTGTTGTCTACACAGACGACATCGGCGGGATGGATTCATTTATGGAACTCCGTGAAAGAGTGACTGGGAAAGGCATCTGTCTGACGGCTGGAGTGGCAATGTCCAGTACGGACACAAGCGAAGGGACCATGAAGAAAACTCTGGAGCAGATAAAAGGTAAAGGAACGACTGGAGTCATCTACCTGGGGACGGGTAATGTGTTGCAGAGTCTATTCAAAGTAGCGGAGATCTACCCTGGCGCGACCAGTTTACAATGGATTGTAACAAGTTCATTGTCTTTGTACAATACCTTCCCGAATAATAAGTAAGTTATTTTGATTTTCCTGTCGGAATTATGAGTGACACGATAAAATTGAATCCAATAAAATGTGTAACTTAGGACAGGACGTTTTGTCTGACTTCGAAAATTTACTGGCATCAGAGGCAAATAGCCAAGAATCTTAATCAGTGAAGCAGGATCTATCTATCTATCTATCTATCTATCTATCTATCTATCTCAGTCTATTCGCATCTATCTATCTATCAGGTTGGTGCAAAAATAATGACGTAATAATGTCGGTTTTTGACGCTTAAAATACGTCAAAAAACGACATTATTACGTCATTATTTTTGCACCAACCTAATATCTATCTCACTCTATTCGCATCTATCTATCTATCTATCTATCTATCTATCTATCTATCTCAGTCTATTCGTATCTATCACAATCTATTCATCTCTCTCTCTGTCCCTATCTATCTATCTATCTATCTATCTATCTATCTATCTCCTGCACACCAGTACCTCAATCTGTTCATATGTATGTACTGAAATCTGTGTAAGTATGTTTATGGAACCCACGATTTCTTTATTGCATACCACTTACAATCATTCGAAATTTTAGTGCAACTCCACATACCATTTTTGTCTCTACCTGGACCCTGTTCTTTTATTCTTCTTTCTCCTCACTAAAGTCCCCTTCATTCTAAGTCAGTACCTTCCCACTGAGATGTTAGAGCTAGTTCAGAAAAATTCCGGTTTCTCTAGGGTTTGGTCCTGACCTGGCATCTTGACTTCAATCACTTCCTCATCACCAAGATATGGCTTCCTTCTGTCTTTTCTATAAATAGTTTCATGGCACTTGTTTTAATGAACCTTGGCTGCATGAATTTAACCGTACTACTAAATTAGCAAATTAATTGAAACAACTGCTTTAGTTTCCTTTCTTTAACCATACGGTTTGTTTTAGACCCACTGGAGTGACAGGGTGTAATCGATTTCGATTTATGCCTCAGATTAGGTCATTTGCACTGGTGTGCAGCAATATGAATCTGTTTTCGGGCTGTATGATGAAATTTGTTTGGCCTTCAAAAATATTACGTCATTCGTGATTACATCTGATTTTCATCACGCCCAGACTGTCGATTAGTTGTCCTACATCCATTGTTTATGATTTAATATTACTCCAAGGAAGCATATTAAAATTGTAACACTACACGAACACACTGGCAAGCCTTACAAGTGAGCAAATCAAAGTACTATAGAGTGGCTCGGAAACTCTCCTGATTTAAATCCAATCGAGCATCAGTGGTCAATCTGCAAGGAAGGACTTCATGGAATAAACATTCATGTACACAGAAAGTACTAACGTGTGCATTGGAACATGTTTTATTGGAAAAATACGACCCCCCCCCAAAAAAAAAACAAACAAACAAAATAATAACGGAATTATTCGTTTTGTTTCAATTAATTTACGCACTTTTTCAACTTTACTCCTAGAGGCAGTAGCCCAGCATATACCATTTTGGAATCAGGCCAACTCCATAAGCAAACATTCTGGGCCGGATTGAGACACGTAATCCTGAAATTTTGGATTCCTAAATTTTTATTTCTGCGATTGTTTTCGGCGATGTTTTTACGGGATTTTTTTGCCTCAATTTTTTTTTTTTGCATAATAACAATTTTTATAACCTGGAAATAAATTTGGGAATAATCAAAATTAATTGCGAGAGTCACCCATGAAATAAAAATAATTGTTTGTACAGAAAATAAGGACCTACGTCAATAAAATTGTCTTTAAATTAATTGTCAGCAGAAGAATTATCGTTGAAATTTTAAAAAGTAAGCTGAAATATTAATGCAATACTTAAATGCATAGATCAATTTTGAATTCTTCTGTAGTTTATTGCTGCCTATCACATCTACTCCTTTCCACCGATTGCGATGAAGGTCCAACGAAGAACTCTCCGCAGGAGCGAGCTTAAATGCCACACGATAGGGCTGCTTTTAAAAGTTTATAATATAATATAGGGAGGGCTTTGATAAAGGTCTATTTTACTAATTAAGCCATATCTGGGGGTTGAAAAGAGGTGGGTTCATGCCTTTCCCAAGAATATAACAAACTCAGCTGATTAAATTTTTTTGAGCCATTATCCATTACACCAACCGCACATCCAAGTTAAGAGTACCTGGTATTCCCAAGTAGTCACCCATCTAGGTACTGACCAGGCTTGACGTTGCTTAACTTCGATGATTGTACGGCGATTGACGTTGATGGGCCCACCAATTCACCTTATGCCTGATTTCAAACTCAGCCAAATTGTGTATACTTGTAAAGGGTTTTCCAATAATTTTAAATGTGAATTAAGTTTAAAATCGGTTCAAGTTATTGGAAAACCCTTTATAAGCATTTCATTTTTTTAAACAAATTTATAGCAAAAAATCACATAAAATGTCGCCGAAAACAATAGCAGTAAAGAAAATTTTGGAATTCATAATTTCAGGATTGCGGTTCAGGATCGGACTCGGAATGTTTTGAATTTGCACACGGATTCGGACTGATTCCCAAATATGTTGGGCTTCGGCCTCTAGGTGTAATCGTTGAAAACACGGACAATTTTATTTTGGAAAACAAATTAGAGAACAGTATTTTCTTTTCATTTGAACACGAGATATTGAACCCGTTCTGTTCCTTTAATTGTTTTTATCAGTCAAGATTGCGGAACCTGAAAACAAATGCACTAATAAAAACTTGGCAATCGAAAGTTCCAGGATTGCAGGTCTGGATCCGATTCGGAATGTTTTTAATTTGCTCACGGAGTCGGCCTAATTCGAAAATGGTATGATATGTTGGGCTACGACCTCTAGGGCTGATGTTGAAAAAATGTGACACACTGACATTCGCATTTATTATATAGAAGAGTTGATTCTCTGTCTAACACAATTACATGTGTTTGTGTCATTTAATTCTTATACAAGTATACACAATTGGATTTAGCTTGAAATAAAATATTGGAATAATATATTACCCTCTCACTCAGGTTCGACGGACTTTTATCAATTGTGAAAACAGTTTATGTTAGAAATTATACAGCTTTTGTTCCATCCGTCTAACACATCGGGTGTGACACGGCATTCTTCGCCGAAATAATAAAAAAAAAGTTGAAAAACCGGTTTTTATGCATTCTGTTGGTCGTTTCTTTCATACTTGCTCATATTTCTTGCCAATTAGTTTAGAACGAGACAATTCGAGCTTTTCATTATTTCCACGTTGATACAAGTTTTTATAACTCTCTCTTCATACGGGACACTATTCTTTTTCTACGTGTCGCGTCCCTTCAGGACATGGGCGATCAGGCTTCTCCACAGCTGTCAAACCTTTCGTAGTTCTTAGCAACATTTGCCCTTTTTCCATCTCTCTCAGTCCCTGTTGTCTCATCAGTTTCTTCATTTTTCTTCTATGTATCGTGTGCCTGAACAGAACGAATCATTTTAACTACACAGATAGATCTTTACATAATTCAAATAAACCATTAGATATCAATAAACATTTCCTTTTGTATGTCAATAAACGTAGAAGTGGCTAATGTGAAATAATATTTAACATTTTAATACAGCATACCTCAAAACGATCATATATATATATATATATATATATATATATATATATATGAATATATATATATACATATATATATATATATATATGTATATATATATGCATATATATATATATATATATATATATATGTATGGAAGTGGCTAATGTGAAATAATATTTAACATTTTAATACAGCATACCTCAAAACGATCATATATATATATATATATATATATATATATATATATATATATATGAATATATATATATACATATATATATATATACATATATATGTATATATATATGCATATATATATATATATATATATATATATATATATATATATATATATATATGTATGGAAGTGGCTAATGTAAAATAATATTGAGCACTATAATAGAGCATACCTCGAAATGATTATATATATATATATATATATATATATGTGTGTGTGTGTGTGTGTGTGTGTGTGTGTGTATGTGGAAGTGGCTAAAGCGAGAAAGCTTGACGACACTTCGCAGATATCTCTCCTGAGTAAGACCCCCCATAGAGGAGAACATGACTAAAGACTGTGTGTACGCCATCCCGTGCAGCTGCGGAAATAAATATAAAGGGGAGACAGGCCGCCCCCTTAAGGTAAAGCTTCAAGAACAGCCAGAAAGCTGTAACACGAGGGGAAGGAGAAAAATCAGGCGTGGCTGACCACATATGGAGAGAGAAGGGAGATCAATGAACACAATTGGAAAATTCGTAAACTTAAGGAACCAGCATATATGCTAAGCCCCAAAAATCTCCTGAGCCGACCAAGCATAGAAATAAATACTATATGGGAACCAGTAATAAGGAGCGCCAGAGAAAAGCGATAATAACAACAAAGTTGCAATATGAGCTCTGGTAAAAACATGATATGATATCAGCAAAATTTGCACTGAACACTGGTAAAAATGGTTGCTGAAGACATTAGGTTTATAATACCAGAAATTCATACAGATGTCCTCAAGGCACAGTGGATAAAGGCGTTGGTTAGATCCAGTGACAGGACGCAAAGAGTGTGAGTTCAATACTCGGTTAAGGCAGTGGAGAACTTTCAGAGGAAAAATTAACAGG
The DNA here is from genome assembly GCA_963932145.1 of Acanthosepion lycidas. NCBI lineage: Eukaryota > Metazoa > Mollusca > Cephalopoda > Sepiida > Sepiidae > Acanthosepion > Acanthosepion lycidas. Next base: position 10,396,586 of record OZ010614.1, read on the forward strand.
AGATAATTGATAATTGACATCCATTAAACATGGCACGTGGAACTAGAACAGTCTAGCGAAATAAAGGGTTTAGTTCAACATTCCACCCACCTGAAGAAGGCCGGAGCGTACAACGGCCGAAACGTTGTAATAAATGGGGACAATAGTCCGAATAATGTAAATAATGTACATAATATCTCATCTTAGAAATATAGACATATATATATATATATATATATATATATATATATATATATATATATATATATATATGGAAGTGGCTAATTTGAAATAATATTGAGCACTTTAATACAGCATACCTCAAAATATAATATATATATATATATATATATATATATATATGTTTCAAAACTGAAACTAAATTTAAAAAAATTAATTATAAAAATTCAACTTAAAATCCATAGTTTCGTTCCATTGTCAAGCGATGCTTTCTAAGATGTATACACTTGTTAGCAGGTGCACCCATCCCACCTAAACTTAACCTGACTTTGTAAGTAACATAGTGATTTTCCAAGCGTAGCTTAGATGTGGCACCGAAAGTATGGGGTACCCAGTGAGGCTTGAATTCACTAATCAGTCGTAATTGTTCTTGCTAACCATTACACTACCTCGAGGTGTCCCTTTGTAAGTAATATATATGGGATACATAAGCTCTCTAGGCGAATTAAAACCCAACCCACCCCTAAATTAAAATAGATTGAATTTTCCTCAACCATAACAACTCATAATATTAATATTGTCTGCGGTTATAAATTAAGTAATTATTTCTAATTGATCTCTTCAGCTCTAAGTTCCAATGATGACCCCTTTTCCTGTTGTGACCTTCTGATCCAGTTTTCCTCGCTATTATTCCCTCTTTTTTAAACTTATTCACCGTTCTCTTGATAGTTCTTGAATGGACTTTGAAGATGATAGCCAGAGTATGAAAGTATCATTACTGAAGACCTTAATGATCTTTTTCCTCTCACCATTGCTCAGTTGGGAGGACATAGTGGAGCTGACACAAAACGATTTTAACATTTTCTCTTTTTAGCTGAATAACTCAAAGGGTTTTTGCAGTGATTCTTACGACAAACAGTGTCAAGATGGCTGAACATATCTGAAAACCTGTTAAAAAGAAACTCAAATAGTTTAGTACTTTACACATTTTCTGTGATGTACAATTATGCTCTTACACGATTTGAACAGTTTTGCTGTTATACCCTGTATATGTATATGTGTATGTATGTGTGTGTTTGTGTATGTGTCCCGACACGTGTGTGTTCGTAAAATAATAAAAAAAAAACAAAAAAACTATTCATTTCTTTCTTCTGTCTCCCAGGTACCCCCGAGGTGTGGTTGCTGTTCTTACGGGTTCGAGATTTATAGTAGAATTTGAAGACCATTGGCAACGAATCAACGAAAGTCACCCCTCTTCTGAAAACCCTTGGTTCAAAGAATGGTATATGAGTTACCGGAAGTGCAAATTTCCTGGTGTCACTGAGGCGCCATTTTCCACCTATCCAAACTGTGTCCTGCTCACGGAAATTGAAAAGCGTCGTCAATTTGTCCAGGACCAGTCAGTGGAACCCGCAGTCCACGCTGTGTTTACCTACGCGCGGGCCCTGCGCATGGCTCAGGCCGATTTATGTGGATCTACGCCAGGTATGTGCCCAGCCTTGGCCGCAATAACGCGAAAAGAATTTACTGAGAAGTATTTGGAAAAAGTAAAGTTTACCTATCAGACAGCGGAGAGAATCGCAAGTTTGTCTTCGCCTATTTACGCTCCTTACAAAAAAGCTAAAGAACTTAATTTTGATTCGAATGGTGACGTCATCAATCCTGAATTTGGAGTTTGGAATTTCAATAATTATATTGACCCTGGGTCGCCTGGTTTCAGATTTCGAAACGTAAGTACTTTTTGAATTGGCAACTTCCATTATTTATATTATGTCAAGTTTTCTTTTCTTTACTTTTTTTGAAACAATTCGGTTTGGTTTGGTTTACAGCATATCAACCTTAATGTTTTATTTAATGGCGACATGATTTTTATTGCTGGCAATATTTTTTCCCAAAAATGCTGGTAACAATTTTTTTTCTTCAAAAATATATTGCTGGTAATAATTTTTTTCCAAGAATGTATTGCTGGTAATAAATTTTTCTTCAAAAATGTATTGCTTGTAATAATTTTCTTACAAAAAATATTGCTGGTATTAAAACCTATTTTTACACTTTCATAGTGTTTTCATATATATATATATATATATATATATATATATATATATATATATATATATATACGGAATATTGTCTTCATATATATATATATATATACATACATATATATTAGGTTGATGCAAAAATAATGTCATTTTCTCACATACGTTACTATGTGATAAAACGACATTATTTTTGCACCAACCTAATATAAATAAATATATATATATATATATATATATATATACATACATGCATATATATATATATATACATACACACACACAGACACACACACACACACACATATATATATATATATATATATATATATATATATATATATATATATGTATGTATGTATTTAGGCAGCAACCCTTCTTTCATGGACATTTCATTGCATACGACAGACAAGGTGCTTTTATTTAGTTTTTATACAATTTCCCATGCGATCTAATAATGTTTTTCTTTTCAGATGATAAATTATATAAAAACTGTCCCAATGTTCTTTTTAACCGAGCGCTTTCGGCTATACACTTCGCCATTTTCAAAGATTAAATATTTTAACAGTTAAATAAGAAATAGTTTGTTGTATGTATGTTTTATAAAATGTTTTCATTTTTTTCATAGTAATTGGATGAATATTGCTTAAGACTTCAAAGGATAGGAAGTTGTGGAGCGCCATGATTTTAAAAATTGTCAAGTTCCAAATTTAATAGGACTGAGCTTTCAAAAGTAGACAAATCTTGAGTGAACAACAGCAAATATACAAAGAAGAGGTTCAAATGTCTGAAGAATCTTGCAGAGTTCCAGACTTTCTTAAAAATAATGGCAGAACAGGGAATGACAAAGATAACCAAGAAGGAAAATGTGGAGAGCCATTATTGTTCATTTTCTGAAGGGATATGCTATATAGAAGATCATTTGTTTTTTATGGCTTATCAAGAAGAGGAGATTTGAGGCAATAGAAATGTAGCTTTACAGAAGGATGCTGAGAATACCATGGATGAAACATGTGAGCAACAAGGAAGTTTTAAGGAAAATGTTTTAAGAAAACAGTTGGGACTTATTGTTTATCGTCCTACCGAGGACTAGAGAGTTGTGGAGAGCCATCTGAAGGGATGCGATACATAGGAGATGATTTGTTTTGTTTTTTATGGTTTATCGGCCCTTTGTGTTTCTGGGTTATTTAAAGCAATTTGAATAGTAAGAATAATTCTTTTTTTTTTTGCGAGTGAATATTGCATTACGATTTTTTTTGGAATAACAATGATTTCTACAGATACAAGTTTTACTATTTAACCCATATCTAGGGAGAGAAGATATGGATTTGTTTCTTTTCTAAAGGTACTTGTACATTATTGATTGTATTGAACTCGACTGGAATTCGAACTCGCCTTCCGATTTCACATTCAGAGTTATTATACATTACACCACCCGCACACCCGCCTCAAAATTAGATGAATTTGGAATGACCGTTACAGGGATCAAACCCAGGCTCCTGAATGACTGTTAAAGGGGTCAAATGTTATTTATATTCTTTTGGACGTGTCTTTGGGTCGAATGGAAACATAAAGGAATTCCTTTTATTTTTGTTGTTTTCTCTGTCTACAGATTGGCAGTTATTCGAATGGTCAGCTTGTTCTGGAAATGTCTCAGATGCTAATGTATGGTCCTAATCGTATGATCAGACTCTCCGCGCTTCCGTCGTCAACTTGCGGTAAACCGAAATGTCAGCCATGTCTCAATTCCTACCCTGACCGGAAGTACATGTACAAATTCGGGGACATTATCATTAACGGGATATTTTCCATGCATCATGCCGGTGAGACGCCGTACAGTTGTGGGGCACTCAACACTAAACAATCACAGGTAAGACCTACTATGTATTTAATGTCTCCTTAGTATCGTTGAATGACTAATTATGGAGGGCAATTTCGAATTCTAGACATAATAATCTACAGGTGGGGTGGATTCAGTTCTTCGGTAGCCACTCCATTGTTTATGTATTTTTTTCGTTAATAAAAGATTTTATCTGTCTATATTTCTGAGATGAAGTATTATGTACACTATTTACATTATTCGGACTATTGTCCTCATCTTTGATGTCATATTTATTACAACGTTTCGGCCTTTCAGTATCTGTCTATATTTCTGAGATGAGGTATTATGTAAACTATTTACATTATTCGGACTATTGTCCTCATCTTCGTCATCATATTTATTACAACGTTTCGGCCTTTCAGTATCTGTCTATATTTCTGAGATGAGGTATTATGTAAACTATTTACATTATTCGGACTATTGTCCTCATCTTTGTCGCCATATTTATTACAATGTTTCGGCCGTTGTACGCTCCGGCCTTCTTCAGGTGATTGGAATGTCGAGCGGAACCCTTTATTTCACTCACTGGGGTAGACTGTTCTAGTTCCACGTGCCATGTTTAATGGATGTCAGTTATCAGTTATCTCCTGTTAATTCCCCATGCTCGAAATTATGGGTTAGTTGTACAATTTATGAAGAGATTTGAAGAGATTTGATAACAGGTTTATAATTACTCAAATGAAATAAAAGATGACTTTTTAAAAATAATCAACTTTTTTATTTTTATAAAATTTGATGGTTTTGAAGACATTACATTTGGATAGACATCGACTCAAAATGAAATAGATAAAACGGAAAAATGAAGGCGACTATATTAATTTTACTGTTTTTGAAGTGACTGGAATATGATAGACTTATAGTTACTTTAATCAAATAAAACATAACTTCTTCATGAGCATATTTTACAAGCATTAAACTGTTATTCAAGTGTACAATTGAATGGTTTTGGAGGCATTAAGACTGGATGGATAGGCTTTCACATATGAAATAGGCTATCTTAGTTTTACTATTCTGGAAGGGATTGGAATATAATAGACTGTATCAAACATGTCTATTTATTTTTTAAAATAAAATTCAGCTAATAGAGAGAAAATTAAACAGAGCCTATCAAGGTAGAGGGTTATTGAATGAGGTCTGTGATATGAATGTAAGAAGATAATTTAGGAAGTGAATATGAGGATAGGGAGGATAGATATCGATTGACCTTTTACTTGAAGAGATTAAGATTGTCATGTTGAGGCAAGCATCCTCTCGGGAGTCTGTTGCAGCTCTTTGGAAGAAGCTGAATGGGACTTCCTTTTTACAAATGGAATACGGAGGAAATGAGTGGGAATCGACTCTTTGGAGGTAGCATGCCGTGTCCCCGTTTTTAGTGATAGAATAGAGTAGTTGTGATGTTCTGAACTGGTGGAAGTAAGGAATGTATCTCGTTTGAAAATTTGACATCGTTATAGTGATAGAGTAGCGAGAGGTTAGCAAGGGTTGCCGGGAGGCGAGATAATAGTTCATCACCCACAAGTCCGCGTAATGACTTTTGAACTCTATGAACGCTGGAGAGTGAAAACTGAAACAACCCTTTTTTTTTCTTTTGGTTTAAATGATTTTTCTTTGTCTTGATAGGTTCAACTTCTTGAAGCAATGTCTTTTGCTGTGAACAACGTAAAATCAAAATTTCCGAAACTGCTACCCGGAGTAAACCTCGGTATTCTCGGACTGGACGACTGCAGTATGAGCAGCACGGCCATTGACCTTATTTCTGATGTCCAGCAAGGGCAAATGAAAGTGACTGACCGTGCAACGGGCATTCCCCTCCTGCCTTGGACAGTGTCCAGCTACATTGGCTTGGTCAGCAACAGATTGACTGTGCCTGTTGCGGACGCTATGAACACGTGGAAACGACCTTTATTAGGCTACGTACCCGCAGGACAAAAGCTAACCCAGAGCGAAAAGTACCCGTATTACTTGTCCACGTTGCCACCTCTATCGAGTCTTCTGCATGTAGTGTCCCGGGTGCTGAGGGAACTCGACTGGAGATTTGTACAGGTACGTAAACTACAATATATATATATATATATATATATATATATATATATATATATATACATATATACATACATACATATATATATATATATATATATATATATATATATATATATATATATATATATATATATATATATATATTAAGTTATGAAGAACTTGGTAATCCGTATGGGTAATCCCAAGGAGGATGAAATCCTGAGAGCTTAATGTAAATCGAGACCTAATATTTAACAGGAAAACAGATCACTTTAAGGTACCATTATAATAATTTATTTCACCAGAGCCCTTTTAAAGGACGCCGGATCATCAGTTCCAAAAATGAAATGAAACGAAAAATGAAATTAAAATTGATGGGTAGTGTAAGTTTTTGTAATTTAACAGAGAGTGCAAAAGGGGTAGTTAAAGAGACATGGTAGAGTATAGGGAGGGATTAATTTCATATCTCTCTCAAGCATACTTTGTTTAACTTAACAGAAGTGATATATTGAAAAGTATAATGGTAACTTAAAGTGGTCTGTTTTTCTTTTCAATTTATATATATATATATATATATATATATATATATATATATATATATATATATATATAAAAGAAAAACAGACCACTTTAAGGTACCATTATAATAATTTATTTCACCAGAGCCCTTTTAAAGGATGTCGGATAATCAGATAGCACTTCCAAAAATGAAATGAAACGAAAAATGAAATTAAAATTGATGCATAGTGTAAGTTTTTGTAATTTAACAGAGAGTGCAAAAGGGATAGTTAAAGAGACATGGTAGAGTATAGGGAGGGATTAATTTCATATCTCTCTCAAGCATACTTTGTATTGGGGGAGGAGGAGTGACCAGATCTTGACCTATTTAGACGGTTAACTTAACGGAAGTGAGATACAGAAATGGGAGGAGAGAAGGGAGAAAAGAAAAAGGAAAAAGAAAGAAGAGGGAGAGGAAAGTAAAGAGAAAGAGGCTGTAATTGGGTTTTAGCAATTTATGTAAAGAATAGATTTTAATTTTAATTATATATATATATATATATATATATATATATATATATATATATATATATATATATATATATTGAAATTTGTTATCATCTGGAGGTAATTTCATTTTAAATTGATAATTTAATTTAAATTTAAATATATCACTCTTTGACTATCAATATTGATAGTAAAATATTAAAATTAGAAATATTAGTTTTGATATTTAAACACTTAAGTCATCACCTAACGTTAAACATTAACTGTGAAATTAAAGAAGAATTTAAATAGATATAAATATAAGTATGTGTAATTATTTGTAAATGTATGTGTAAGTATTTATGTATGAATATGTATAGGTACCTGTGTATATCGATACATGTGTGTGTGCCTATGTGTGTAATTGCACATATAAATGAACGTATGTATGTGTAGGATTTGCACAAGTGTATATGTGATATATATGAGAAAAAAACAAAAACTTTAATATTACCTTCAAATATTACTCCATCTTATTTTGAAACCTAAACTTTAAGTAAGAATGATTACCCATCTAAAAATACTTACAAATTACATTCATGAATTAGATTCAAACTGATAAAGATGGTACCTTAACAGTCTTTTACAATATTAAAAGATTACTATTAGTAAACTTTTATATTTTTAAGAACATTTTTTAATGTGTTCTCTATGAATGTGTTAATAAATACAGTATTTAACGTATATTAAATCCCTAAATTATTTGTAAAAGAGTTAAATATTTAAATTGCTAGCAAGAATCAGATTAATTTCTTCGTAGATTTTTCAGACATTTAAATTACTATCAAACATTAAAATCTATTTTTTTTACATAAATTGCTAAAACTATACCACCCCTCTCCTTCCTATGTGAAACCTATTTACAACTTCTTTGTCTTTACTTCCCCCTTCTTTCTCTTTTCTTTTTCTTTTTCTCTCTTCTCCACTCCCTTTTCAATATATCACTTTCGTTAAGTTAACCGATTAAGTAGGTCATGGTTCTGTCACTCCTCCCCCATTACTAAGTATTATTGAAAGAAATATTAAATAAACCCTCTCTAAACTCGACCATGTCTCTCGAACCACCCGTCATTAGCCACTCTGCTAAATTACAAAAACTTATACTACCCATCAAAAGTATGAATCTTCATTTCATTTCGTTTCGTTTTATCTTTTGGAAGTGCTATCTGATGATCCAGAGTTCTTTAAAAGGGCTCTGATGAAATAAATTATTATAATGGAACCTTAAAGTGGTCTGTTTTTCTTTAATATATATATATATATATATATATATATATATATATATATATATATATATATATATACACAAACACAAGAATAGTAAACTTCCTAGACGTCAACGTCAACTTCGACAAAGAAGCCAATAAACTATATAAACCTATGAAACTATATAAACCTAAGAACCATATAAACCTATGAATCTATATAAACCTATGAACCATATAAAAAGAACAATGACGCTACCACATACATAAATAAAATGTATTAGCTCTGTCACTGGTACTGAGCACTTTCTACTAAGTACTGTGCATAATATATATATATATATATATATATATATATATATATATATATAAGAACAGTAAGATATATAATTCGGTGTTCTTATGGATATTTTTATTTTTACAAAATAGTGCTCAATGTAAATTTACAGTGCATTAATAATATATATATATATATATATATATATATATATATATATAAAGAGATAGATAAATTTAAAAGCAAAATACAGCCTCTTTTTACGAAAAATAGTGAGTGTTATAATGTTTGTGAGCTTTACACAACTCAACCAATCGAATTTGACTAAAGTTAAATTTAAACAAAGCGAAGAAGCTAAAATTAAGAAATTATTTTCCATAAATGGGTCATGATGCTTAGATTGGCAATCAATGGCAGCACAGACGTTAAAAAAGAGCGGATGTTAATGGATACATATTTTACACATTAGACAATGTCATTTCCTTAGAAAAAATGAAGTGTAGTGGTAATTTAACAAAATGTTAAACAAGTTATATGCTTTGTGAGTTTCTTACATAAATTTTTTATAGCTGATAAATAAACAGCTTCTTTTAGAAACCAGTAAATAATTTAAACGTAGAAAATTACTTGGCAAATTAATATGATAATAATTAATAATAAAAAGAATCAATTCGTTTACATATATATATATATATATATATATATATATATATATATATATATATATATATATATATATATATTCTAAAATTGTCAACATCCCTCATTCAAGCACATGTGTAGTCGTTCCAACATGACAAATTTAGTCCGATGAAGTCCTGAATGACGAAACGCTACTCTAGTAAACATTTCACTTATTTTCCAGATACTTTTCTTGATATATAAAAATATATATTGTTATCTCATATATATATATATATATATATATATATATATATATATATATATATATATATATATATATATAAGTGAACATTGAAGTCAACACTCAGAGGCGACAGGCTGTTTCATGCTGGACGCAATCGTTAGGACGCCTCTGAGTGCTGACTTCAATGTCCACTTTCATATTTATATTTACATAGGCTCTATCTCTGATATTGAGCACTTTATCCCATAAATATAGCACACATTGAAACTATATTTCTTCATATATATATATATATATATATATATATATATATATATATATATATGTGTATATATATATATATATACATATATATGTATATATATATGTATATATATATATATACATATATATATATGTATATATATATATATGTATATATATATATATGTATATATATACATATATATATATATACATATATATATATATATGTATATATATATATATATATATAGATATATATACATACATATATATATATATATATATATATATATATATATATATATATATATATATATACATACATATGCTTGCACCTCTTTAACCATTTCTCAGAATGCCTACCCCCCCACTCTCATTTTCAAGGTGGCAGGCCAGATAGGCCAAATTCTAATTGCTAATTCTAATTGCTCTTCTCCCCTCTAAACTTAATGCGGTAACAATTCACCCCTAAATAATGAATTCAGAATTCACCACTGTTGAGAACCTCTGGTCTAGTTTGTAAAAATGTATCCATTAACATCCGCTCCTGTTTAATGTTTGTGTTGCCATTGACTGTTAATCTACGGGTCATGACCCATTTATTAAAAATAATTTCTTAATTTTTGCCTCTTCGCTTAGTTTAAATTTAACGTAGGCTATATTCGATTGGTTGATCTGAGTAAAGCCCACAAACCTTATAAGCCACCCCTCCAACGCCCTTTTCTTTTTTCTTCTTAAAAGAGGTTGTATTTTGCTCTTACTTCTAAATAAATCATTCACTTGCCTGTAATTTACAATTTTCTGATGAGATGCATTTGATACACATCGAAACACGTCTGCAATTGTGTAGCGACTTTAAAATTATTTACATTATTCGGACTATTGTCCTCATCTTTGTTGTCATATTTATTATAACGTTTCGGCCGTTGTATTCTCCAGCCTTCTTCAGGTGGTTGGAATGTCGAACTGAAGCCTTTATTTCGTTCACTGGGGAAGACTGTTCTAGTTCCACGTGCCATGTCTAATGGATGTCAGTTATCAGTTATCTCCTGTCAATTCACCTCTCCAAGTTCTCCACTGCCTTAACCGTATATTGAACTCACAACTCTTTGACTCATTTATCCACTGTTCCATGTGTCCTCTGTTGCCATATTTATCACAACGTCTCATTATATTGTTATATATATAATACATAATAGTGGATGACTATATATATATATATATATATATATATATATATAAAATAAAAAGTATAAAATCCTTAAAAATCCATTCGATTATAATTTATTTCAGGAATTTATCACAACGTTTCGTTATATTGTTATATATATAATATATAATAGTGGATGACTACATATATATATATAATTTATTTCAGGAATTTAAATTCATCACTTCAGACCGAGGTTTTCTTAATAAATGGAATCAATTTATCCAGACGAAAGGAAAAAGGAATTGACTCCATTTCTTAAAAACAAACAAACTTCGGTTTGAAGAGATGAAAATTTGGATATTCATGAAATAAATTATAACCGAATAGATTTTTAATGATTGTCTGTATTCATTTTTATATTGCTCTGTAACTTACATTGAGCTCTCTTTGGATTAACGTCCTCCTTGGTATTATCCCTAATAATTATCAATTGATATTATATATATATATATATATATATATATATATATATATATATATAATGAAATGGACAAAGTCCGATAATTATATTAAGGCATTTTTATGTTTATACATTCTTTTTATAGATACAAATATTTAAGTAAATTCTCTGTTTTATAATAAACAGTATTAAACAATATTTACCGGCCTGAATGTCCGAGAAATTTTCATAGAAAATATGTCTTAATATATATATATATATATATATATATATATATATATATATATATATATATATATTATAGGCTATTACATTCGAACGTATATATTTACGCTACATAAATGCATTAATGTTTCGATGCACATCATAGCATCTCTTCAGACGGTGGTAAAACGTTTGAAATTATATTTGTTTCGTTTTCATTGCATTTGTATATATATATATATATATATATATATATATATATATATATAAATTATATATAATTTATATATATATATTATTTATATATAATTTATATATATAATTTATATATATATATATATAATTTATATATATATATAATTTATATATATATATATATATATATATATATATAATTTATATATATATAATTTATATATATATATATATAATTTATATATATATATATAATTCTATATATGTACATTTTTCAGGTTGTATACTCAGACGATGCTTATGGTCGTGATGGTCTGGTCGAACTGAAGAAACAAGCCACCAAATTTGGAATCTGTGTTGTAGCCAGCCACAAAGTCGGTCCCCTAACTTCCTCTCGTGATGTCATTAACGACCTCCGCCTGTCGCCCAACATTAAACCCACTGTTGTCATCCTACAAGCTAAAGACGATATTCACAAATTACTAATTGGAGTGAAATCTCTTGCAGCAGGCGGTGAGTTCACATTCATCGGCCTAGATGGTTGGGGTACCTCGGAACAAGTGGTAAAACCTTTCAAGGCAGACGCCGTTGGCGTTTTGACCATTAAACATCAGTCGTCTGACTTGAGCGACTTCCTACGCCATCTTGAAACGCTTGACGTAATGAAAGAAAAGACGAATCCGTGGTTAGTGGAATGGTTCCAGTATCTATATCACTGTGCTTTCAGTTTTGCAAATATTGCAGGCTTGTCTACAGCATGTAACTCGACAGTAGCAACGTATAAAATCACCGACGCCTCGGGCTTCACTTTAGATTACCAAGCTCTTTCTGTGATTAATGCAGTCTACGCCTTTGCCAACGGTCTCCACGCTACACTAACGTCTATGTGTGGGGCGACGTATAATGGAGTGTGCAGCGAATTTTTCACCTCGCGAATGACAGGCCAGAATCTAGTCGAGAATATTAAAAAGGCTTCCTTCTTTGATGGATCCGGACAGATCTTTACTTTCAACAAGGCGGGGTATGGTAATGTGCCCTATGAAATTTACAACTATTATGGAGGAAAATACAATAAGGTAAGTTTGAGTCTTTCTTTTTTTCTAAAACCAGATGAATAAAGCTAGTGAGTAAAAACCGATATGAAATGTCCCCTCCGTATGGAAAGGTTACATTCTACCTAAAACAAGATGCTACACTAATTTCCACAACTGGCCGGATGTGCACGGAAAATTGCGTCGGTGCATTCGTCACACACACACACACACACACACACACACACACACACACACACACACACATATATCCAGCCTTTTATAGATAGAGATATTTTAGGGCGAAGTGAAGAGCCACAGTTTCTTGGCGTCAGTTGTTGCTGTTGTTGTTTTTCTTCTTCTATGTGCCGTGTTCCTTCAGGTCATGGGTGATCATGGCTCTCCACAATTTCCTGTCCTTTGTAGCTCTTAATAAAATTTTGATTTTGTTAACTCGCTTAAACCTGATGTGCCGTCTATTTACTTAAGCTCCTCCTCCTCCTTCTGCTTCTTTTTCTTCTTCTTTGTGCCGTGACCCCCAGGACGTAAGCGATCGTGGCTCAAAACAACTAACTGTCCTTTGTAGCTCTTTATAAATTTTGTCTCCTTCTTATTCTTAAACTCTGTTTTGCCATCCATTTACACAAGCTCATTCTTCTTCTTCTTCTTCTTCTTCTTCTTCTATGTGCCGTGTTCCTCCAGGACGTAGCCGATTATGGCTCTCCACAACTTCCTGTCCCTTGTAGCACCTTATAAATTTTGTGTTTTTGTTATATCTCCTAAACCCTGATCCGCCATCCATTTACTCAAACTGATTCTTCTTTTTCTTCTTTGTGTCGTGTCCCATCAGGACGTAAGCGATCATGGCTCGCCACAACTTCCTGTCCTTTGTAGCTCTTAAAAAAATTCTCTTTTTGTTATTTATCTTAAACTTTGATCCGCCATCGATTTTACTCAAGCTCAATAAAGAAGTTTGCCGTTTCTCTCTCACTTATAATTGAGGTTCTGCCAACCATTTACAAAAATCTTCTTAGATAGGTCATGAGATGTTTTCCTCTGTCCCTTTTGCATTCAGTTAGCCTTGTGAGTTTCAAATCTTCTAAGCCCTGTTTCCTCAGAAACTTTGACACTTACAGGACACAGATAACTTTTAACAAATTAATTATTAATTAAGCACAAGTCCTTCTTATGTCCTTTTATTTCAGGTTGGCAGTTATAATTTCGTGTCGGGCACATTCCAACTGATTAAGAATAATATCCGTCTTTTTGGCGGGTCTGACGTATCTACCATAAAGCCAACCTGTCCAAAACCGTGTGTCGCCTGTCAGTATATGCTCAGCGAACAGCCATTTCTTTATATTCCTGGAGATCTGCTCCTACCGGCTGTTTTTGATATTCATTACATGGGTAAGTTATATCACGTTTCCCAACACCACAAACCTATGATAAGTTATAACCAATGATATACTATGACTGATAATTTATAATCAGTTATATACTATGACTGATAATTTATGACCAATCATATACTATGACTGATAGTTTATAACAGATCATATACTATGGCAGAAAATTTATAAAAAATCATATACTATGACTGATAATTTAGAACCAATCATATACTATGACATAATTTATGACCAATCATATACTATGACTGATAATTTATGACGGATTATATATTATGACTGATAATGTATGACCGACCATATACTATGACTGACAATTTATGATCAAATCATATACTATAACTGAAAATTTATAACCAATCATATACTATGACAGAAAATTTATAACCAATCATATACTCCGACTGATAATTTATGACCAATCATATATTGTTGGTAATATTTTATGATCTATCGTATACTATGACTAATAATTTATAATCAATCATATACTCTGGCTGATAATTTATGACCAATCATATATTGTGGGTAATAATTTATGACCTATCATATACTATGACTAATAATTTATAACCAATGATATACTCTGATAATTTATGACCAATCATATGATGTGGGTAATATTTTATAACCTATCATATGCTATGACTAATAATTTATAACCAATGATATACTCTGATTGATAATTTATGACCAATCATATGTTGTGGGTAATAATTTATGACCTATCATATACTATGACTAATTATAGCCAATCATATACACTAGCTGATAATTTATAACCAATATTATACTCTGGCTGATAATTTATAACCAATCATATACTCTGGCTGATAATTTATAGCCAATCATATAGCTGTACTTTTTATTTTGATTCCATTTCCAGCCTTAAGAGAGTTTATTGGCCATTGTTTCTCTATCGCTAATTGCATTGAAAATGTTCAGATGAGATTTACCACTTCAGACTTGTATATCTCGGACACGCCATCTTTTGTTCACAGAGTCGTAGTATCTTCATATATTCCTTATTTCAAATTTAAAAATAAAGATTCACAAGTCATTTGATGGATTTTATCAAAGCAAAAGACCGTCGGCTTAGATAAGGATTCCTTTTGTATTTATTCATATTATCGTTTTACAGATTTTATATATTTTTTGTCATATCTGAAATTTTACTTATACTATACTCCTGTATATATAAGTGTGTACAATATCGAGTAACGACTGTCTGTTCATACTTGACCCTAATCTTAAGGTCTGGTGTTATTGACCAATCCACCTGGTGACGGAAGTTTGAACTTAACATATGCGCTACAGTTCAAAGATTTGTTGTCTACTTGAATTTAGAGAAAATTATTATACATAGTTAAAAAAATGACATGATTTTTTATTAGAAATTTTATTATGACAAATAGAAAAAATGCATTTCATGATTAAATTTTGCTCTCGTCAAAATATCCTCCTTTGGCCTTGATTACTGCTGCACAATATTTTAGCATTCATTGCAAAAGTTTCTCAAAGTATAAGTTTGATAATTGATTCCATCATTTTTTGTTCAATTACTCTAAGAGCTATTTTTCAATTTTTTTCACTCATATATAAATATATGACATATAAGAAACATTCATACTTTCATCAAAGTAGGGACCGCTTGATAATGAAAAAAAAAAACCCTAGATTATACCTCCATTTCCAACCTATAAATGAGTAAAACATTTCTTCATTTAGTTATTCGAAACTTCGCTTAAGAATGAAACTGTACTCTAAATTTTAAGTTTATATATTGAAATTAAACTTTAAGACTTGAGTTTCATTTTCGAAACAGTAATTTCTGTGTCACGATGGAATCATATTTAAAAAAATAATTATATATATATATATATATATATATATATATATATATATAGCCCCTTCTGTCAAGTTCATCCGATGCTCATTCTGGGGGTAGTTTCAAATTTTTGAACTGTAGTATATATATATATATATATATATATATATATATATATATATATATATATATTAATTTCAATTATAAGATGCAATTATAATTTATAAATTCATGAATCATTCATACAAAAAACAAATATAGAGGTTAATGATTTAACGATGTATTCTCGCCATTTAAATCATTAACCTCTATATTTGTTTTTTGTATGAATGATTCATGAATTTATATATATATATATATATATATATATATATATATATATATGTATATATATATATATCAGTTAGGTGCCATGCGTGATATATGCTTAGGTGATCTTGTATCTTTCGATACATGACTGATGAGGCAAATTTGTTTTCCCGCAGTAGGTTGCCATTTTTTTCTGCGGTAGGACAGTTGCCATCAAAGGCTATAGAACCCGGTCTATCCTGTTATTTACCCACAGTAAGGGGGAGAAGAAGAGGATTCATACCTTTCGCAAGGGTATTCGTACGTAAGGGAATGTAATGGATTCGACTGGAATTCGAACTCGGCTCTCCGATCCCTGAATCCGAGCCGCGATCCATAATTAAGAATTAATGCTAAAAATGCTTTAGCTAAGAAATTTAGTGCTGTGATGTACATAACTTGTTGATCTATCTATCTATCTATCTATCTATGCCAGCCTCTGTTTCTATCTATCTATCTATCTATCTATCTATCTATCTATCTATCTATCTATTCCAGCCTCTACTCATATCTATCTATCTATCTAATTCGTATATATTGTTTTCTTGTAGGTATCTCTCCGTTCGTCTGCGGACCGATTCGTCTCTATGGAGGTTTCCAGAATTCCGAGGCTATGACCTTTGCCCTTGATTGGATTAACTCAGGGAAGTTTAGTTCACTCAAGGCGCATAATGTCACTCTGGGTGCCCTGGGGTTTGATGGTTGTGCCACACCAGAACAAGCCAAGACATTGGCATTTGCTCTTCATTATGGACTTTTTGACACTAAGTAAGTTCAGAATTATCCACTCTCTCTGACGCACACACTCTCTCTCACACACACCCATGCACGCACTCCCACTTTTTACTTAGCATTTATTCTTATCGAATTTCAATTTCTTTCTTTTATTAACATTTTTTGTCTTTCTTTCTTTATTTTTAATTTTCTTTCTTTCGTTATTTATTTAATTTTCATTCTTTTATTATTTTTCTTTCTTTCGGCTTTTCTTTCTTTTATTTACTTTTCTTTCTTTTATTTACTTTTTTTCTTTCTTTTATTTACCTTTCTTTCTTTCTTTTTTCTTTTATTCACTTTTCTTTCTTTCTTTCTTTTATTTACTTTTCTTCCTTCTTTTATTTACTTTTCTTTCTTTCTTTTATTTACTTTTCTTTCTTTCTTTTATTTACTTTTCTTTCTTTCTTTCTTTTAATTACCTTTCTTTCTTTCTTTTTTCTTCTACTTTTCTTTCTTGCGTTCTTTTATTTACTTTTCTTTCTTTCTTTTATTTACTTTTCTTTCTTTCTTTTATTTACTTTTCTTTCTTTCTTTCTTTTAATTACCTTTCTTTCTTTCTTTTTTCTTCTACTTTTCTTTCTTGCGTTCTTTTATTTACTTTTCTTTCTTTCTTTTATTTACTTTTCTTTCTTTCTTTTATTTACTTTTCTTTCTTTCTTTCTTTTAATTACCTTTCTTTCTTTCTTTTTTCTTCTACTTTTCTTTCTTGCGTTCTTTTATTTACTTTTCTTTCTTTCTTTTATTTACTTTTCTTTCTTTCTTTCTTTCTTTTATTTACATTTTTTTCTTTCTTTCTTTTATTTACTTTTCTTTCTTTCTTTCTTTCTTTTACTACTCTCACACTCATACTCAAACACAGTCTCTCTCTTTTTATCTTAGTTTTTGAACTCAGCTGTGAAGATTTATCCTTGTTGTCGTACTGTCTTTTTCATTAGACATTGTCGTATGTAAACCAATTTTCCATCACCTATTATGATATATTTAAGGTACAACCGATTACACTTTTTTGAAAGGAGACTTTTCTCTCCGGATAAAAGATTGTATGGAACCTAAAAACCCACTTTGCTGACTTCCCCATCTTTTCTAAGTATTGACATCTGCTGACAACTGGTATTGACATCTGTTGACATCATCTTTGCAGTGGATTGCTTTTCCCTAATGTCTTCAAAGTTTCATCATCTGAGTCTGATGAATCACCTGTTCAAGGTTCATCTTCTAACACCGTTTCTCTAGAATTAGACTTCTTAAATTGATCCTTTTAACTCCTTGGCCATAAACATTACATATTTTCTAGATGCCCCTATAGCGTTATTTCCTTGCTTAAACTCCCATAACATTACATTATATACACTACAGGCCAAAAATTGGGGCTACCCTCTAGGTTCAATAATTAGTAGGTTTCATGCCTTCTTTAGTTTAACTAACTCCTACTAAGTTAGGAATGTAAAACTATTTAACCCATTAGTGTATGGTGCCTAATTTTCTTTTTAAAGAGTGGGTTATCTAAAATTTTAAATCCACCACCCCTAACATTACAATTAGCCGGCATAGTAGATGTGGCAAAAACACCTCTAAAATTTTAAGAAGTAAATCGGTTAATTTCGTTTTTGTTTTTGTTGTTATTATTATTATTATTATTATTATTATTATTATTATTATTATTATTGTTATTATTATTATTACTATCGTCACCATCATTATTTTATTTTTATTTATTATTTCTTTGGATTTCTATTGTATACACATTTCCTTGCGGGTCATAACCAGAGACCTAAGGTCAAAAATATTTTCATTGCATTTTCCACTGATTCTCGTTGTAAAAAAATAAAAATAAAAGAAACCCCCAAATAAAGCTATTCGTAATGTGTGAACTGTACAATCTCTTGTATTTCTTTAAGGCATGTGTCGGAGTTACCTCCTCTTTAGTTCCCTAATTCTTCACCAGGGGTCTCTTTCCCCATACTATAAATACTGGGAAACTTGCATCTTTTTCCCTCAGAACTCGTGCCGAATCCCACCTCGCGTGATTGTGAGGTAAATTTCTCTTTCTTCATTTCAGTGACAAGATGTAAGCTCTCAGAGGATCAGCGTTTTCCCATTTCTGGGAAAACGCTATGAACCTTACAAACACTCACCAAAATACGAACATTCACCAAAGAACAAACACAATGTTCCCACGTCTATGTACCTTTTAATTTGTTTAATACATATTTGTTGATATATATATATATATATATATATATATATATATATATATATATATATATATATATATATATATATATATATATATCGACTCTCCCGTCAAGATTCGACGTATGAGGGTCAAGCAGATCAGTTTCCAGGAAACCGACACCGGCACATGAGATTTGATTATAGTGGTGAAGGCCTCGTGCAGGACCATCCACACTTTTTGGAGGGACGAATACAGAGACCTGGTGCACCGAATGCCACAAGGTTCCCAAACGACCCTCGGCAGGTTTTGAATTCAGAATTGTCCTTCTCCTAGACCAGTTGCTATCCGAGGCTATAGAACCCAGTCTGTCCTGCTATTTTACCCATGGAGGGAGAAGAAGAGGATTCATAGCACGTAATGGATTCGACTGGAATTCGAACTCGGCTCTCAGATTCCTCAATCCAAGCCGATATCCATTACTCCACCGTGCCTCCTATATATATATATATATACGTGATTATATATATATATATATATATATATATATATATATATATATATATATATATATATATATATATATATATATATATATATATATATATATATATATATATATATATATATATATATATATATATATATATATATATATATATATATATATATATATATATATATATATATATATATATATATATATATATATATATATATATATATATATATATATATATATATATATATATATATATATATATATATATATATATATATATATATATATATATATATATATATATATATATATATATATATATATATATATATATATATATATATATATATATACGTGATTATTTAATTATATGTTGCCTAATGTTTTATGTTTATAAAAAACTATCGATCCGCAGTACAAAAAAATTCCTATAAAAAAAACTACTACTAAGACCTAACACTATATTAATTGAACTATATACTTATTTCATGACATATTAACTGAAAACACTTGTAAAAATAGAATATGTTGATTTACCACATCACAAGAAAAGTACAAATAAAATTCTCACTTAAAATTTCCATGTTCCGATATTGTACACAACCGTCAATAATAGCACATTCTCAAAAAAAAACAAACAAACAAAAAAAAACAAAAACATCTTTCGGTCTACAAACAATTATTTCGTCTACAAGTTTTAATTTTATAAGGAAAAAAATATGCCTGACGATGAATAAAGGATTATTCGAAAGTACTTGCATTTAAAAAAAATATAAACTGGAAACAACAGACAACAGTTTTATAAATGAGGATCACATCATTCTATGGATTAACAGTGTCTTAATGTATACATTATATACTACTAGCGATGGATATCGCCAATAATAGCATTAATATTCTTGATTGATTCTATGCGTGATTATTTCTTTGTATATAAATTATATGCTGCCTAATGTTTTATATATATATATATATATATATATATATATATATATATATATATATATATATATATATCTGTCTTGTTTGTCTTCTTTCATCTTCGGTTGGACAAATTAAGTCCGACAATTTACTTGTAGTTGGACCTTTTAATATTCTACCAGGAGTTACACACGTGTTTCTAATACGACAACACGTAAATACACACCCGGTCCTCTACACAAAGGCTACCAGAAATCCTTTTAATGAGTCTATTGGAATCTTTTCCAATCAATCCGAGTTCTCCAACTACCACTGGAATTACGGATGTTCTCATGTGCCACATTTTTGAGATTTCCACTTCAACATCTTTGTATTTTGATAGTTTTTTTTGAAGATACATTATAATCTGAAAGGACTGCCATGTCAGTAAGAAAGCACATTTTGTCGTTGTGGTCTTCAGTCACTATGTCTGGGCGATTAGCTTTGATTGTTCTGTCTGTGTGTCTTTTAAAGTCCCATAAAATGTTAAAGGTTCTATCTTTGTAATCGGCTCTGGATGATATTCATACTAGTTTCTTGCAGTTTCCTTCTCGTAAATTATTATAATTATTAATATTAGTATTGTTGTTGTTCTGTAATTTTTTTTAAACTGAATTATTATTTATTATTGAAGTCCCGCCAGTCTGAAGCGAACGTATAAATTAATTTTGAAAAAGGCACGGGACTTTTAATTTTTAGGTGATTTATCGAAATCCAGAGGAGTTTCCACAAACTTTTGGCCTATAGTGTAATTGCATTTTCAATCCCTTCGTAAACATACAACGCGGACCTCGTCCAAGATATCCCCCAACCGACCAATGATTACCCAATGTTACATTTCAGTTCTCACAAGAAGATGAAAGACAAATGCCACGTTGAGAAATATGAACATGAACACTGTTTCCAGTATTATATGCAGATGTTATATAATTTATATATTATAGGTTATATATTATACATTATATATGTTATATATTATGTTATATATTATTTTATATATTATACGTCATATATTATGTTATATCATATATGTTATATACTATACGTTGTATATTATATGTTATATATTATGTGATATATTATATGCTATATATTATATATTATGCGTTATATATGTTATATATTATGTTATATCTTATATGTTATATATTATACGTTATATACTATACGTATATATTATATGTTATATATTATGTTACATATTATTTGTTATATATTATATGTTATAAATTATATGCTATATATTATACGTTATATACTATACGTTACATATTATATGTTATATATTATGTTATATATTATATGTTATATATTATACGTTATATACTCTAAGTTATTATATGTTATATATTATGTCATATATTATATGTTATATATTATATATTATGCGTTATACATTATACGTTATATATTATGTTATATATTATATGTTATATATTATACGTTATATACTATAAGTTATATATTATGTTATATATTATGTCATATATTATGTTATATATTATATATTATACGTTATATATTACACATCATATTTTATATGTTATATATTATGTTATATATTATATGCAAATGTTTTATGCAGGGCTTCTCCTGCTCGGTAGGGAGGGGACACTTGTGACAAATTCATTTATGTCAGCTTTTCCCCATTACCAACTACTCTCCCATTTACACATCCCGACGTGTGGATGGTAATAAAAATGAACGGCGTCGGAACCACGTGACAGACAATCCGTTTCCTACAAACGGTGGACAAGAACTGACTTCGATCCCAAGCATGACAGTTAACATAGAACAACACCCGGATAGACTCTATTTCCGAGTTTGGTGTCACTTGATCTTCAAAATGCCCTTATCCCTTCCTATAATTTACCTTTCCCCATTGATCAAAATGGATACCACTTGAAATACAGTACAACTAAGTACACTAAGTACTGTACAAAATTGAGTACAACCACCTGCTGGACATTAAGCATAAACACTAGAGATCGAGAATAGTTCTGTTGCATAGCTGCCCCTTTATTTGGGGAGGGTCTTGGGAGACGGCATCAATTCTATAATAAAGTTGCATTTTTCTCTTGCGGCCGATGATCGCTAGATGTTTCGGGTTAAGAGATGAAAGAACTTCAACTCAGGGAATTATAATCTAGGTATTTTATTACTGTTCACGTCAACATGGTCTATCTATTCTGTGAGCGTCGTTTCTTCCATACTTGGGCGCCGTTACAGACACGAAAGAAAACACAACTATATTGTTTGACGGTTAAGACCAGACTCACTGAAAAAAAACTCTCTCTAATCTATCATTCTCACGCAAGTTCAGACAATCAAAATAGACTACCTTATTTTGTCTTCCATCTGACCTCAAAAGTCAACCTCATGAATTCCGAGCAGAGATACCTTTCCCCGAAATATAATAGTCTGCTAAACTATTATTTATCAGTTTTCTATGTGAGTGTCAATAGTAGCAGACTCTCCATTAATGAGATTTCAGAGATTTATTCTTTAATCCACTGTGTACGCCGTCACTGCTGGGTACAAAATAATTAGTATGTTGATGCACTCAAACTTTATTCTAAACTGGTATCTATGATTAGTAGCTACGATGATACTTTCGCCATAAGAATTTGTCCTTGCGATATATCTGATCTGGTGTTCCTGCTATATATTTAGAGATTCTTGATAAAATCCAAAAAAGTAACTGGAATATTATTGATGCTGGACTGATATCTCGGTTTCAGTTTTTTCCCAACCCCCGTACCATAGATTCCCTGTGCCTTTTCTATAAATATTTTCTTGCTTTCCAGTCAATTTTAATCTTCATTAATATAAATGCCATGTCAATCGTTATCTACTGTCTTCCTGATTACTCTTCTATTGTTCTCGCTCAATTTTCACTTGTGGAACTCTCTTCCGGTTTCTTGCCTTTCAGTCAACTTTGACCTTAAAAAATGTTAATACAATGTCCGTCGTTATCAACTGTCTACCTGATTACTCTTCTATTGTTCTCTCTAAATTTTCGCATGTGGAACTCTCCTCAAGCTTCTTGCTTTCCTGTTAACTTTGATCTTCAAAAATTTGAAATGCAATGTCAATCGTTGTCTACTATCTTCCTGAATACTCTTCTATTGTTCTCAAATATATGCTCTAGACTTGAACAGGTTAAGATTTTATTTATCGGGAAAGCATCCTCTTGGGTAATGTTAATGCAATGTCAATCGTTATCTACTGTCTTCCTGATTACTCTTCTATTGTCCTCGTTCAATTTTTACTTGTGGAACTCTCTTCCAGTTTCTTACTTCCCAACCAACTTTGATCTTCAAAAATTTAAATGCAAGGTCAATTGTCATCTACTGTCTTCCTGATTACTCTTCTATTGTTCTAGCTCAATTTTCACTTGTTGAACTCTCTTCTGGCTTTTTGCTTTCCAGTCAACTTTGATCTTCAAAAATTTAAATGAAATGTCAATGGTTATTTTCTGTCTTCTTAATTATTGTTTTTATTGTCCTATTTCCTTAGAAGTTTTTCTCATATTCTCTAACACTCAGGACCCCCCTTTGCGTCTTAGTGGCTTTATTGCCATACTTGGATTGAAATGATTATACATTATCCAACTTTCTTTTCAGGCGCCTTGGTATCGAAAACTTTTTACCTTCTCTGCTGCAAGGTTGGCTAAGTTATGACAGCGGTAGCACAATTAAAATGTCTTCCATCCTGCAACCCATCGGCGTGCCACTGGTTAGCCCAGGTGCAACCTCTCCGGCCCTTCTCGACAAAACAACTTACTCGACATTCTTCAGGAGCATACCGTCTGATCTTGAAGTCGCCAGAGTGATGGCAAAAGTGGTCAAGGGGCTCGGCTTCAGTTACATCATAACCTTAAATGCGCCGGACGCCGGCAGCAAGGGTGCTTTGGAAGAATTCCGCAAAACGGTCGAAGGTTTGGATGTCTGCATTGCGTCTTCGCTTGAGTTTGGCACAGACACGACGGCTGATAATCTCATTTATAACATCATCATGTCAAGCACTCGTGTTGTGGTCGTTTTTGCTGAATTTGGACGCGATATACTGAACTTATTGAACGCCAAAATGAAATTTACAGCCGGGAAAGACATTGTGTTTATATCAAATCGACCCTGGTACCTGCCCTCTACTATGTCGAACTCTGTTATCGAAAAGTCGATTATGTTTCAGGTAAGCGACCTTAAGCACGGGGAAACAAAACGTGTCTTTTTTTTTTAAAGAAATAACACTGATAAAGAAAATTAAATTGAAAATATTCTTATATTTTTATGAAAATTAATTGCAGATATAATCCTAATTGTGATAATTTTTAATTATTGAAAAAGTTGACAAAATTGGAAATGATATAAAAAAAAAAAAAAATATGCGACAGAAATATTCGTGAGTAGAAATTAATAATTAATTTGAATAATAAAGACATCTTTCTAGCGCACGATGGAGTAAAGGATAGTGGCTCGTATTGAGGAATCGGAGAGTCGAGTTCGAATTCCAGTTGAATTCGTTATATTCACCTACATGCTATTTCTCTTGGGAAAAGGCATGAAACCATCTGATTTCTCCATACCTATGGGTCAATATCAGGACAGAATGGGATATATATATATATATATATATAGAGAGAGAGAGAGAGAGACAGATAGATGGATAGAGATAGATAGATATATACAAATTTACAATGGTATCTCAATTCAGATTTTATATATATATATATATATACATATATATATATATATATATATAACAAAGAACAGCTTAATAAAAATATCCAAATGTTAGACAATTTTTGTCTTTATTTTCACCCGAAATTAAAGCAAACATACAAAGTTGAGAAAGCCTCATGATCAAACAAAATAGACATTCAGTGTCTGTTATATTTAACAATATATATATATATATAAAAGTGAACATTGAAGTCAACACTCAGAGACGACAGGCTGTTTCATGCTGTCGCCTCTGAGTGTTGATTTCAATGTTCACTTGTATATTTATATACGCTCTACCTCCTAATATTGACCAATTGTCCGAATAATGTGACTAGTGACCATAATACCTCATCTCAGAAATAAAGACAGATTGCTAATCATGTATCAAAATATATAGAATTATATACACACTATTCTGAAATTTAAGCTGAAGCTTACAACTTCAAAAAATGTTTAATATTTTTTTGTTTTGTTTTCAGAAAGACTTTCCAATTATCAATGAATTCAAAAGCTGGTTGCAGAAAAAGACACCGGCCAATCATGACATGTCAAATCCATGGTTCATTGAATATTTTGAAAAATACTACAACTGCTCCATGGGTATCGACTGCTCCAAAACCCAATCCCTGGTCAGTGGTCGCTTCGTACAGGAAGTCACTATTGTTCCGACTATTGATGCCGTCTTTGCTCTGGCTACAGGTCTGGAAAAAACTCTGGAAAAGAAGTGCGGAACAAATTATTCCGGTGTCTGCAGTAAGTTTCTTTACGACAAAGACACTCGACAGATGTTAATGCAGAATATGGACTCGATGAAGCTGAGAACGATTTACAACGCTGATTTTAAATTCGTTAACCGGGAACGGGAAATGAAAATAGTGATCAAAAGAATCGCCAATGGAAGCGTAGATTACGTAAGTCGGAATCACTTTATACTTATTTTAATCAGTCACGTGTGTATATTCTTCATGCATTTTTGAATTGTCTTCATTGTTCAGACGGACAGAACAACTCTACGAGAAGCAGCAGTAAATGTCTTTTATATTTTGATTTATTTTAAGATAGATTTAAATATTTCTTTCATTATCAGTCAACATCATATAGTGTGTGCCAAAATACGTATACAGATTTTGTTTTAATGCCATCCACCCCACAAAATACGTATACGGATTTTGTTTCAATGCCCTCCACCCCACAAAATACGTATACAGATTTTGTTTTAATGCCGTCCAACCCACAAAATACGTATACGGATTTTGTTTTAATGTCCTCCAACCCCCAAAATACGCATACGGATTTTGTTTTAATGCCTTCCAACCCACAAAATACGCACAGCGATTTTGTTTTAATGCCTTCCAACCCACAAAATACGCACAGCGATTTTGTTTTAATGCTCTTCACCCCAAAATACACACACAGATTTTATTTTAATGCCATCCATTTCCAAAAAATACACATACAGATTTTGTTTTAATGCCCTCCACCGCCAAAATACGTATGCAGATTTTGTTTTAATGACCTCCAACCCACAAAATACGTATGCAGATTTTGTTTTAATGCCATCCATTCCCACAAAATACGTATACAGATTTTGTTTTAATGCTCTCCACCACCAAAATACATATATGCAGATTTTGTTTTAATGCCATCCATTCCCCAAAAATACGCATACAGATTTTGCTTTAATGCTCTCCACACCATAAAATACGTACAGAGATTTTGTTCTAATGCCCTCAACCCCACAAAATACGCATACAGATTTTGTTTTAATGCCCTCCACCACCAAAATACGTATGGAGATTTTTTTAATGCCCTCCAACCCACGAAATACGTATGCAGATTTTGTTTTAATGCCATCCATTCCCACAAAATACGCACAGAGATTTTGTTTTAATGCCCTCCACCCTACGAAGTACGTATGCTGATTTTGTTTTAATGCCCTCCAACCCACAAAATACGCATACGGATTTGGTTTTAATGCCCTTCCACCCACAAAATTAGCATACGGATTTTGTTTTAATGCCTTTCAACCCACAAAATACGCACACAGATTTTGTTTTAATGCTTCACCCATAAAATACGTATACAGATTTTACTTAAATGCCCTCCACCCCCAAAATACACATACAAATTTTGTTTAATGCCTTTCTATCCCACAAAATGCGCACACAGATTTTGTTTTAATGCCCTTCACCCGCCAAATACGCATACAGATTTTGCTTTAATGCCCTCCACCCCACAAAATACGCGCAGGATTTTTTTTTTAATGCCCTCCACCACACAAAGTACGTATGCAGATTTTGTTTTAATGCCCTCTAACCCCCAAAATACGCTTACAGATTTTGTTTTAATGCCCTCCAACCCCCAAAATACGCATACGGATTTTGTTTTAATGCCTTTCAATCCACAAAATACGCACATAGATTTTGTTTTAATGCTTCACCCCTAAAATACGTATACAGATTTTACTTTAATGCCCTCCACCCCCAAAATACACATACAGATTTTGTTTTATGCCTTTCCATTCCACAAAATACGCACACAGATTTTATTTTAATGCCCTCCACCACCCAAAATACACATGTAGAATTTGTTTTAGGGACATCCAGCCCCTACTCACAGAATACGGATGCAGATTTTGTTTTAATGCCCTCCTCACCCACAAAAAAAAAAAAAACGCGCACATGCAGTTTATGATAAAATTATGATCATTACAAAAGTTGCAATAAGGACAACATGTAAGTAATGATGAGTATGATATATATAAAAAAAAGTATGGATGGATATAATGAAAAAAGAATAAATATGATATAGAAAAGGATAAGGATGGCAAAAATGTAATAATGATGACATACAAAAAAGAATATTGATGACATATAGGAAAATAATACAGATGACATATAAGAAAGGAATAACGATGATATATAATGACGTAATAATGTCGTTTTTTGACGTATTTTTTAACGTCAAAAAACGACATTATTACGTCATTATTTTTGCACTAACCTAATATAAAGATTAATAAGCTGACATATTGAAAAATGTGAATGATATGAAAAGCAATATGGATGACATATAAAAAAAGGAATATGGAAGACATAAAAAAAGGATAAGGATGACATAAAAATTAATAAGGCTGGCATATTGAAAAACGAGGAAAACAAAAAAAAGGAATACTGAAAAGTTTCGAAATCTATGCCAGGTCGACTTATACATGAGTAACAACATAATTTTTTCATCTTCACTGAAATCATTATTATGACGACCCAAAAAATAAATCAAAATAAAATTGCGGGCAAAATATTTAGATTTCGGCATTGAATAATCCATAGAGTTTGACATGCCGCCAAACAAAATCGACCATCCAAAAACCAATATGAAAGAAATTTTTCAGCATATTACTTCACATAATATCCTACAATTTCTTAAATCAAACTGTGTTAAAAACATAACTTTAACAAAACTACTTCATAAGAGTAGGATAACTCTGAATTAAGAATCATGGAGAATGCATTGTGAAACCATTCTACTATATTTCCAAAGTGGTCATTGCAATTCACAGATAATAAAGAAAAGGTACATTTGGAGAGGTACGAGTTAAATAGCAGAGTAGACTGGGTTCTATAGCCTTGGGTGGCAGCCAGTCTAAGAGTAGCATAAAAGAATGTGATGAAGGGAAACAACAATTACTTCACTAGATTTCCCAAGATTGCCTGGTGCACTGACTACTGTTACCATATATGGTCTGGTGCCCCTGCTGTTAATCTCAAGGACCTCGACAAAATCCAGATACGGATATGCAATGTCATAGGTCCTGATCTGGCAACTCGTCTACAGTCACATTCTCACAGATGTGCCGAGGCTTCCCTCTGTCTTTTCTACAAATATTTTCATGGCAATTGCTCTGATGAGCTACTTTCACTGGTACCCCAACTGCATGAATTTAAGCGTGCTACTAGGTTGGCATCTCGTCCCACCCTTTCAATGTCGAAACAGTTAAATGTAGTCATCTCTTCTACTCCAGCAGCTTCTTCTCTCGCACTTCCCGACTTTCTTCTACTTGCTTCCCTATAATCTTCAAATATTCAAATGTAATGTCAATCGACATCTTCTGATGCCCTGATCCTGATCCCCCGTCTTTCTCTATTTCCTTTTCTCAAACAAACCTCTTTACTCTTGTTCTCACTCACTGTAAACCCTTGTGGGATAGTAGCACTCCCGCCTTGCTTGGGATGATATGCTTTAAAAAAATCTAGAAAGCGTGACTCGTTCAAAAAACACGCACTCTTTTATATTCGGACTGGAGGAGCGGTCGGAATGCGAAGCATTCCAGGCATTAAATGCGGGGTAGCATTTCCGAGTGGATTGGGACGATTTTATTTTGCTTTCACTCATCACTGATTTTTTTTTTTGCATGAGAACTTGGCAGGATCTATTCAAAAACGTCGATGCGGATGACCTGCTATCCATCATAAAATTACTGGGTCTATATTCGAAAATATGAAGATTTTACGATTTGTTGTTTGAAAATTATTATTACCATATTAATACTATCCTCTCTCTCTCTCTGCATCTCTCTCTCTCTATATATATATATATATATATCTATATCTACATATATATATATATATATATATATATATATGTATGTATGTATGTATGTATATTATATACATATGTGCAAATATGTAGAAAAATAGGAAAGAACACGTTAGATAAATAATCCGGGGTTCTTTAGTATTTTTGTTTTTATTTTTAAAAAATCAGTGCTCTATACAGAAGTAGAGCTCAAATTATAATTATTTAAAAAAAAAATGAGCCCCAAATCCTCAAGCGAAAATTTAGAAATCCTAAATGTTCGCTTGAGGATGAAACAGGGCTTGATACTTTAATCCAATTTAATTTCAATAATTATATTGAGGTTTTTGGCTCTTGTTTTTGAAACATGAGAACTCTTATGTAGCGAAGAATCATATTTTTTAAAAAGTAATTATAATATATATATATATATATATATATATATATATATATATATTGCTTCTGTACTCCAAAATATAGGAATTTCACATTTATTGTTTGAGCATTATTAGTTACTTGCTTGGGTGAAATGCTTAAAAACAATTCACAGATAATAAAGAAAAGGAATCTATGCAAAACTAGGTTTTTCTAGACTTTGATGGCGCCCAGTCTAGGTGTAGAATTACAAATGTGAAGAAATACAAATGTGAAGAATTAAAAATGTGAAGAATACAACAGAAATCTAATAAAGAAAAATGAACGTGGCCTGAATGTTCGGGCGAACAACAGTCGTTGCTTCCGCCAGCTTTAATCTTCACAGGTAGGACCCGCCAGTCCACTTACATAGTAGCAAACCAGCCACATTCCCTTCGTATTCCATCGGTGAGAAGTAAGTTCCACTTGAACAACTTCTCACGAACCACTGCCCTATGGAAGAGACTCCCTAGAGTATGTCTCCCTGATCACTACAAGCTTAACCTGTTCAGTTATCCGTTATTTTCCCCTTCCTGTCCATATAAACTACACCTTAACGTAACTCTCTACCTTGAGTGGTCCTTAGGCCTTGTATCAGGTCATCCCATAAGTTCTGTCCGAATTTTGAATAAAGAAACCAAGTGACCAAATGTTACATTTAATTACAGATTCAATCAACAATGTACTTTCCTTGATTATCTATGACTTCCTTCCATCTATTAACAAACTTACTAATTCCATTACTGTAAAATTCTTTTGGCTTTCATTCGAAGAACTCACAAATGTCAGTTTTAACCTCTTCCTGTGTTACAAAAGCTGTTCCTTCCAAATGATTCTGTAAGCTACGAAACAAATGGTAGTCTGAAGGACCAAGATCGGGAGAATAAGGTGGATGAGGAATTTTCTTCCAACCAAGTTCTTCTATCTTTTGTGACGTGATTCTTGCATGTGTCGGGTCGCGCATTGTCCTGATGAAACATCACCTCTTTTCGATTCACTAGAGCAGGTCTTTTTTCCTCAAAGCTTGGTTCAAACACTCTAATTGCTGACAGTATATTTGAGCATTAATTGTTGTATTAGGTGGTAAGAATTCAAAGTGGATTATTCCTTGGCGATCCCATCAGATTGAAAGAAGAACCTTTTGCCCATGAAGTTCCCTTCTCAGCTGTGGCTGGGGTCCTTTCCTTTTACCAAGCCTCTGTCTACGACGCTTAACATTTCGATAATAGATCGATTTTTCGTCGCCAGTTACAAGTCTATCCAAAAATGGTGAAACAAGTTGGCGAGAATGTGGAGAAGAGCAGATGTCAACTCGGGATTTGAGGTTGTTTTCAGACAATTCATGAGGCACCCATTTTCCAAGTTTAGGAACTTTTCCAAGTTGTTGAAGATGACAATGAACAGTTGTATGGTTTGAACTGAGAACCACTGCCAATTCCTCAACTGATAAAGGAGGATTTTCTTCAAGGACTGCTTCAAGAAGCTTTTCATCAAACTCAACTGGACGTCCGGTTCGATCTTCATTTTCAAGGGTGAAATCTCCACCTCTGAATTTTGCAAACCATCTTCTGCAAGTTCTTTCACTCACACATTCCTCTCCATAAACTGAGTGAATGTTTCTAGCCGCTTCGGACTGCTGAGTTTCCTTTCTTGAACTCATAAAGCATTATGTGCGTCAAATGATTCTTGGGTACTTCCATGTTAGCAGGCTTTTAATCAAACAAAATTTAATTTTATTGTTCTCTGAAATAAAATTTTATCAGTTTAAATGCATCTAAACATAAAAATAATGTTCAGCTCCATTAGACATTATAAAATACTCTTTAAATTTCGTTCATTTTAACAAAAAGTTAAAATTCGGAGAGAACTTATGCGATGACCTGATACATGGTGAACCTTACTATAAAAAAAAAAAGATTATCAACCAATATTTT
Organism: Acanthosepion lycidas; assembly: GCA_963932145.1. Lineage (NCBI taxonomy): Eukaryota > Metazoa > Mollusca > Cephalopoda > Sepiida > Sepiidae > Acanthosepion > Acanthosepion lycidas. Next base: position 10,429,015 of record OZ010614.1, read on the forward strand.
TACTATCTTAACCTATTTAAATCTAGAATTAACCGTTATCTTACCCTCCTATCCATATAAACTACTGTATAATATATCCCTCTACATTGAGTGGCTCCCGGGCCTTGTACAGGGTGAAAATTACGATAAAAAAATATCAACCAATATTTCTACAATCTTAACCTATTCAAGTCTAGAGTTAACCGTTAACTTCCCCTCCTGTCCAGATGATCTTCCGTTTAACGTAACCCTCTACCTTGAGTGGCTCCAGGGCCTTGTACATGGTGAAAATTACTGTAAGCAAAAAAAAAAAAAAAATTATAAACCAATATTTCTATAATCCTAACTTATTCAAGTCTAGAATTAACTATTATCTTCCCCTCCTATCCATATAAACTACCTTTTAGCGTAACCCTCTACCTCGAGGGGCTGCCAGGCCTTGTACAGGGTGAACCTTACTGGAAAAAAAAATCAACCAATATTTCTACAATCTTAACCTATTCAAGTCTAAATTTAACCGCTAACTTTCCCTCCTATCCGTATGATCTTCCTTTTAACGTAACCCTCTACCTTGAGTGGCTCCAGGGCCTTGTATATGGTGAACATTACTGTAAACAAAAAAAAAACAAAAATAAAACAAAACAAAAATATTATCAACCAATATTTCTATAATCATAACCTATTCAAGTCTAGGGTTAACCATTATCTTTCCCTCCTGTCCATATAAACTAACCTTTAACGTAACCTTCTAGCCCGAGTGCCCCCCCTGGCCTTGTACAGGGTGAACCTTACTGGAAAAAAAAATTCACCCAGATTTTCCCGATTTTGCATGACGTAACGTAACCGAATAAGCTGACGTAACTCGGTATATATAAATGCGTTGTTTTTTGATGTTTACAATTCTCTTTGATCTGTACTCAGAATGATAAATGTCTTTGTTTCATAGATTGCCGAATATGCAAACAAAATGCTGAATTATTATAGCAACGAGGATGCAATTGTTCGAGAGTATCAACGTGTCCTGTCAAAATGTTACGGATTTTGCGCCAAATGCGAAAGCAAGTCGAAAAACACCGAAAAATTCATCTTCACCCCAGGAGATTTTATACTTGTCGGTAAGTAACGAATATAAGTTTTTCAAGATTTAGGACCGCTTCCTTGATAACTTTAATATGGCACATTGTCAATGAAGTCTACTTAAAAAAATTGATAGCGTGCCAGTAAAGCTTTTTAGCAATTATTCTACGATGACGCATCATTAAACTGTTTTATTCTGTCTGAATTTCTGGGACGAGGAGTTATCATTATATGTATGGAAAAATTGCGCCCCGAAGATGACAATTTGAAATTGTCAAAAGTACTTGGCTCGTCAATTCTATCTGACAAATATAAGGATCGTATTATTCAAGGAAATGATAATAAGTTAATGCCCCATTAAGTCTTGTTAGCGAAGTGATTTCGCCATTAATCACATTAACATTGCTAATTAATTCTTTTGTATAAATCGATTCTGTGTGTGTGTGTGTGTGTATATATATATATATATATATATATATATATATATATATATATATATATATATATATTAAGAAATGGACAAAGTCCGACAATTTATTTATTAAAGACATTTTTATGTTTAACGTTCTTTTTATAAATAACATTCACCGGTAAATGTTATTTAATACTGTTTTTTATAAAACAGAGCATTTACTTAAATACTTGTATCTATAAAAAGAACGTTAAACATAAAAATGTCTTTAATAAATATATATATATAGATATATTAGGTTGGTGCAAAAATAATGTCGTTTTCTCACATAGTAACATATGTGAGAAAACGACATTATTTTTGCAACCTAATATATATATATATATATATATATATATATATATATATGTATGTATATACACTACCGTTGAAAAGTTTGAAGCCACCCCCAGAATTACCATGGGATCAACTTGACAGAAGCGTGAAACCTTTCCATAAAAAAAAAAAACGAAAAAAATTCTTAGTCATTGAAAAAAGAATGGAATTAATTATTAAACTTATACTTTGAGAAAACTTTAACGAAGTCTAAAGGAGGATATTTTCACAAGAGCGAAATTTAATCATAAAATTCTTTTTTTTTCTAATTGACATAATAAAATTTCTAGAAAAAAAAATTACACCTGACTTTTTTTGAACCATGTATAATAATTTTCTCTTATTTAAAGTACAAAACAACTACTTTTTGGGGCCAATTTCAAACATTACCAGGGAGCGCCTTAAACTTTTTAACTCTAGTATATATATATATATATATATATATATATATATATATATATATATATATATATATATAACTATTTGGTTAACTATTTGGTTAACTATTTGCCCATAGCTGAGACCCTGACAGGTGCTACCACCTTGGTTCAGGGTGGACCTGCGAACACCAACAATTAAGAGGTGGTTCCACGCCCCTTAAAACCTCCTTATCAGAGGCTTTGCTGTTGGACGTAGTTTATCGTCTTACCCAGGACCCGGATGTAGTTTATCGTCTTACCCAAGATGCAGATGTAGTTTATCGTCATACCCAGGACGCGGATGTAGTTTATTGTCATACCCAGGACGCGGATGTAGTTTATCGTCTTACTCATGACGCGGTTGTAGTTTATCGTCTTACCCAGGACGGCCTGCTTAGAGTGTTTTCGAAACTGATATGCTTTCGTTATTATAACCGGCATGTATAATCTTTTTCGAGCAGTGGGCCTGATGGCCGAGTCAAAAGTTGTGCCTTTTATCAAGTCGTCGACATTTTCCCCTCTTTTCTCTTTGAGAAATATTCATTCAGGAATAGAACCATCTTTCACTTGTTCTTCCTTATTTACTTACAGGCAATGAGGAAACCCGCTAAATCTTAGAATTGCCAGTTAATCATTTAGACAGTTAAATCAAGAATGAATAATGTCCGTATAATAGGAAAAAAATTAAATCATAAATTGACAAACCTCATCTTTGTATTTTTAAAATGTTTCTATCGCGGCCGATTTGTTCTCCGTCCTTCTGATCCTTGGTGATTAAAACTTGTTAAGTATCTGTTTATTTTCTTTTGATAAGGTCTTTTTGATGTGCACAAGAAAGGAGCCACGCCCTATACCTGTGGCGCGATTAACGGCAAGCAGGGTTATCAACTGGTCGAAGCTTTTAACTACGCAGTCAATTACGTCAACAGTCGGAAAGGGATCTTCAGTCAAATCTTTCGGGGCATCACCCTTGGTTCATTGTCTCTCGACGTTTGCCAGAGCCCCCTGAGAGCTGCCAACCTGGTTACAAATCTACACAACCAGAATTTACAACTATTTAGCAATTCTTCTAACACGGCCATCGATTCGAACGATTTCCAGGTGTACATCGGTCCATACGACAGCGCATCGTCCATTCGGGTGGCCGAAGTGCTGACCAAACTAGGCGTTCCGCAAATCAGTTACGGGGCCACCAGCGTCGAACTCCGCAATGAGAACTATCCATTCTTTCTTCGTACAGTACCGGCCGACGACAAGCAAGCAAGAGCCATGGTTTCTTTCCTGAAGAGATTTGATATTAAATACGTGCAAGTGATAAACACAAATGACACAGTTGGTCACAATGGCAAAGAAGAATTCGCTAAGCTGGCCTTTATTAATAAAATTTGCATCGTTCAGAACATAACCCTTAAACGGGAGGAAGCCTTAAATCAACAAGACGCCGATATAGGTGTCGGGAAATTGTTAGCGTTTCCCAAAAGTAATGCAGTTATTGTATTTACTGCAAATCCACGACTTATTCTTTTAGCCGCCGAGAAAAATAGTCAAGTCGCTGGAAGGTTTCTCTTTTTGGCCACTGACAAATGGGGCGCTGACCTTGACATGCTAAAAGGGCTTGATAACTTACTAGCTTACCGACATGTGGTCATATTTGATATAGAAACGGCCGATCTTCCCGGTTTCGATATATACCTCGACAAGAAGACACCAGTTACAAACTTTAATAATCCTTGGTTTGACGAATATTATCAGCTTTTGTATAAGTGTAGTATAGGCACTCCAACCACCCAATACCCGAAACAGTGTTTGCATACAACTTATAAGACCTTACCAAGAGCTAACTCCTATATACAAGATCCGTATGTTCTTTACGTCGTGAATTCAGTCTTTTCTGCCGCCATTGGAATCCATAAAACTCTGCAGAAAATCTGTGGAATGAATTATCAAGGACTCTGTCTGAACTTCTTGAACAGTGGAGACCAAAGACAAGAGATTCTTCGGGGAATTAAAACAGCTGAATTTCAAGACGCTACCATGCAGCCGTTCTTCTTCGTCGAAGATGTCTTTGAAAGCGATCGGGGATACCATATTTATGAGCCAGTTGATTCAAACACCGGAAGCAAAAGTTACAGATACGAAAATGTAAGTAATAAATAAATAAATAAATAAATAATTAAGATAAGTTTAAGGTAAATCGGTCGTCACTGTTGGTATTTCGAATTTAGTCATTGCACAAAAAAATAGTTTTTTTCCGCTACAGCGTGTTTTTTCAATTTTAAAGAAAAAGCTTTTATATTTTTGCCTGATTTATAGAAGCTGATTGGGATGAGACTTTTCACCACCACATCACACACACACACACCCACACACACACACATATATATATATATATATATATATATATATATAATAATTTTATCATTCGTTTCAGTGCATTTCAACTGCACTTCGACGGGTGAGAATCGAAAATGATTATGAACAATCCTGTTTGTAGGCAAGCCTTATTTGAAGCATCACTTCCTTTTTCCATTTGTTCGAGAAGAAAAATATACATAAAAAAACGGATGGAGTGAAACAATAGTGCTTGTTGATAGCAGTTTGGTGAAGAATGGATTGGGTGTTTAATGTTGGCTGGTCTGTGGAGATTTTTCCTGCTGATAAACACAGGTCAAAAGTTTAGGCACATCATCTCACATGCTAAGGATCTAACACTACACTCTTGTCAAATTCTTAATTACATAACTATAAACGGTTTAAAATTATAAATCACCTTCTTCGATATATTCCCTACCATCTTATTTAACTCTCCACTAATTAAATTATGATTCTTAATTTTTTTTTTAATTCATATATATTACTGGTAATATTTTCAGATAAAACGTTTTACACCCATACTTATTCTACACGCTATACTGTCCAGGAATATTTCAAAATTTGATTATAAAATGTTATATTAGTATCCCTTATATTTTTAGAGGAATCACCACTTCTTGATTTTAATCTACAAAACACTTTCATTGATTACAGAATTAGTAGTGATACATGCATATAAATCCTATCTTTGGTGTTAGGATAGAGCTCAAGGAGAGTTGGTTTCATGCCTTTTCGAACTGGATCTGACTTCATAAAGTAAATTTTATTTTTGGTGTTAGCATCGAGCTCAAGGAGAATTGGTTTCATGCCTTTTTGAATTCGAACTAAGTCCGTTGATACTGTTGTTCATCAATCTTATATTTGTCTTTGTGGTTTACACAGGATTAAAATGTTTTTTCCCACCGTTCTTTTCCTTGCAGATTGGCAGTTACAATGATACCTACCATCTGAAGATTGACGCTCGTTACCGACTAGACTGGCCGACATCATGCCAAAAGCCGTCATGTCCTAAATGTATATTTCCACCCTATCAGCCTTCGCGTTTTGCGGTGAAAAAGTCGCCCTATTACCTCAACATTGTGGCTGTCTTTGACATCCACATGGCAGACAGCAATGGTCCGGGGAAATGCGGCCGACTAAACTGGATGTCAGATTTTCAAAATTTACTCGCCTTTTTCTACGCGATTGAAAGCGTCAACAAAAATTACCTATTTAAACTGTCGAACAGTTTGCAGCTCGGTGGGGTCGCCATCGATACGTGTTCGAATCCATCCAGAATTGGTCAGGACATTTACAGTTTACTCAGTGGAGAAGGTCTTTGTGGCGTTGGTGGTACTGACAAAATGGTAAGTTTGGTTGTTATTTTTCGTAGAACGATAGTTCGTAAGCAAGTCTTTGAAACCAATTCATTAGTGAAGTGAATTTGTCCCTTATTAGTAGATCTAATATGTAGATCTGTGCCAAACTAGGACTAATTTTAGCAAGTAACTATAAAGAAACCTGCTATAGGACGAAGTTTCGCAAAATTAATTATTTTTTTCACACATTATTTTATTTAAGAATTGAGCACATTAGCACTACCCTCTCTCGTAGGCTAACATGTCACTTGATGAAATTTAGCACAATTTGATCATCATAATTATTAACCAGATGCACCCTAACCATTCGGGCAGCTTCTTCCCAGGAACCGGTACTTTGTTGAACAGGCTCCCGGTTGGATGCTTCCCAGATTGCTAGTCTTCCAGTCCAGGGTCAACCGTTATCTTTCCTACATATCGTTATAATTTTAACTTCTTGCATACTTCATTTTGGTTCATTTTACCTCATTCATTATTCCTCTACATTAATTGGCTCTTGAGCCTTGTGTTGTTTGATAAATTAATAAAATAAAAGTTAAGCGATCAATATAATATTAAGAAGTAGAACAATAACAAAGCAAGTCTTGGAAATCAATTCACTAATGAAGTGAATTACTAGTTGCTCCGGTATTGTAGATTTGTGCCAAACTATTAGGACGCCTGCTGTAGCGCAACGGTTCTCAAAAATGATTTCTTCCTCTTGCACATTATTTTATTTAAGAATTGAGCACATAAGCGCTACAATTTCTCGTAGGTTGACATGTCACTTGTCGAAACTTGACGCGTATCGTTCGTTTAAAGAATGGAGTAATATAAAACAAACATTTTTCAGCAATAATTCCCCAACCATGTTGTCGACGAGACAATAAAATTAGTTAAAATTGAGTTTAGAAAAAAATGACATTAAAAAAAAAAATTAACCAGATGCACCCTAACTATTGGGCCAGCTTATTCTCATGAACCACTCTTTTGTGGGACAGACTCCCAAGTGGATGCTTCCCAGATTGCTACAATCGTAGCCAACCTCTTCGAGTCTAGGCTCAACTTTTATCTTTCCGACGTAACATCATACTTTGACTTTCTTACTTTCTCCCCTATATATATATATTATATGCGCGGTACTTATTAGAAAGCGCTCAATATCAGAGATAGAGTTAACATATTTGGTATATATATATATATATATATATACATATACACACACTGAGTATAATAGCAAAATTTTCCAAATCGTGTAACAGTATGGGGGTGGGGGATTGTCCATCCTAAAAAATGTTTAATATCTAAAAATCACTAAACTAATTGAGTTTCTTTTTCCAAAGTTTAGCTAGAAAAAAAAAACTGGTTAAAATCGTTTTGGGTCAGCCTCACAACTGAGCAATGGTGAGAGGAAAAAGATCATTCAGACTTTCAGTAATGGTACCAACATTCATATTCTGGCTTCCATCTTTAAAGTCCATTCAAAAGTCATCAAGAGAATGGTGAATAAGTTTAAAAAAGAGGGAACAATAGAGAGGAAAACCTGAATCAGGAGATCACAACAGGAAGAGGGGTCAAAATATAATCCAATAGTGTTATAAAATCCTTGGGGAATTCCATTAAGATATCTTTAATCATTTCTAAGTTTCAATGTTTCAAATTTTAACCAAACAATTAAACAATTTTGCTGTTACACCCGGTATACATACATACATATATATATATATATATATATATATGTGTGTGTGTGTGTGTGTGTGTGTGTTTAGGCTGCAATCCTTCTTTCGTGGACATTTCATTGAATACAACAGTCCACAATCGAGGTTGATAAGACAGACGACCGATATCTTCCTATGACGAAATAGGCAATTCCCCATATGAGGTGATTTTGAATTTTATTGTTTATTAATTCTATCTATCTATCTATCTATCTATCTAATCTTAGTCTGTTCATATCTCTCTTTCGCTCTCTCTCTCTCTCTCTCTGTGTCCTAGTCTGTTCATATCTATCTATCTATCTATCTATCTATCTATCTATCTATCGTAGTCTGTTCATCTCTCTCTCTCTCTCTCTCTATATATATATATATATATATATATATAAATATATATATATATCCTAGTCTATTCCTATCTCTCTTCCGCTCGTTCACTCTCTCTCTCTATCCTAGTCTTTTCATATCTAATTATCTTAGTCTGTTCATCTCTTTCTATCTATTTCAGTCTGTTCATATCTATCTATCTATCTATCTATCTATCTATCTATCTATCTATCTATCTATGTATGTATCTATCTATCTATCTATCGTAATCTGTTCATCTCTCTCTCTCTCTCTCTCTATCTATCTTAGTCTATTCATATCTCTCTTTCGCTCTCTCTCTATCCTAGTCTGTTCATATCTATCTATCTATCTATCTATCTATCTATCTATCTATCTATCTATCTATCTGTCTAAAAGACAAGAATAATCTAAATAGATAAAGGAGAAACATGAAAACATTTTATATACAAAACACGAGTACACATAAATAAAGCATACCAGAACGCAGTTTATATACAGGGTATGTACAAATGTATAGACATTGTGAAGCTTTCTCAAGAAATAATTCAGGCAACTAGAGCCAAGTATATCTAAAGTAAATAATGCATATAAGACAGTATTTATTATAAATGCATGTTCTTTAGGGCCCATTCAGACATTAGCCTTCTGTATCCTTAGAGGTAGAATATTTTTTTCATCTTCCTCTTAGAATATACCAAACTCACGTCATCGTTCATGGCAAGCCAATAATTAGTTGATTATTCCCATCAACGGGCTGTTTCGTGATTCTCAAGGGCCCCTCCAGACATTAGTAAATTCACCCTGTCAAAAGGTAGATAACTTACTTCTGTATCCTTCGAGGTAGAATGACTTTTTCGTCTTCCCCTTGGAATGCATCGAACTCATGTCATCGTTCCTGGCAAGCCAATAATCAGTTGACAATTCCCACCAACGAGCTTCTCCGTGATTCTCAGGGGCCCCTTCAGACATTAGTAAATTCATCCTGCCATAAAGACGATTATTTTCTGTATACATAGGGGAAGAAGATCTTTTTTTTTTAAATTTTACTGTTTTCTCCTTATTTCTATTGACCAGATTATTCCGCCTGCCACAATTATAGGTTTTATGCCAGAGCGCAGCTCCAACGCAGTCCCCGTTGCTGAAATACTGACTCCATACAATCTGACTACACTCAGTCCAAGCGCCACTTCTGTGAAGCTCAGTGATAAAGACATCTATCCGTATTTCCTGAGGACCGTTCCACCAGATAATATCCAGGCGCTGGTGATTGCAAATATTCTAAATCAGATGCAATGGACGTACGTGTCGTGTGTGTATTCAGACGATGCTTACGGTATAGCCAGTTACCAAGAGTTTCTACGGGAGTCACAGGATAAGGAAAAGAAATTATGTTTGGCATTGGCAAGATCAATGCGCCAAGATTCCAATATCGATGAAGCCAGAAAAATTATTCAAGAGTTAAATAAACAGGCTGGTGCACGAGCAGTGGTGTTGTTTGTGAATGCCAAGCAAATAAGGTGAGAATCTATCTATCTATCTATCTATCTATCTATCTATCTATCTATCTATCTATCTATCTATCTATGCTTGTTCATTATCTATCTTTTACAATTCCTTGATGCATTGAATATTCCTCCATCTGGTCTGGTGCTTCTGCTATGTTTCTACAGAATCTTGAGAAAAAAACAAAGAACAATTACCATGTTAGCTATACGTTAGATTTTTTTCTATTTCTGTTTATCTATCTATCTATCTATCTATCTATCTATCTATCTATCTATCTATCTATCTATCTATCTATCTATCCCATTCTGTTTAATATATATATATATATATATATATATATATATATATATATATATATATATATATAAAGAAATATAGTTTTAAGGTGTGCTATATCTGTCTATCTATATATCTATCTCATTCTGTTTAATATATATGTATGAAGAAATATAGTTTTAAGGTGTGCTACATTTATGTCTATCTATCTATCTATCTATCTATCTATCTATCTATCTCATTCTCTTTAATATATATATATATATATATATATATATATATATATATATATATATATATATATGTATGAAGAAATATAGTTTTAAGGTGTGCTATCTATCTATCTATCTCATTTCTGTTTGATATATAAATATATATATATATATATTTATGTATGAAGAAATATAGTTTTATGGTGTGCTATCTGTCTATCTATCTATCTATCTATGTCATTCTGTTTAATATATATATATATATATATATATATATATATATATATATATATATATATATATATATGAATGAAGAAATATAGTTTTAAAGTGTGCTATATTTATTGGATAATTTGCCCAATATCAGAGATAGAGCGTATGTAAATATAAATATGAAGTCAGCACTCAGGGGTGACAGGCTGTTTCATGATGGACGCAATCGTCAGGCCACTAGTGTTGGATCCAACACACACACACACACACACACACACACACACACACACACATATATATATATATATATATATATATATTGAACAGGCAAAGATAGATAATGAACAGACATAAACAGATATATGGCTACTGGAACAACAGCAGGTAGAGTTGATTCCATGCTCTTCAAAAGGTCCAATCTCCCAATCAGAGGCTTTGTTGTGGGATGTATTTTATCGTCATACAGTACGATCGAAAATCGGCGTAGCCTCGCTTGATATTCGAACGGGCTGACAGATATATAGCTATGCACAGAGAATGAGATAGATAGATAGATAGATAGATAGATAGATAGATAGATGGATAGATATTGAAAAGCCAGAGATAGATTTTGAACAGGCAGAGATAGATAGATAGATAGATAGATAATGAATAGGCAGGGATAGATATATATACATATAAATAGACAGACAATGAACAGGCAGCGACAGATGGATAGATATAAGGATAATGAACAAGCATATATATATATAAGGAACAGGCAGAAATAGATAGATAGATACATATATACATACATACATAGAACAGACATCAAAGAAATAAAACAACGTCATCAACAACAATAACAACAACAACAACAACAATAATAATAATAATAATAATAATAATAATAATAATAATAATAATATTGTATATATGTCTCTAAAATAAACTATAACTATGGGGGAGAAATTTTCAGTATCAGTGATAGTGAATTTGCAGATATAGGAATTATATTCAGCTTCAGTATAAAGATAACCTCGATGAGACCGGCAAAAGATCTCTGTCTGTCTTGCCATAGTTGGAAGAAAACGTGTTCTTGCCTTTCCCGAAGGTATTACTGCGAACTGAAGGAAACTTTCCGTGCTGTTAATCCTTACGTAGTCCCCATATCCTTTCCATTATTAAAATATTTTTCTTTTACTTTTCAGACTTTTGCTGCAAGCCGCCAAAGATCTGAAACTATCTCGTCGTTTTGTGTGGGTCGGGAGTGACACGTGGGCCAACAGCGACTACGTGGTTAGTGATGGGCTTCAGGACGTGGCTTCAGGAGCCATCACAATACAGATTCGCTCCATGGTACTCGACGGCTTCATCCAATACGTGAAATCCTTGACGTTGGCCAATCATGCACCGATCCCTGACGATTGGTTTGAAGAATTTTACCAGAACGTCCACAAATGCAGGATTCTTCGAAGCGTTGTGCAGAGCAATTATAACACTTTATGTTCTGGCAATGAAAAACTAACAAATTCCATGCTGCCTAATGATCCGTTCGTATTCCACACGATTCTGGCCGTCGATATGATTGCCTTGGGTTTGAACAATATTAAAAAGGTAACTTTTCAGAAATTATTGAAAGTCGAGATCACGGTTTGTTTTGTTTTGTTTTGTTTTGTTTTACGGCATATCAACACCTCAAAGGGTTATTTAATGCCAACAAGATTTTTAGGATAAGTTCGTATGAATAGAAGATGTAGTCTTTCATTTATTTTGGTTTGGTTTATTTTGTTTTAAGGCATATCAACCTCAATTCGTTTATTTTGTTTTGTTTTGTTTTACGGCATGTCAACATCAATGGGTTATTTAATGTCAACAATTTTTATAGCTCGTAATATTATTTTCCCTTCAAAAATCTATTTCTGGTAATACAGGGTGTCCATTAAGTTCGTGTGAACTTTAAAAAAATTATAACTTTATTTGTATTTGCGATAGAAATAATCTGTAAAAATATTATAAAGTTTAATGCACCTAATTTTAAGTATAGCTAAAATAACTAATGTGATTTCAGGCATTACTGTAAATCAGTTGGCAAATGCTTTCCGTGAACTGCAAAATCGTATTTCCCTTTGTATTGCTAATAATGGAGGACATGTGGAAACTTAAATAAAATTTCAATAAAACCTTAAAAAATATAGATTTACTTCTTTCTAATCCTTTTTACAAATTATTTTTATCGCAAATACAAATAAAGTTATAAATTTTTAAAAGTGCACACCAACTTTATGGACACCCTATATTTCTTTTTAAAAAATTTATAGTTGGTAATATTTTTTTTATTTTTGAAAAATGTATAATCGGTAATATTTTTTTTTATTTTTCAAAAATGTTTAGTTGGTAATACTTTTTTTTAAAGTATTGCTGGTAATAATATTTTTACAAACATTTCTGGTATTAAAACCTATTTTTACACTTTCATAGTATTAGGTTGGTGCAAAAAATAATGTCGTTTTTTGACGTATTTTTTAACGTCAAAAAACGACATTATTTTTTGCACCAACCTAATATTTTGACCCAAGTTTAGGTGTTAACTATAGTTGGGACCCTAGCAGGCGTTACCACCCCGGGTCAGGGTGGACCTGGGAACACCAGCAATTAAGAGGTGGTTCCACGCTCCTCAGAAACTCCTGGTCAGACGCCATTTTTTTTTTTTTTTTTTGCATCTTAATTAGACACAATAGATTTGTCTTGCCTTTTCCTATCATCACTGAACCATTTTCAATTTTTTCTCTCTCATCTGTTTTGTTTCTTCCAGTCTTTATTAGAATCGGTATTAGTCTTTCCCTCGGTTATTGTACTTCTTCATATCTTTCATTTGTTTTCTGCAAATAAATATTTCAAGAAATAAGCAGAATATTTTGTCACTTGAAAAGGCAGAAAATAAAATTCATTGAAAGAAAGCGAGAAAGAATTCATGATCACATTTTATCAAAGAATTAATGCTTTGTATCTATCATTTCGACATCATTGAACTGCCTCATAGTTTATCGTCTTACCCGGAACAGTCGAGGTCATGTAACCAAAAATGACGAGGTGTGTCTAGATATTATCCAGTGATTTAACCCATTAACTGCCCAAATTTTTTTAATGCGCATTTTTGGCCCAGACAGGTGTTTTAGGAGTTGAAACAACATACAATATTAAAATTTTCTTCGAATAGTTGGTATTAGGTTGGTGCAAAAATAATGACGTAATAATGTCGTTTTTGACGTATTTTTTAACGTCAAAAAACGACATTATTACGTCATTATTTCTGCACCAACCTAATACTTTATAGAAACTAGAAAATATATATGTGTATAAAAATAAAGGAAGGGGTGCGTATTTCACGAAAGAATTGAAGTACCCATGTATGTTTATATATTACAGGAGTTTTATTGCAACAATAAACACAGGCATAACGGAATTTCTTACAAGACAAGTATTTTTTCTGTTATATATTCACGCACATTAAGTGTTCACTTCAGAATTCCCTGTAGGTTACCTGGGTTAATATACACCTGGGGAAGGCCGAAGGGCACAACGACCGAAACGTTGTGATGACAACAACAAAGATGAGGACCATAGTCCGAATATAACTAGTGTAAATGGAAAGATTATATTGAATCAATTGCTAGGTCTACTGCTAGGAAAGTTGGTTCACTGTGCTGTGCCAGATATTCTTTTTCTCATCAGAATATATTGTTCACATTTAAAAGTCTAATTTCTTCCGTGCATTGAATATCGCTGTCACATTTTTACAGACACGAAAGTCCATGTTTCCCCAGCTGTGAAATTATAGTTTCAAAAATATTTTTTATTAACAAAAAACTATCAATTTATGAAACAACAGGATTCAAGAATCTGCACTATTATCAGTCCTGGCCTAGCATCTCAGATTCAATCACTTTCCCACCGCCGTAACATAGTTTTACTGTTCTTATTCTATAAATATTTGTATGGTAATAGTTTTGATGAGCTTTTCCTATTTTACGAATTTAAGTACACTATTCTAGTTAGTTTTTCCGCTGTTTCCTTGTTCTGCTTGTGTGGTGGGAGCTGACTCCTTGCCCTTGTCTGCATGGTGGCACCTGTCTATTTGTCCTCGTCTGTGTGGTGGTAGCTGTTTCCTTGTCCTTGTCTGTGTGATGACGTCTGTCTTCTTGCCCCCTGTATGTATTGTAACGTCTGTCTCCTTGCCACTGTCTCTGTGGTGGCACCTATCTCTTTGTCCTTATCTGTGCAGTAGTACCTGTCTCCTTGTCCTGCTTGTGTGATTGAGTCTGTCGTCTTGCCACTGTCTGTGCGGTGACGCCTGTATCCTTGCCACTGTCAACGCGGTTCAAGATACCCGCATCTATTTCCTTGTCCTGTCTGTGTTGCGGCGCCTTTCTCTTTGTCCTCGTCTGTCTCCTTGCCCTTGTTTGTGTGGCGGTGCCTGTCTCTTATTTCCTTGTCTCTGTGGTGGTAGCTGTCTCCTTGTCCTTGTCCTTGTCTGTCGTCTTGCTCCTGTATGTATTTTTCGCCTGTCTCCTTGCCATTGTCTATGTGGTGACGCCTATCTCTTTGTTCCTATCCGTGTAGTGGTACCTGTCTCCTTGCCCTGCTTGTGTTGTAGCGTCCGTTGTCTTGCCCCTCTATGTGTTGTGGCGGCTGTCTCCTTGCCCGTTTCTTTGTGAAAGTCTCTTTTGTTGTACATTTTTGTTATGAATCTATTTATTTCTTTGCACAGTGCCGAAAGGAAAACGCTCTGAGCGTCGCTTCCTGCCTTGCCTTACAGCACGATCACAACCGGCTCATCTACGACAGCATATTGAATTCCCAATGGAGCCAGTTGCATCAAAATGGGTCCGGAATCTCAGATGATTTCACTTTCCGATTTACACCGTCCGGCTACGGCGACATCGGTTACGACATTCTAAATTACAGATACAACCTCGGCACTAACAAATATGAATACAAGAAAGTAAGTTTAACGGGGACTCTTCCGATTTTAAGAAATAAAATAGTATTTCATGCCTTTATATTGCCACATCAGATTATCATGTTAAAATCCCACTTGTCCCTTAGCTTCTTATTAAATTGCTGCATAATTATCAGGCGTTTTTTTAAACAATATCTATTAGGAAAAAAGAAACATAGCAATTCAACAATAACATTTTTAACATTTTTAAATGATTATTCCCGAGGGTATGATTATCGACATTCATTATTATAACTTGAAAAAAAAAAAATTTATTAAAAAAAAGTAAACAAAACAGCAAATTTTATTAACAAATAACTCGCCTACAAAAACGCCTGATAATTATGCACCAGCCCAATGGTTAGATCGCACGACCATTACGCCCTGCCAATACCTATTTTTATAACTTGAAAATAAAATAATGTTTTTATTTAAAAAAGTAAACAAAACAGTAATTTTTATTAACAAATAACTCGTCTACAAAAACGCCTGATAATTATGCACGAACCCAATATTTAGTTCGCACGACCGTTACGCCCTCCCTTTACTTAATAAATAATGGTCTATTTTTGTTTTTCACGAGGAGAGACGGAAAGGACATATCAGAGACGCTCTGTCTTTTCAGTGAAAAAAGAAAGAAAGAAACAGAGATAGAGACAGATAGAGAAAAAGAGACAGGGAGAGAAGACAGTGGAGGTGATAATGGTCACATGATCTCATGTTGTCAGGCAGTAGTACTGAATATATTGCACAAGCCCAGGACTAAAACTAAATGGCCCTGTCAGTAGCTCACAAGTAATGGACAATTCCATTTTGAGTACGCGGAAAGACGGAAAAGACATATAAGTGACGCTGTTTGGTTTCAGTGAGAAAAAGTAAGAAAGATAGAGGAGGCGATAGCGCTCTCATTTGTTCAATGTCTGGTTTCAGTGAAACAAAAAACCTAGTCAGTTTTGAAACCTTTCATTTGTACCCTCTTACTTCTTTAAATAATGTCCTGCAAGATGTTATTCGAAAATAATTAGCCAGTCTTTTATAACCACGGAACTCGCAAGGAGCTTATCCAATCATTAAATTAAAAATCAAGATTCATTAGAAAATTCAAATAGAAAAACCATGAAATTTTCACGGGTGTTTTTATAATCATGGGACTCACAAGGATCTTGTTCAATCATTAATTTTGGAATTAGAATTCATCAGAAAATTCAAATAGAAAACTGAAATTTTAACGTGTTCTATTATTATTCTATTAAAATTACGCTCGTTCCACCTTTTGTTATTTCACACGACCGTTATGCCCTGCCAATAAATAATGGACTATTCCGTTTTGACCGTGTGAAAACATGGGAAAAGACAGTACTTGGTTTCAGTGAGAAAATGAAAGAAAGAAAGAAGAGAGGGGATCGAATTAATGTGATAAGAACAGATTCTACACATTGATCTTAGCCAAAAGGCCGAGAAGCGATTACCTTTACTTGCCACAACACGCTAGCAAGATGTGACACAGGGTCAGTTTAATTTCTGTGTGTGTGTTTGTGGGGGAGCACAGGGTGAAACCAGGTCAGAAAATATGCCATTGGTTCTGGTTACTACTGATCCCCCCCCCAACTTTAGTGCAATAAGGGTTGGGGGTGCTATCGCTGGTAGCTGTTTCCTGAGACTGGGTATCTCTCAAATAATATTTTCAGTTGCGCTCTTAGAGATGAAATGAAGTTTATACGCTGGAGGATAGATACTGCACATTGGTCCCAACCAAAAGGCCGAGTTTTCAGATATACAATATCAAACGACGGAAACCGAGTAAGGCAATCGCCAAAAAATCGCTGTAATAAAATAACACAGTCTGCTTAATTATTTTCAAATTATTATTAAGAGAAATGTTCGTAAGACGGGGATTTGGCCAGTCATTATTATTATTAAGACAAATGTTCGTAAGACCGGGATTTGGCTAGTCTTTATTATTATTAAGACAAATGTTCGTAAGACGGGAATTTGGGTGCTCATTATTATTATTATTAAGAGAAATGTTCGTAAGACGGGGATTTGGCTAATCCTTATTATGATTAAGACAACTGTTCGTAAGACGGGGGTTTGGGTGGTCCTTATTATTATTAAGAGAAATGTTCGTAAGACGGGGATTTGGCTAGTCATTATTATTAAGAGAAATGTTCGTAAGACGGTGATTTGGCTAATCCTTATTATGATTAAGACAACTGTTCGTAAGACGGGGGTTTGGGTGGTCATTATTATTAAGAGAAATGTTCGTAAGACGGGGATTTGGCTAGTCCCTATTATTATTAAGACAAATGTTCGTAAGACGGGGATTTGGCTAGTCCTTATTATTATTAAGAGAAATGTTCGTAAGACGGTGATTTGGCTAATCCTTATTATGATTAAGACAACTGTTCGTAAGACGGGGGTTTGGGTGGTCCTTATTATTATTAAGAGAAATGTTCGTAAGACGGGGATTTGGCTAGTCCCTATTATTATTAAGACAAATGTTCGTAAGACGGAGATTTGGCTAGTCCTTATTATTATTAAGAGAAATGTTCGTAAGACGGGGATTTGGATAGAAAGAAAGAAAGAAAGAAAGAAAGAAAGAAAGAGGGAAGATAGAAGTGTCTAACGTCTCCTGTCAATACCTCATAAATAATGGACTATTCCGTTTTGTGTCTTCTGTTTTTCTACGTAATGGCGTAGAAAGAAAATAAAAGACACACGCTACTTGGTTTCAGTGGGAAAATGAAAGAAAGAAAGAAAAAAGAAAGAAAGAAATGTTTAACGTCTGTTTCAGTGAAATGGAAAAAGTTGTTACTTTCGAATCTTTCCATTTGTACCCCCTTACTTCTTTAAATAACGACCAGCGTTCATATTTATGATTGTTATTGCAATATTTTATTAAAGTTGTTAAGCTCAAGTATTTTAACGATGCGATAGAGGAATTTCTACGGATATTTCATCATCTTAGAACTCACCATGAGCTTATACAATCATTAACTTAACAATTAAGAAGATTCGTCAGAATATTAAAATAGGAAAATCCGTGGAATTTTCACGCGTCTTTTCAGTTATATTATTATTATTATTATTATTATTATTATTATTATTATTATTATTATTATTATTATTCCTTTGATTTCTGGTGTGTACTCATTTCTTCCGGGTCCCGACCAGAGACCTAACGTCAGAAATAGCATCATGACATTTTCCACTGAGCAGTTTTGTAAAAAAGAAGAAAAAAGTCACATATTTTACATAGCTAAAGCCCTTCGTAAGGTGTGGGCTGTAATTGTGAGAACAATCTTCTGTATTTCTTTAAGGCATGGCACCAGAAATCCTTTCTATGGGTCTCCTGGAATATTTTCCAATCAATTCGAGAAATTGTTAATGTCGTCATGCACCACATTTTTGAAATTTCGATTTCAAGGTCCTTGTATTTTGATAGTTTTTTGAAGATCTTCAAAGGTGCATTGCAGTCTGCAGGGACTGCCATGTCAATAAGGATACACATTTTGTCCTTACAGTCTCTAATCACGATGCCAGAGCGATTAGCTTTGATTGTTTTGTCTATGTGTTTTGTAAAGTCCCATGAAAATGTTACAGGTTCTATCTCCGTAATCGGATCTGGCTGGTGTTCATACCAATTATTATTATTATTATTATTATTATTATTATTATTATTATTATTATTTCCTTTGATTTCTGGCGTTTACACATTTCTTTCCGGGTCCCGCCCAGGGACCTAAGGTTAGAAATGGCATCATGACACTTTCCACTGACAAAAAAAAATATTACATAGATAAAGCCCTTCGTAAAGTGTGGGCTGTACTTGTCAGAACAATTTTTTGTATCTCCTTGAGGCATGGACTTCCAGGAATCCCTTCAATTATTCTACTGCAATCTTTTCCAATCAGTCCTAGGGCTCCAACTACAACAGGGATTGTTGATGTTCCCATATGCCACATTTTCGAGATTTATATTTCAAGGTCCTTGTATTTTGACAACTTTTTGAATATCTTCAAAGATACATTGCAGTCAGCAGGGACTGTCATATCAATAAGGAGGCACCGTTTTTGTTTGTGGTCTTTAATAACAATATCTGGTCGGTTGGCCTTGATTGTTCTGTCATTATTATTATTATTATTATTATTATTATTATTTCAGATTGGCTCGTGGGTAAACAAACTCTCGTTGAAACTGACCCAATATCGGCGTATCAGCAGCAGTAATGATTTTGTTCTACCTCGTTCTCGGTGTATTACTGGAAGTACCTGCAATTGTCTGGATAGCAAAGGGAAAACAGTCCAGTATAAAAAATCAGGACAAACGGCCTCTTTGGTGTCAGGCAATCGAGAAATCCTCATCGACCCCAACACAGGAGCCGTGATTGACTTGTCAAACCGTCCAAGTGCCTATTATCGTTTCTCGGAAATCTGGGGGACGATTGTGACTACCCTGGCCGCCCTGGGCGCCTTTTTTGGCGTGTGTCTCTTTTGCTATTTCCTTATTTTCTTCCCCTTCCGAGGCAGTACAACCATCCTCGGCTTTACGCTTCTGGTAGCGATCATATGCCTCTATCTGATGGCCACTGCATTCGTGGCCCACGCGACACCTATCGTCTGCGCCATTCGTCGTTTCTTCCTCGGATTCTTCTACG
This sequence comes from Acanthosepion lycidas, assembly GCA_963932145.1. Lineage (NCBI taxonomy): Eukaryota > Metazoa > Mollusca > Cephalopoda > Sepiida > Sepiidae > Acanthosepion > Acanthosepion lycidas. The sequence goes on from OZ010614.1 coordinate 10,448,895, forward strand.
CCCTTGCCTACTCCGCGCTCCTAATCAAACTGCTTGACGCCTATCGCAACAAGAAGAAAGAAGAGCTCGTTTACAAGAAACTGGGGAGCCCGTGCGGGTTGCTCATGTGCTGTTTGTTACTGGTCGCCATCCAATGTATCATCAACATCGAATGGCTGATTCTTGTTCCACCTGAAGTAGTCCGCGTGCCCTTCGAAGGCGTCATGTGGCCCCGTTGCTCCCCCGAGAGCACATCGGACGAGGCGCTAGTGATGTCATTAATATTCATCATGTGCATTCTGTTTCTCTGTGTGGTTTTTGGTTTGTGCACTTGGAGTAGTAAAATCAACTGTTACGAAGCCAGGTGGGTTCTAGGAATGGCCATACTCAGCATATTAGTTTGGATTGTGTGGTGTCTGGTCTCCATTGTTGGCAACTATAAAGTCCGGGACATGGCCGTAGCTATTGGCCTTTTGATGAATGCGTCCATTCTACTGGTGCTTGGGCCGGTCCGAAGACTCCGGTTACTTAAGGAATACAAGCAACAAGTAAAGGGGGAAAAAGAAGAATATTATTTGTACGATAACGGTAAGTAATCATTCAGAATTTTCAAATTAATAACCTATTATGACATATCAGATATTTAAAAGTCATATTCTAAGTTCGGATATTTATTATTAACATGAATTTAAGTCATGTTGATTACAACAGATTGGTCATGTATAGCTGAACAAAGATTTTCAAGTAGATTCTCATAGACTTTAAACACCATCTCCAAGATTCTGATTCTGAATGTGATTTTATGGCACATTGACTCCTATATAATGGTCATAAAGTGCCAAAGAAGGATTTTTAAGGAGATTCTTATAGTCTATAATCCTCTCTGTTTCTGTATGTGGTTTTATGGCACACTGAAACCTATATAATGGTCATATCGTGCCAATCGAGGATTTTTAAGTAGATTAATAGTAGAAATTGTGAGTTTAAGTAATTCAATTCAGCTTCATTTTTATTCATTATATATATATATATATATATATATATATATATATAAACATAAAACATTATGCAGCATATAATTTACATACAAAGAAATAATCACACATAGAATCAATCAGAAATCATATATATTTAAATAAAATTCTCACTTAAAATTTTGAAAAAATTGGCGTTGCGTTTTTGCACGTTCCGAAAATTGTTCCTAACCGTCATTAATAGCAGACATTCAAAAAACAGCTTTCGTTCGACAAACAAGTACTTCGTCTTCAAGTTTTTGATTTTATAAGGAAAAAAAACACATGCCTGATGATGAATAGAGGACTATTCGTAAGTACTAGCATTTTAACATCAAATAAACTGAAAACTACCGACATCTATGGTTTCGACGAGGATCACTTCACTCTATGGATTAACAGTATTTTGATGCATATATTATGTTTCTAGTGACGGATGTCACCATTAACGGCATTAATATTTCTGATTGATTCTATGTGTGATTATTTCTTTGTATATATATATATATATATATATATATATATATATATATATATATATATATATATATATTGTCTTTCTTTCACTACATACACACCTATTCATATTTTTGGATTTTTTTTTCAGATTTAAATTCCAGCGTCGACTACAGCCATGGATACAATGCAGCACCTCAGTTAAGAATAACTGACGCTGACCATTATTAAAGAGAGTTATTTTTTTAAATTATCTTATCACCTTTTCTTTTGTTTTTCAAAGGTGAGTATTTAAATAGAAACTTTTATATCTCAATCTCTAAGTCAGCGATTATTAACAGGTACGCCCGAGCGCACTAATGCGCCCCAAAGGTGGCCATGTGTACCCTATCATAAATTTTGGAATGTTTTTTTATATTTAAATATATCTTTGTTTTTAAAAAGCTAGAGACACCAATTACGTGGCTTCTATGTCTAAGTTTTTGTCAGTTGATATTTTAAAACTGGCTACTGTGTTTATTTTTGTACTAATACCAGAATTCAATATATTCACTCCATATCAACTGATAAATTAATAGGGTAGACCCCGGCAGTCTGGCCTTGGTTGAGAATCATAGTGTATTGCACTACTATTTGAAAGACATTTCTCACTGTTGTATCGTTATTACCATGGAAAGTGCTTTGGACCGTCATGCCACTTACATAGTCACATAGATACGGAACCATCATTTACCTAGACGTGCCTAACCGTTCGGCCACAAATGTCTTTAATAAATAAATTGTCGGACTTTGTCCATTTCTTAATGTATGACGTCATTTGTTTACATTTGATACGCCATGAGCAGTTATGAATGTACCAGATTCATGGAAGACTGAAGTTTATAAGCAGTAAATTCGACCTTGCCAACCGAACGATCCTTTGTGGCCGAACGGTTAGGCACGTCACGGTAAATGACGGTTCCGTATAGTGATTACCTTTCATCTTTCAATGATAATGTTATTAAGCTTATCGGACAATATGAAAGGAACTTACTTAAAATAGACAAAATTGTCTATATTATTTAACGAAAGATGCATCAATATATATATATATATATATATATATATATATATATATATATATATATATAGTCATCCAAATACAGGCCTGTTTCGCTGTATCACAACTCATCAATGTGGCTAGATATCTGGTTGCTTCAAGCCAGGTTCGAAACCCTACCGATTTGGCATCTATATGTAGAGTCGAAAATCCTACCCCTAATCTATCGGCGCCCGGCAGAGAGAAAGGGAAATTCGAACGTATTGTTTTTAGTGATATATATATATATATATATATATATATATATATATATATATATATATATATATATATATAATGTAAATTATTTGTATTTGTTAAGGAACAAAATTAATAAAAAGACAAGAGGAAAAACCTGTTCTGAGCCAACGCGCCTTTATCAGGGCACATGTAATGATTTATGTTGTATCACGTGTTTATATACAAGACAAAGGATGTCATTGCTTTATCAAGGCTATTAAATCTTTCAACGATCATGAACGTTCATCTCGTGGTTGATGGATCAGTCAAAACACGTGGAGGACACAAAGTGCCATAATTCAAAGTCTGGTAAAACAAAAGTGAGCGAGTAATATTCAAGAATCATATATATATATATATATATATATATATATATATATATATATATATATATATATATATTATAAATAAGGTTTTTTTCGCTACACAGTTCTAACCATGTTTCAAAAATGGAAGCTGAAAGCTTCGAATTTAATTTTGTAATTAGTAGCGAATTTTGGAGTAACTTTTAAAATTACTGGGTTTTAAAGTCACAGCAAAAATCATAATTCACGTTTCCAAGGATACAGAGAAATCCATTCAACCAGACGAGGAGCGTTTGCGTGTTCATTATCGCTGTATTTTGATGTATCAGTTATTAGTTACGTTTTGGTAGGGGTAAGGATGTATTTTTCAATTAAATCTGACATCCGTTTAATGCATGTCGTCTGGATTTTAAAAAAATTTTTTATTGTTAACGGCAAAAATTCGCTTGAGGATGAAATGGAACCAATGTCTTTAATTTAATTAAAAAATTAAATTCGAAGCTTTCAGCTTCCATTTTTGAAACATGGTTAGAACTGTGTAGCGAAAAAAACCATATTTTAAATCAATTAATTTATAATATTAATGCTCTGTAAATTTACATTGAGCACTATTTTGTAAAAATAAAAATATCTATAAGAACACCGGATTATATATCTTACTGTTCTTCCTATATATATATATATATATATATATATATATATATATATATATGGTGGACTCTCCCGTCGTATAAGGGTTAAGCAACTCAGTTCCTAGAAACCGACAGCCGGACAACCTGCTCACGTGATTTGATTATAGTGCTGAAGGCTTTGTGCAGAACCAACCACACTTTTTGAAGGGCTGAATACAGAGACCTAGTGCACCGTGTTACACAAGGTCCCCAAACGATCCTCCACAGCTTTTGAATTCAGAGTAGTCCTTCTCCTAGACCAGTTGCCATCCAAGGCTATAGAACCCAGTCTATCTTGCTATTTACCTATAGCTGTGGTGAGAGAAGAGGAGGATTAATACCTTTCCTAAGGATATTAGCACGTAAGTGAATGTAATGAATTCCACTGGAATATATATATATATATATATATATATATATATATATATATATATATATATATATATATATATATATATATGAATCTGATTGCTTGGTTTGTTCGACATTCCTGTTGTTAAAGTCTGACCTGATTCCCAGGTATTTGGTGACGCCTTCTATAACTGTCGACAGTTTTTTTTTTTAATTAAAAAAAAACAAATTTATTCCCTTGATTTAAGTTTTTCACTCATGAAATTCAGTACATAAAACGTTAAGCGAATATAAATACAATTCTGGTCTTGCTACAGCCTACATTTTTCAAACTCAAATTGTTTGTCCACGTTTCTTAAAGATCCTTAGATACATATATGCAGATAATCTATGAAGCCATATTGTCCGAGAAAATAATAGTTGTATTTGTGTGACCACAGACATTCACTCAACTTTGCAGTGTGTGGGGTACCTCGGATTGGTGTAATGGTTAGCAAGCTTGTTTCGCTAGAACAATTACGATTGAGTAGTGAGTTCGATCCTCACTGGGTGCCCCATACTTTCAGCCTTGTGCCGCATCTAAGCTACGCTTGGAAAATTACTTTGCTGTGTGAGGGAGTGCTGTAAGCTTGGATGTGCGGGTGGTGCAAATGACAACGGTGCAGAATTGGAACTCGGTTTTCCGAGTTCCAATTCAGTTTTGTTATACCCACTATACGTAAATACTCATGGGGGAGGCACGAATCCACATCTTCTCCCCACCCGCTATGGGCTAAATATTAGCACTTCTATCAGTAAATAATTCTCATTTTCAAAAATTTCTTACAATCTAAAAGTACTCTCTGGCTTTAAATAACCGGTAAAGGGTTGATAAACTGCAAAATACAAATCACTCTGTCACAGCGATACAGTCGCAGTGCACCTAATAGACATTGGGTGTAAAGGGAGGAGATAAAGTGCCTATTATGAGGATATGTAGGATAGATAATCGTTGGATGGTTGATTCTAGATTTGGAAAGGTTAAGATCGTAGTGATCAGGGAAGCATTCCCGCGGCAGGTTTCCTCATAAAGTATTTTTGCACCAACCTAATAAGAAGTTCAAGCGACTGTAGAGTAAAACGAGCTAAATTGTAGCGTAGACAGGACTCTTTAGCTTTGGATGGTAACAGGTTTAGGAAAAGGAATATTTTGGATTCAAAATCACTGAATCTTTCGCACGATACTATAACAATTTGTAGATAATAAATAAAAGAAATTTGTGGAGAGCCGTAACCATCTACTCCCCCAAGGAGTGATATAGCATTTAAGAATATGTTAAATATCAGGGTAAACTTTCTTCTCTAGCCTTGATTGGCAACTAGTCTAGGTGAAGGACTACTTCGAATTCAGTCCATTGGAGAAGGCAAAAGAGAAATATTCCGCTGATCAAGAAGCCATGACAATTCCTGGATGACAAAATAATAAAGAATCTGCTGAGAGTTACGAGTTAACAATAGCAGGGGAGACTATGCATTTTATCCTTGGCTGGTAGCCGGTATAGGAGAAGGAATACTTTTAATTCAAATCTGTGGAGAGAGCAACGGGAAACCACTTCACTATATTTTCAAAGAAGCCGTGACAATTTACGGATATATATATATATATATATATATATATATATATATATATATATATATATATATATATATATATATATAATTTAAATAAAAACAGACCATTTTAAGGTTCCATGTAATAAATTATTTCACCACAGCCATTTTAAAGGACTGCCGATCATCAGACTTTGCTTCCAAACAAAAAATGAAAATTTACACATTTTTGACGGGCCGTATTAAACATATGTAAATTAACAAAGTGAGGAGTTGGGGGAGGGGGAGTGAAGACATGAGTGAGTTAGCAGATATTGACACATTTAAACGGTTAACTTAACGGAAGTTTTGGGAAAATAACACTTTCAAAGTAAAACAAAATAACAGCGTCTGTTTCTAGCCTTTTTTTTTTTTACAAAGATAATTAGTGACACTTTCTCTCTTAACTTCCTTCTCTCTTTTTCACTCTATGAGTTTTTTTCTTCCCTATCCCTTCGATATCAATATATAACTTCCGTATCTAGCTACTCTTTTCAAAGTGAAAAAAATTTTTCGAAGACGTTTATCTCTGATTTTTTTTAATTGCAGTTATCAGTCGCCATCTCCAGATGTCAAATCTGTCAGATCTTACAAATTTCACCGGCTTTTCCACTTCCTTCAGATGTCCGCCATCTCTTGACAACTATGCTGTTAAAGTTTACCATTGTTTCCTGATGTGTAGACGGTGCCCCGAAACGCTTGTTGAAAATGTATTTGTTAATAAATCTCTTGATTAAAAAGAAATCGTAAAGAATATTTTTTTTAAATAAACATTAATTATTTCATGGAGTTTTTGTCTGAATTTCTCGGATACGGAGCTATCAATATTTATCCTATTTACACGCAAAGTATCAAACTCGTCTTTGTTCTTACTGCAACGTTTCGGCTGTTGTACCCTCCGGCCTTCATCAGATGTAAATTGATCTGGGTAACCTACAGGGAATTTCGAGCGGGTCCTTTTATTTAATCTACGGGTGTAGTCTCTCCTCGTTTCACTGCTCATGTCTAAGGATATCTCCTCTTGTTCTTAGCCCTGTTTCTACAGAGCCTAAGGACACACATCCCGGCCAAAGGATTGAACCCGTAATTACCAAGTTTACGCTCAAGGCCAGGGCTCAGCAACTTACATCACGCGTGCCACACGCGACACGCCAAGCAATTTCTAATGGCACGCAGCCGCAAATGACATCACAGAATCCGAAGCAATAACTACTACAACACAAAGAAGATATTTAGCTGTTTCAATTTTAACATATACTAAAGTATATATACTATATATTACTATATAAAATATATTGTAGAACAGGTATATTGACCTTGACTTGTATAAAAATACGTCTGCTGTTGGCACATTGAATGGTTTTAAAACCCTAATTCGGCACATAGCAAAAGGTTGCTGACCCCTAATATAGGCTATAGTGTCCCGGAAAAAAGCCTAGTGGATTAAAGCTTAATTCATTTTAGGACCAATTCTCTTTGGTAGTCTCAGCATCCTTCTGTAGAACCGCATCTTTGATATCTTCAGTCTTTTTTTCATCGCTGAGGAGAAATTTCCAGTATTCACTGCTATATAGGAAGACATATATTACCTAACTGTCTAGTACTCTTTTCTTTGTTTCTAATGACATTTTCCTGTTTCTTAATATTTTGCTTAGCATTTTGAAGGCATTTTTGGCTATTTCAATCCGGCTTCGGATTCCAGTCTCACGTTTTCCGTTGTCTGTTATGCTACTTATCGGAGAGTTAAATTCTTGCAAGAGCTTTATTTTGACGTCTCCAATTCGAAACCCGCATCTTGGCTTATCCCCCTTGCTTACGACCACACATTCTAACCCCGAAGATCAAATAAGGGGTTCAGTTCAGGTTTACCTGGATCGATATAGACCGAAGATCACAATGACCGAAATGCTGTTATCTCTTGTAATTATGCCAAAATATCGCTCCGATTCTAATCTGTATGTTTGTTGATGTGTATCTATATTTCGAAGATAAGGTATTGTAATTGTTTACATTGTTCGAAACGTTGCCCTCGTCTTCGTTGCAATATTCACGGCGTTTCGGCCGTTGTACGCTCCGGTCTTCTCAGGATTTGTCTATATTTCAGAGATGAGATATTTTAATTATTTACATTATTTACATTTTTCGGACTGTTGTCCTCATCTTCGTTGCCATATTCACGGCGTTTCGGCCGTTGTACGCTCCTATCTTCTTCAGGATCTGTCTATATTTCAGAGATGAGATATTTTAATTATTTACATTATTTACATTTTTCGGACTGTTGTCCTCATCTTCGTTGCCATATTCGCGACGTTTCGGCTGGTGTATTCTCCGGCTTTCTTCAGGATCTGTCTATATTTCTGAGAGGAAGTATTGTAATTATTTACATTGTTCAGACCGTTGTCCTCATCTTCGTTGCCATATTAACGACATTTCAGCCGTTGTACGCTCCTGCCTTGTTCAGGATCTGTCTATATTTCAGATATGAGGTATTGTAATTATTTACACAATTTACATTATTCGGACTGATATCCTGATCTTCATTACCATGTTCACCACATTTCGGCCGTTGTGCTCCCCGGTCTTCTTCAGGATCTGTCTATATTTCAGAGATGAGGTATTGTAATTATTTACATTATTTACACTATTCGGACCGTTGTTCTCATCTTTATTGTCATACTGCAATATTGAACAAAAAAACTTGGGGAAATGAGCAAAAGGGAGATGACTGATAACTTCTGAAAGAGGTATGGCAGGTGGAATCTACCTCGGTGGACGAAATAAAGAGTTCAGTCTGAAATTCCAATCACCCGAGGAAGGCCGAAGCGTACAACGGCCGAAACGTCGTGGATATGACAATAAAGATGAGGACAACAGTCCGAACAATGTAAATAATGTAAATAACAATACCTTATCATAAATATATATGATGTTTGTTTATGATTTCAACTCAGTCACAATACGATGCAACTTGATACTGAATTAGTATGTTTTAACGCTTCAAATAAAACCTGATTTTAAAAAAAAATGAATAATTTAATTTCAAAATGTCATTCTATAATTCATTATTTACCCGCTGTGATAACTACAATTAAGTGGGTCATGTGCTTTTTTTTTTAGGGCGGGGTGTGTGAGATGAAATCTTTTCATTTTAACACACATCGTTTGGACGAGTCGCTTAATTGTTTTCTTGAGTTTTGAAATAAGAACATTTCCGGATTTGGAATTGTATTTTCAATAGAGAAAGTGCTCGACTGGAACTACGAGCACAATTCTTCACGGCAAGGACAAACCATGCCACTTACATAGTAGCAAATCACCTACATTTTCTCCATATCCCATCAGTGATATCCACTCGAGCAGCTTCTTCAGGCAAACCATTGCCTTGTGGAATCGAAAACCAACAAGATATTTCTCCAAACATTACAATCGTAATCTATTCAAGGATAGGGTTAACCGTTTACTCCTTCGCCTATACACGCAAATTGCCTCCGAAAGTAACCCTCTACCTCTACTTCGACAAAACCGAGTCCTGTGACAGTTTTGCCATCAAATTACTTCAAGATAAAGTAATGAAAGATTTTTCACGGTAACCAAAAATTGTATTAAATCTGTCAAGAACATAAATGCTGAATCGATAAAGCCACTAAGCCGGAAGGATATTAGAAAGTGAAAAGAGAGAGAGAGACAGAGAGAGAGACAGAGAGAGAGAGAGAGAGAGAGAGAGAAAGAGAGAGAGAGAGAGAGGAAAAAAGGAAGCCGAAAGAGATTTCCACAAGAAAAAAAATTGAGTGAGAACAATAGAAGAGTAATCAGGAAGACAGTAGATAATGATTGACATTGTATTTCAATTTTTGAAGATCAAAATTGACTGGAAAGCAAGAAGCCGGAAGAGAGTCCTACAAGCGAAAATTGAGTGAGAACAATAGAAGAGTAATCAGGAAGACAGTAGATAACGATTGACATTGTATTTCAATTTTTGAAGATCAAAGTTGAGAGGAAAGCAAGAAGCAGGAAGAGAGTTCCACAAGCGAAAATTGAGTGAGAACAATAGAAGAGTAATCAGGAAGACAGTAGATAATGATTGACATTGTATTTCAATTTTTGAGATCAAAATTGACTGGAAAGCAAGAAGCCGGAGGAGTGTTCAACAAGCGAAAATTGAGTGAGAACAATGGAAGAGTAATCTGGAAGACAGTAGATAACGATTGACATTTATTTCAATTTTTGAAGATCAAAGTTGAGAGGAAAGCAAGAAGCTGCAAGAGAGTTCCACAAGCAAAAATTGAGTGAGAACAATAGAAGAGTAATCAGGAAGACAGTAGATAATGATTGACATTATATGTCAATTTTTGAAGATCAAAATTGACTGGAAAGCAAGAAGCCGGAAGAGAGTTCCACGAGCAAAAATTGAGCGAGAACAATAGAAGTGTAATCAGGAAGACAGTAGATAACGATTGACATTACATTTCAATTTTTGAAGATGAAAGTTGAGAGGAAAGCAAGAAGCTGGAAGAAGTTCCACAAGCAAAAATTGAGCGAGAACAATAGAAGAGTAATCAGGAAGACAGTAGATAACTATTGACATTTTTTTCGCATGAATTAAAATCCTGTCAGAAAACTATCCGTATATAGTGCAACCGGTCATGGAAAACGTATGATTTGCAGCCTCTTCAAAAAGAAAAAAAAATTACAAAGGAAGATTGTCTAGCACAAGAGAAGTGAACCAATGTAACTAGAAGCTGACCTTAGATGATGATGATGATGATGATAGACTCTATCTGAAAATAAGAATGAACTCTTAACATTAGAGAATGCGTTGAATCTACTGATAAGGTAAACTAATGAAAAACTGATTCCCGTTTGTTAATGATGCAATAGAACTACCACGAGGAATAGGAAACTCCAAAACGAAAATCCCAAAATAGGAAGACAACGGTACGAAGATTTAAGGAGAATTTTGGATGAAAGTTGTTGAATATGGTTACGCAGAGGACACTTAAATAGTGAAACAATATCCTAAGCAAAGGCAGCCATTGATGTCATAAAAACAATGTTATAAAAGCCAGTTTATGCAAAAAAGGAAGAAAACAGCAAATGCAGAATATATAGAGAAAGAGAGAACCTAAATTACCGTATAAACTAGTATATAAGTCGAGTAATGTATACAGTAACCCCTGCAATTTTGCATGAATTTTAACCCCTCCCGAAAAAAAATCCATATGGTGCAACCGACTACCAAACGGCTTGAATTCTAACCTCTCTTCAAAAAAAAAAAAAAAATGACCTGTATATAATGCAAACCCCTATTTTTGCATAAAAAAAAAACTGTTTATAAAAACTCGTAGTATACTCGAGTATATATGGTAGATTTTGACAAGGAAGATTGTCTAGCACCAGAGAAGTGAACCAATGTTCCGAGTAGCCGACCTTAGACTGATAAATTGCAGTGGTTACTATCCTGGAGGTTATCATCAGTCATGCTGATAGAAGGTTTGGTTTGGTTTGGTTTACGGCATTTAATGCCGACAACTTTTTTTTTCTTGATAATGTTTGTCAAAAATCTATATCTGTTAATATTTTTTTCCTCAAAAACGTATAGCTGGTAATATTATTTTTTCAAAAACGTATAGCTGGTAATATTATTTTTTCAGAAAAGTATTATCAGAGGCCTTGCTGTTGGATGTAGTTTATCGTCTTACCCTGGACACGGATGTAGTTTATCGTCATACCCAGGACGCGCTGATAGAAGGAAAAATAGTTTCTGTTATATGATTAAAGGTGAGGAGTTTCGTTTTGAAGGCGTTGAGATTAACGAGTCAATTCTTAGTAGTGACGGTTATTCCCCAAATCAGCAGCCAACTGCCAACCAATTTCAAGAAACAATAAAAAAAATAATTGCAGTTACAATGATGTGGGAATGGTTGCGACGAGGACATTTGACGAGAGAAAACGAATGCCTATTAATAGTAACGCAGAACACAATAAGGACGGAGCGAAAATGGTAGAAATCGACTATGCTGAAACAGAAATAAATAAATCATATATAATAAACGAATACAGTAGTATGGCTCTGAATTTGCTAGTCAGTTATGTGCCACGTGTTATACACGCTTACGCCATCATGTACGTTTCGATATATGACTGACGAGGCAGATATTTTTTCCGCAGAAGGTTGCCATTTCTTTCTGCAGTAGGCCAGTTGCCATCCAAGACTATAGAACTCGGACTGTCCTGCTGTGTACCCATAGCTGTGGGGGTAGAAGAACAGGATTCATACCTTTCCCAAGGGTATTAGCAAGTAATTGAATGTAATGTATTCGACTGGAATTCGATTCTTCAATCCGAGCCGCTATCCATTACTCCACCTGAATGTGTACGAAAGTATATATATTAGGTTAGTGCAAAATAATGACGTAATAATGTCGTTTTTTAACGTTAAACAATATCGTCAGAAAACGGCATTATTACGGCATTATTTTTGCACCAACCTAATAACTGGTTCTGAACGTTAATCCGCTCGGATTTGGGTAAATGAACAGGATTTGACTATATAATCGTGTGGCAATTTGTCATTGAAAGAAAAATGTTTTTGGTGAATTTCTTTTAGTGAATAAACAAATACTTATACAATTTTTAAATATCAATTTAAAAATATCTATTAAAAAAAAATAGTGTAATGGCCAGAAGTTTCGCAAGAATCTTCCGTAATTTTCGCCTCCAATTCAACCCCAGTTCAACCATAAACTTTGAAACCGCCTTGGATCGGAAGACGAGTGTCGAATTAAATACCAAGTATTTAATCTGCCTAATTGAGTTACATTCTTTACGAAGAAACTACATAGTATTTATTAAAGTTTTGTTTGTTTTGCTTCATTCTCACTTGTTCACTCAGACAGTCTCTCACTTACAAAGCTAATGTCAAAGAGGAATAGCACACTGCATTATTAATATTATTTTTTTTTCCCAACGCTTTCTTTGTCAATTGCAGTAACCTTATTGTTAATTTCACACAAACGTATTTTCTGTTGCCAGAGCAGAATACGCAATACAACTGTAAAATTCAAACAAAATCAAATTTGGGATAAACAGATAACAAAAAACAAAACAAACAAAAAACAAAAACAAAAAACCAAAGGTTATTAAGAGCGACAAGGGACAGGAGGTAGTTGAAGGTCATGAACACCTAGATACTGAAAGGGCACGGCATATAAAAAAGACTAGACTGACAGCTAGGTCTCATGATTTTACAGTTGAAAGAGCTACATGTAACCGTAATCCTCTGCTAACAGTTTCTCGATTGTTGAACCCACTTCCGAAAACTTGTTTTCTTGTTAAATTTGATCTTCAAAATTTAAAATGCAATGTCAATCGTTATCTACTGTCTTCCTGATTACTCTTCTATTGTTCTCGTTCAATTTTCCCTTGTGGAACTCTCTTCCAGCTTCTTCCTTTCCAGTCAACTTTGATCTTCAAAAATTTAAATGCAATGTCAATCGTTATCTACTGTCTTCCTGATTACTCTTCTATTGTTCTCGTTCAATTTTCCCTTGTGGAACTCTCTTCCGGCTTCTTGCTTTCCAGTCAACTTTGATCTTCAAAAATTGGAATGCAATGTCAATCGTTATCTACTGTCTTTCTGATTACTCTTCTATTGTTCCTGTTCTATTTTCGCTTCTGGAACTCTCTTCCGCATTCTTGCTTTCCTGTCAACTTTGATCTTCAAAAATTTAAATGCAATGTCAATCGTTATCTACTGTCTTCCTGATTACTCTTCTATTGTTCTCGTTCAATTTTCCCTTGTGGAACTCTCTTCCAGCTTCTTCCTTTCCAGTCAACTTTGATCTTCAAAAATTTAAATGCAATGTCAATCGTTATCTACTGTCTTCCTGATTACTCTTCTATTGTTCTCGTTCAATTTTCCCTTGTGGAACTCTCTTCCGGCTTCTTGCTTTCCAGTCAACTTTGATCTTCAAAAATTGGAATGCAATGTCAATCGTTATCTGCTGTCTTTCTGATTACTCTTCTATTGTTCCTGTTCTATTTTCGCTTCTGGAACTCTCTTCCGCATTCTTGCTTTCCTGTCAACTTTGATCTTCAAAAATTTAAATGCAATGCCAATCGTTAACTTATCTTTTTCTATTTCCTGTTCTCTCATTCTTCTCTCTCTTCTTAATGGTGTGTTTTTCTCATATTCTCTAACGCCCCCCCCTTACGTCTTAGTGACTTTATCGTCTTGCTTGGAGTGAAAATTACGTAATAACTGGCATTTAATGTTTCATGGTATATCTAAAAATAGTTACTAGTGTTTACCTACCGTTCAGCCGGTGGCTAGACATTAAGTCATTTTTCATTAAGTCATTTTTCTCTACCGACAGTAAAGCGGTGGTCAGGGCTCAAACGATTAATATGACATAATACTAGGGGATCAGTTTAGTACTTACTGACAATAGGAAAACGATCCCCCACTTTATGTCCAGTTGAATATTATATGAATGCCAGTCATGATTCCAAAATAAACATGGTCGCCCACAATACACCAAAGGAAGGATTATTAACTCTTTCAGCCCTACGTTCCTGAAAATTTTTAACCCTTCTGCTTGTGCCCCTGAGTCAAAATTAGCAAATAATTGCTATATAAAGTTTCACGGTAGACATAAAAATAGTGTTTACCCACCGTGTAACAGGTGGCTGGACATTAAGCCATTTTTCTTTACCACCGTTCAACCGGTGGCTGGACATTTTGTCATTTTTCTCTACTACCGTTCAACTGGTGGCTGAAAGTTAAGTCATTTTTCTTTAGCCATTCCACTGGTGGTTGGGCATTAAGTCATTTTTCTCTCCCGCCGTTCAACCGGTGGCTGAGCATTAAGTCATTTTTCTCTCCCGCCGTTCAACCGGTGGCTGAGCATTAAGTCATTTTTCTCTACCACCGTTCAACCGGTGGCTGGACATTTAGTCATTTTTCTCTACCAACGTTCAACCGGTGGCTGGACATTAAGTCATTTTTCTCTACCACGGTTCAACCGGTGGCTGGACATTAAGTCATTTTTCTCTCCCGCCGTTCAACCGGTGGCTGAGCATTAAGTCATTTTTCTCTCCCGCCGTTCAACCGGTGGCTGAGCATTAAGTCATTTTTCTCTACCACCGTTCAACCGGTGGCTGGACATTAAGTCATTTTTCACTACCACCGTTCAACCGGTGGTTGGACATTAAGTCATTTTTCTCTACCACCGTTCAACCGGTGGCTGAGCATTCCGGTGGCTGAGCATTAAGACATTTTTCTCTACCACCGTTCAACCGGTGGCTGGACATTAAGTCATTTTTCACTACCACCGTTCAACCGGTGGCTGAGCATTAAGTCATATTTCTCTACCACCATTCAACCGGTGGCTGAGCATTAAGTCATTTTTCTCTACCACCGTTCAACCGGTGGCTGAGCATTCCGGTGGCTGAGCATTAAGACATTTTTCTCTACCACCGTTCAACCGGTGGCTGGACATTAAGTCATTTTCACTACCACCGTTCAACCGGTGGCTGAGCATTAAGTCATATTTCTCTACCACCATTCAACCGGTGACTGAGCATTAAGTCATATTTCACTACCACCGTTCAACCGGTGGTTGGACATTAAGTCATTTTTCTCTCCCACCGTTCAAACGGTGGCTGAGCATTAAGTCATTTTTCTCTACCATCGTTCAACCGGTGGCTGAGCATTAAGTCATTTTTCTCTACCACCGTTCAACCGGTGGCTGGGTATTGCACCATATTTTTTCTACGTTGCTCATATTAATTTTTCTCTAGAGAAAAATATAATTTTCGTTTTTTTAAAAAACAATTTTAAATGCATAATTTAGAAACAAATCACTCAGTTGTGCTGGTGAATGAATGAAAATATCATGACATGACTGCGGTTTTTAAATCGTAGATTGTTTTGTTTTTTACGATTTATCAACCCTTTGCGTGTTATTTAAAGCTGAAGCGAAATATGCGGTGGTAGAGAAAAATGACTTAATGTCCAACCACCGGTTGAACGGTGGTAGTGAAAAATGACTTAATGTCCAGCCAAGCGGTCTTCAATCTAAGTACTGACCGGGTTCCACTCTACATAACTTCAGTGACAGAACGAGAACCAGTGTTTTAAATTGTAGAAAAAAAATTCTTCTCTACCCCTCCCCAAATCAACTTTACCCCATTTCTAAGCCAAATGCTTACGGGCATGGTTTTCTGTCGTGAAAACGACCGACTTACTTTCAAAGAAAAATTACTTTGGATTTCTTTAATAGCTTAGCCCGCCTTATGACGACCATGCCTCGTGCAGCAAATTGATAGGGAAAGGTTTCCCATGCCTGATCAGGGTGGTCCGAAAGTTTTGTCATCACACTACCAAAAAGTAATGAGAACAATAGAAGAACAAGTAATACGTTAATACAAAGCACATGGTCTGGTTTCAGTTAATTCACTTTCATTGACCCCGTCACATATCGAAAGGCTTTGTAGGAACAACCCTCATTTTTCATTTATATGAAGGAGCTCGCGTCAGTCACCCGAAATAGAAAATTATTATGTAGGGTGACAAGACTCCTGGATCAGCCTGTATCTATCTAGGGCTATTTTAATCTACAGGGTGGTCCGAAAGTCTTGTCACCCTCACCAAAGACGTACAGAACAATAGAATATAGTAATGCAAAGCTCATGTACTGGATTCAGTTTATTCATTTTAATTGAAGCTGTAACGCATCGAGAAGGTCTGTAGGAACACCATCATTATCGTGTCAGCCATCTGAAATAGAAAATTATATATAAAATAAGTAAAGGTTTATTGTAAAAACCAATACATAAGAATAAAGGTAACAGTTGTGCGCTAGGTCGTCGCAAGTCAATCCAGTAGTGAGTGCTACTATTGGAAGGTCGGTAGTTCACGCGTAAGTCTGAGTTGTACTCAACAGGTCCCAGCTAGACGGTATCTAGCAAATGTCCCACGCAGTCACATGTGGCACAAGACCGAATTTAATGTGGGGTCCCGGAGCCCGTAGGCTCGGCCAAGTAATCCCAAGAGAACAGGTTTAAATCGTTTTTGTCATCCCCACTATGTCTTCTCAACTGGGTAATGGTGAGAGGAAAAAGATCGTTCAGGCCTTTAGTAATGATACCAACGTTCATACTCAGGCTTCCATCTTCAAAGTCCATTTAAGAACCATCAAGAGAATGGTAAATACGTTTTTAAAAAAAAGAAGGAACAGTAGAGATGAAAACTTTGATCAGGAGGTCACAACAGGAAGAGGGATAAACATTTCAACTTAGATCTAAAGAGATATTTTAGAAAAGACCCAACTTAATCCATAAGATGTTTGGTACATGAACTACACTCCCTGGTCCCGCCAACTCAAGCTTCAAGACAAGGACACGCCATGTCATTTACATATTTACCAGCCACATTCCCTCTGTATTTCATCGGTGAGAAGTAAGTTCCACTCGAACAGCTTCTTCCCGTGAACCACTGCCCTGTGGAACCGACTCCCAACAGGATGTTTCCCCGATCACTACAATCTTAAACTGTTCAAGGCTAGGATTAATCGTTATCTCCCTCATCTATACAAACAAATGGCCTCCTAACGGAACTCTCTACTTCGAGTAAACCCCTGGCCTTGTAAAGGGTGACCCTCACTGTAAAAAAAGATATATAAATAAAATTATATTTTTTATGGTTAAGATTTGAAAATTAAATATACATACAATGTGGAAAAAAATCCTTATTTGTGTTTCTGAATGTAAGTAATATTTTAATGTTAAAAATATCACATTTTCCATTTAAGATTCAAAATAAAAATACGCTTTTAATATGAAAAAAAAATCCTCAGTTTTATTTCTGAGTGCATATATCATTTTAATGTTAAAAATATCACATTTTCCATTTAAGATTGAAAATAAAAATACGCTTTTAATATGAAAAAAAAAAATCCTCAGTTTTATTTCTGAATGCATATACCATTTTAATGTTAAAAATATCACATTTTCCATTTAAGATTGAAAATAAAAATACGCTTTTAATATGAAAAAAAAATCCTCAGTTTTATTTCTGAGTGCATATATCATTTTGATGTTAAAAATATCACATTTTCCATTTAAGATTGAAAATAAAAATACGCTTTTAATATGAAAAAAAAAAATCCTCAGTTTTATTTCTGAATGCATATACCATTTTAATGTTAAAAATATCACATTTTCCATTTAAGATTGAAAATAAAAATACGCTTTTAATATGAAAAAAAAATCCTCAGTTTTATTTCTGAGTGCATATATCATTTTGATGTTAAAAATATCACATTTTCCATTTAAGATTGAAAATAAAAATACGCTTTTAATATGAAAAAAAAATCCTCAGTTTTATTTCTGAGTGCATATACCATTTTAATGTTAAAAATATCACATTTTCCATTTAAGATTGAAAATAAAAATACGCTTTCCCCGATCATTGCAGTTTTAACATGTTCATAGTTAGGGTTAATCGTTATCTTCAACTCTTATACACACAAATGGCGATATAACGTAACCCTTTACCTTGAGTGTACCACGAGCCTTGTAAAGGGTGAACCTTACTGAAAAAAGAAAGAAAAAAAAAAAAAGAAAGAACGAAAACGCTTAGACAAAACTGAGACCTGCGCCAATTTTGCTGTTAAATGAATCAAATAAAGGACTCTGTATTCTTTGTAAGTTTCCCTGATAGGAAATATGGTGAAAGTCGGCGGACGCAACAACCAAAAGGGTTTGATAACAACAACAAAGATGAAGAAAATAGTTCGCGCGTAAGTAATGTAAATAATGAAAACACGTCATCTCATAAATTCAGACAACTATGTTCTGTTTCTTTTTCCTTACACTGAACTAAGACAAAAGATATTTCTTCACATTTTCACGGCGGCCGCCATTTTGGTTTCAGCCGTATATTCCCGCATCACGTTCGCTTTCTCTATCTTTCACTCACTTTCGACGTTTCTTTTCCAGATTTTAAAACAAACATTCAGAGGTTGAGGCGATCAAACCAGTGATAGAAAGATTTGGATTACGCGAGCCCAAAGTGATTATTAAACCGCCAATCGATAGCTGGTCGCCGCTCGAATCATGTGAGTACATGTTTCTGTTCAAGTTGCTTCTACTTCTACCACGGGTTCATTTATTTAAGTTTTTGATGGGATTATTTTTATTCATTGTATATAGATTAGCCCCAATCAACCGCTAAGTCAAAATGATAGACGGCTTGAAGAAATATGAAAGTATAAAATTTTCAAATAATTCCCACACACGTGATGTGACTTCTGCTTCTCTTGTCTACAAATATTTTCATGGCAACTGCTCTGACGACCAAAAGGTCCCTGGTGCCACGACTACAAGAATTTAAGCGTGCTACTAGATTGGCGTCTAGGTCCCACCCTTTTACTGCTGAATTAGTTAAAAGTAACCACCATTTCTACTCCAAGAGTTTCTTTTCTCGCACTTCCCACCTGTGGAAATCCCTTTCCTCTTACTTGCTTCCCTGATAATTACAATCTTCCAAAATTTAAATGACACGTCAATAGCCATCTTCTGTTGCCTTGATCCCCATTCATTTTTTGTTAATTCTTCAATCCTACCCCTATATTCGGTCTTTTCTCTCAATTTCCCCCTCTGCAAACCCTGCGTGCTAGTGGCACTCCCGCCTTGTTTGGAGTGAAAAGCTTGGGATGAAAAAAAAAAAAAAAAAGAACAAACTCGAACAGATGAGGTAGGAATTAATAGCTTATGGGGAACAATTAATCAGGACAGAACAAACTATGAATCTGAGTTGTTAACTGGGGCAAGAAATGGCTTGTTAATTTGAACACCTCCAAAAGGAAACTTCACTCTTTTAACCATTGAGATACCCTGACATAACTCCATTTTACCTTCCATCAGTATAACAGAAGCTAAGCTCCAGGACCGTGACTTGTTGCGCCTTCTCGGGATAACGTTTTCCGCTAACATGAAGTGGAAAGATTATATTGAATCAAATGCTAGGTCTGCTGTTAGGAAAGTTGGTTCACTGTATCGTGCTAGAAAATTTTTCTCGACAGAATTTATCTTACATATTTATAAGTCTACCATTTGTCCATGCTTTGAATACTGCTGCCACATCAATTCTGGTGCTCCTGCTATATATTTAGAGAAACCAGATAAAATCGAAAGAAGAATCTGCAATGTCATTAATCCTGATCTGGCATCTCGGCTTCAGTCACTTTCCCAACACCGTAATGTAGCGCCCATATACCTTTTTTTTTTATAAATGATTTCATGGTAATTTTTCTGATGAACATTTTACTATGGTACCTAGACTTTACAAATTTAAACGCAGTAATAGATTGGCTGCAAGGTGTTATTTTTCAGTTGAAATGGCGAGATGCAACCGTAAATTCTAAGCTAACTGTTTCTTTCATCGCACTACTCACTTGTGGAACTATCTTCCAGCTTCTTGATTTCCTGTCAACTTTGATCTTCAAAAATTTAAATGCAATGTCAATCGTTATCTACTGTCTTCCTGATTACTCTTCTATTGTTCTCTCTCAATTTTCGCTTTTGGAGCTCACTTCCAGCTTCTTGATTTCCTGTCAACTTTGATCTTCAAAAATTTAAATGCAATGTCAATCGTTATCTATTATCTTCCTGATTATTCTTCTGTTGTTCTCAGATATATGTTCTAGACTTGAACAGGTTAAGATTTTATTTATCGGGAAAGCAACCTTTTGGGTATCAGTTACAAGGAGTTACATGATAAGAAGCAAATCAAGTGGCTCTATTTGAATTCGAAGGGAATGAGGGTGGTTTGCTACAATGGGTGTGGCATCGCGGATCTTCACCTTGCAAGTAAGAACTAGTGGCTCCAAGGGATGTATTTCGTTTGAATACTCTACATAGAAATAGTAATAGAGTAGTGAGAGACTCGTGGTGATTCGTCTGTGAGAAAGGAGTTCTAGGGTGGAAAATAATTTGTCACCCACAAGGACGCGGAGACTCTATTAATACTGAAATGTGAAGACTGGGCAGCTCCTGCCCATGTATGGCAGCAGTAGTCCATTTTCGGCATGCTATTGGCATTTCTGGTCGTCTTTTGTATTGTACCAATATATATATATATATATATATATATATATATATATATATATATATATATGAAGAAATATAGCTTTAAGGTGTGCTATATTCATGGGGTAAAATGCTCAATATCAGAGATAGAGCATATGCAAATATAAAAGTGAACATTGAAGCTCAGAGGTGACAGGCTGTTTCTTACAAGAGGCAATCGTCAGACCATTCGGTGGTTTAGCATGAAACAACCTATCATCTCTGAGTGTTGACTTCAATGTTCACTTTGACACACACACACACACACACATATATATATATATATGTATACATATAATATAATATACAATATAATATAAAAGGCTCAAGCACTAATATTCCATGGTTATAATTTATATATTATAATAACATTGGAATCGTAATCACGATCCAATTCATCAGACCAACAAATTCAAAAAGACTGGTTTCTATCCTTTTGGTAATTCATGTATTTATATATATATATATGCAAAAGTTCATTTTCTCCATCAAGACATTCATTTCTGTAGTTTACTGCTACCAGCAAGCAGAAATATTTCTCCTTCCGATGATGGCCATTTCAGCCAAAACTAGTCGAGGAATCTAAATGGAATAATAATAAAAAAAACGAAAGAATATTAAGTGTGTCTGAAGATTTTAATTTTTTTATATTTTTTTATTGTTAAAAAAAAAAATATATATATATATATATATTCATGAATCATTCATACATAAAACAAATACAAAGGTTAATATACAAAAACCCCGAACCTGTTTATGAATTAAAAAAATCCTGGTTCGTGTTTTTTGTATATTATTTGAATTGTTCGCGAAGATGGATTTCTCGCCATTTAAATCATTAACCTTTGTATTTGTTTTATGTAAGAATGATTCATGAATTTGTAAATTAATTGCACCTTTATTGAAATATATATATATATATATTGACCACTAATATATATATATTAGTAGTCAATATATATATATGTACATATATACATTTATATACATAAATTCCTAAGATGATAAAATCCAGGTAGAACTCATTGCTACGATTCCAATGTAATAAACTATAACCATGGAATATTAGTGTTTGAGCTTTTTATCTTATATATATATATATATATATATTTATCTTATATATATATATATATATATATATATATATATATATATATATATATATATATATATATATATATATATATATATATATATATATATATATATATATATATATATATATATATATATATATATGCCGAAATAAACAAACACTGAAATATATATATATAAAGAAATGGACAAAGTCCTAACCGCTCGGCCACCAAGGATCACTCGGTAGGCAAGGTCGAATTTACTGATTATAAACTTCAATCTTCCATGTTAGGCACGTCAGCGTAAATGACGGTTCCGTATAGGATGCAGGTTCGAATCCTGTCCAGGGACGAATATTTTCTATGAAAATTTCTCGGACATTCAGGCCGGTAAATGTTATTTAATACTGTTTATTATAAACAGAGCATTTACTTAAATACGTGTATCTATAAAAAGAACGTTAAACATAAAAAATGTCTTTAATAAATAAAATATATATATATATGCTCGAGCTTTTATGCAAAAAAATATGTGGTCGCACTATACACAACTTATTTTGAAGAAGTAATAAATCATGCATTTTCATTAACCGGTTGTACTATACACAGGTAATTTTTTCTACAGAGGTTCAAATTCATGCATTTTCGGTGTCCCTAACCAAACCGGTAGGCCTACATTCTCAAGGTACTTTTGGCTAAACACAACTGTACAGGCAAGCTCTTTTAGTCTGCCTTCCGCAGTCTAGATTCTTTCTTTTTGTTGCTACAGGAACAGCAGAACGTCATTCACTAAATGTAGCGGATAACACTAGGAGTCAGGTAGTTACTGGAGCGGTTGAAGGAACCGAACATTTTTCTAGCATCTTTATTGATGGATTGTATGCACAAGTTCAACTTGAGGTCTGGGTTGATTTTATGTCCCAATAGGCGCCAAGGGATGGGGTCTCACTAAGGGGGACTTCCATTTATCACGATTGGTGATAGTTCTCGTTTCGATCAGCGATGATGGAATGTCACCATAGAAGGATTGCTTTGTGCAGCGAGCAGGTAAAAACCAATTTCTTGCTGAGAAAATAAAAAAAATGGTTGCCATGGGGGAGGAATTTTTTTTTTTATGGAAAAAAAAATGTTAGCTATGTGAGGAACAATGCATGGCTGATCTTGATTTTTATTTTATTTTCGAATCGGGTGATAGGTGTGGACTTTTAGAGCACATCTACCGTGGGTGTTTCTCCGTGTTTGATATTGTGTGGGACAGCGATTTAGCAAGTAGGCTGGCCTACTTTCACAAGGAGACTGTAATAAGGATAGGCTTTTTATTTTATTTGTTCGGCTAAATATTTGGTAAGTGTCCTCATTAACACGGAAATTGCGAAAGGGTTAGCGGATTTAACCGCCCGTCAGTTCTTTACCTGCAATATTCTTTTCTGTACACACGTGTAGACGCAGAAAGAATCTTAGAAGGAGGAGGACCCAACCCTGTGAGTAACAGTACATCACCTTTATGACTGGTCAGACAGGATTCTACACACACACACACACACACACACACACACACACACGTGCGCGCGTGCATAAAACATATAGACACATATACACATATACACACGTACATATATACACACATGCACACACATATACACCCATATGCACACATAGACACATACAGCCGCACATACAGACATACACAAACATATACCCACATACGCACATATATACACACATACACATATATACACACACACATATATATGTACAGACATACACATATACACGCATATATACACACATATAGCCACACATACAGACGTAAAAACCCATATGCACACATACACACACATATACACACTTGCATATATACACACATGCGCACACATATACACGCATACACACATATACACACACAAGCACACATATGCATGCATACGCACACATATATATACACACATAAACACACATATACACGCACATACAAATATACACACATATATACACATATACCCATACACATACACACACATGCACACATATACACACATAGACACGCACATATACACACAGATATATACACACATAGACACACACATAGACACGCACACATATACACACATACACATATATATATATACATACATATATACACACACATACAAACACACGCGTACATATACACTTATATAACGAGCTGGATCAGAACTTTCATTTAATACAACCCCATAATAAATAAATAATATTTGTTTGATTCGTTTTGTAAGGCTTATCAACCCTTTCAATGTTATTTGAATCTGAATATATATATATATATATATATATATATATATATATATATATATATATATATATATATATATATTAATTTAAAAGCTGCTCTATCAGGTGCTTTATCACAATAGGTAGGGAAGCGTAGATAAACTACAGAAGTACCCAAAATTGGTCGCTTCATTTAAGTGTTGTAATAATATTTAAGCCTACCCTTTTAAAAGTTCAACGACAATTCTTCTATCGTCACTTAATTTAAATACAATTTGATGAGCGTAGGTCCTTACTTTCCTCACAAACAATTATTTTTATTTCATGGGTGGCTTTCGCTGGATTTCGCAATTAATTTCGATTATTCCCAAATTTATTTCCTAATTATAAATACTGTTACTGTAAAAAAAAAAAAAAAAAATTTATCGCCAAAAAAATCACGTAAAAAATCGTCGAAAACAATGAGAGTAATAAAAAGTTGAGAATTCAAAATTTCAGGCCTGGGGGTCTGGATCCGGCCCGGGATGATTTTCATTTCCTCACGAAGTCGGCCTGATTCCAAAATGGTATAATATCTTGGGCTACGCCCCCTAGAAGTAAAGTTGAAAAAGTGTGACACAGTGACACACTGACATTCACATTTATTATATAGATATATACGTTATTTATAACGGCTTAGTTTTAGCGGCCGTTTCGACGCTGGCGATTTGGCCCGGCCTATTGGACCACTGGCGATTTGGTACGGCTCAGGACCAAAGCCTCGCAATCTATCACTGTCACATAATCAAGGATAGAACTAAACCGAAATGCAGGATCTGCGGAAAATATGATGAAACCCTCGAACATATTATCACAGGATAAACAAAATAATGAATATACCAAGAGACATAAGGTGGCGACATATGTGCACTGAAAGATATGCAAGATGCACAAAATCAAAACCACTGAGAGATGGTATGACCATCAACCAGACATATTTACCCAAAATAAAGATGTAACTATCCTCTGGGACATGCCAATTGAAACTGACAGAGAAATAAAAGCCAATAGATCGGATATCATAAAAGACAAGAAATTCAGAAACTGTATCCTTATTGATATAGGGAAACACATCCATGAAAATTATCGAGAAATTGTCCAGATGAAAGGATTTGTAAATCGAGATTAACGGCATCTGGGGAATGAAGACTGAGACTGTATCAACAGCATTGGGAGCTTTGGGTTTCGTGAGAAAAGGAATGGACAATTTTACTAACAGTGTCCCCGGTAACATCAACTTACAAGTTGCCCTGAAGATCGCCCTATTAGGAACCTCTCATATACTAAGAAAAGTGCTATCAATTAAATGACAATTCTCCTATAGGGCAATAGTTTGCAACCGGCTCTACAGGATGCAAAGCAGAAAACATAACATACACAAATAATAATAATAATAATAATAATAATTTTAATGATTAATGACAAAGATTGTATTTCGCCAAATCTACCTCCCACCAAGCCGACGATCGGATAGTATTTCTGCAAAACTCTGAATTTGGAAGATAAGTGTTAACGTTATATTTTAGTTCTTTGCTATATTGATATACATAGAGATATGTGCGTATAGATATATGAAATGTTTATTCCATCCCACCAGATAAATATCTTATGCTTGCTCAGTTTTTGGCCACGAACTTTCCAGTGTTTTTTTTAAACACACACACACACGTATATATATATATATATATATATATATATATATATATATATATATATATATATATATATATATAAACATAAACTTGTTTCTTTTATGAGGGCAGGTTTGAAGGCAAACTTTTTCCATTTGACTGAATTAGGATAAACCTATGATTCACTCACTACAGAGTTAAGAATGTCTCGCACGCAAATATGAACAAATTAAAACTAAAGAATTAAAAATCAAATCAAAATTCAAAATAATTACTGAAGTATAAAGATATATGTTGGTTATTTTAAAAAAAGTGGTAAAACCAGCTCCAACAAACAAGCTGGGGGCGACTCACATAAAAAGTCTCTGCCCTTTTATGCCACTCTAGCGTGACAGGGTGGAGGCATCGATAAGTAAGTTATATATTAAAAAAAATTATTTTCTTATAATTATATTCAGTACATCATAAACTTTATAAATCAGTATAAACATCACAAAAAATATTTTACAGATTTAATATTTAAAAGGGGCCATATATATGTATCTATGTATCTATCTGTTATTGTTGTTCTTGTAATGTAACTAATGAGATATTAAAATACAAACCGACAGAACAATCAAATCTAATCGCCCAGACATCGTAATCAAAGACCACAAAAACAGAATGTGTTTTCTTATTGTCATGACAGACTGTAATGCGTCTTTAAAGATCTTAAAAATACTAACAACATACAAGGATCATGAGGTAGGAATCTAAAAAAAATATGGCACATGAGGACATCAAGAATTCCAGTTGTATTAGGTTGGTGCGAAAATAATGACGTAATAATGTCGTTTTTTGACGTATTTTTTAACGTCAAAAAACGACATTATTACGTCATTATTTTTTGCACCAACCTAATAGTTGCAACCCTTGAATTGATAGGAAATGGTTCCGATAGACTCATTGAAGGAATTCCTGGGAGGCTATGCCTTAAAGAATTACATAGAATTGTACTCACAAGTACAACCCACACGTTACTAAGCGCTTTATCTATGTAAAATATTTGTGATCTTATTTTTTTGTTTGTTTTTTGCTGTTTTTTTTTTTTTCAAAAACTGCTCAGTGGAAAATGTCACGTTATTTCCGACCTTAGATCTCTAGTTGGGACTCGGAAAGAAATGGGTACACACCAGAAACCAAAGTAATAATAATAATAATAATAATAATAATAATAATAATAATAATAATAAGTACATTATAATAACCAATACATTATAATAATAGTAACAAGTAAAACTCACACCTTACGAAGGGCTTTATCTATGTAAAATATATGCGATTTTGTTTCAAAACTTCTCAGTGGAAAATGTCATGATGCCATTTTTGACCTTAGGTCTCTGGTGGCAATCCGGAAAGAAATGCGTACACGCCAGAAACCAAAGGAAATATTATAATAATAATAATAATAATAATAATAATAATAATAATAATAATAATAATAATAATGACTTGAAAGACGCGTGAAAATTCCACGGTTTTCCTATTTCAGTATCCTAATGGATCTCAGTTCTGAAGTTAATGATTCAATAAGCTCATGGTGAGTTCTACGACAATAAAATAGCCATAGAAACACCCCTATTGCATCATTGAATATTTGAGCATAACAGCTTCAACAAAATATTGCTATTACAATCATAAATATGAATGCTGGTCGTTATTTAAGAAGTAAGGGGGTAAAAATGAAAAGATTTGAAATTGACAACTTTTTCTATTTCACTGAAACAGACGTTAAACATTTGTTTGCTTGTTTCTTTCTTTCTTTAATTTTCTCACTGAAACCAAGTAGCGTGTGTCTTTTATTTTCTTTTTACGCTATTACGTAGAAAAACAAAAGACAGAAAACGGAATAGTCCATTACTTATGAAGTATTGACAGGAGACGTTAGACACTTCTATCTTCCCTCTTTCTTTCTTTCTTTCTTTCTTTCTTTCTAGCCAAATCCCCGTTTTACGAACATTTCTCTTAATAATAACTAGCAGCATGGCCCGGCGTCGTTGCCCGTGCTTGATTCAAAAATCGCTTAAAATAATTTTGCCCTTCCTTGCCTTTAAAGGAGTGCCCTTTGCCATGCTGATGTTGCTACATGCCTTACTTCTTGCCTATCTCACACTGCGAAATTTTTCCAAGCTCTATACTAAACATTAAATCTGTTACGAAAAAAGAACTAAACAAAATGAACACAAAACGATCAGCTTTAAAAAAGGACTCGTAACTGGAAAAACCGAATGAAAAAAGAATGTTAACAATAAATACTTTTTCACACTCAACCCAGTTCTGCGGAATCAGAATCAACGTTGAGTTTAAGCAAGCGAATGAGCCAATTGGGGTAAAGTGCCATGCAGATTTAAATTTTTCCCACTTGTGACGAATGCAGCTATCGATTTTTTTGCATACTAGCATGCTAGTTAACATTCTGTCAGTCAGCTGTTGGCTCTCACGCTGGCCAATAGAATCTTCCTGCCTATTCATAGCAGCCACTCTGGCCAGTAGAAAATGATCGCAAACTACATGAAAAAATCGATTATTTCCACTATCGATGGGAGTTGGGAAATGCAACGTCGGTCTTGGCCTTCCCGCTAACTTGGAACATGTGCATGTAAATTTTGGTGCAAATCCGTCGAAAATTGCGGCCGTGCATTCGTCACACACACACACACACACACACACACACACACACACACACACACACACACACACACACCTGCCTTTTATAGATAGAGATTTGAAAATAATGAAGCTGACTCTGTTATTTTATTTATTGTAACTTCAATTTGAGGCGATTGCCTTAATCGGTTTCCGTCGTTTGATACTGTGCGTCTGAAAAATGAAGCTTTTATTACAATCGCCATCACACTCGGCCTTTTGGTTGGGACCAATGTGCAGTATCTATCCTCCGGCGTATAAACTTCATTTCATCTCTAAGAGCGCAACTGAAAATATTATTTGAAGATGCCCAGTCTTAGGAAACAGCTACCAGCGATAGCACCCACACCCCTTCTTGCACTAAAGTTGGGGGGGGGATCAGTAGTAATCAGAACCAATGGCATATTTTCTGACCTGGTTTGACCCCGTGCTCCCCACATATACACACATTAAACTGACCCTGTGTCACATCTTGCTAGCGTGTGGTGGCAAGTAAAGGTAATCGCTTCTCGGCCTTTTGGCTAAGATCAATGTGTAGAATCTGTTCTTATCACATTAATCCGATCCCCTTTCTTCTTTCTTTCTTTCATTTTCTCACTGAAACCAAATAGTGTCTTTTCCCATCTTTTCACACGGTCAAAACGGAATAGTCCATTATTTATTGGCAGGGCATAACGGTCGTGTGAAATAACAAAAGGTGGAACGAGCGTAATTTTAATAGAATAATAATAGAACACGTGAAAATTTCAGTTTTCTATTTGAATTTTCTGATTAATTCTAATTCCAAAATTAGTGATTGAACAAGATCCTTGTGAGTCCCATGACTATGAAAACACCCGTGAAAATTTCATGGTTTTTCTATTTGAATTTTCTAATGAATCTTAATTTTTAATTTAATCCCCGTCTTACGAACATTTCTCTTAACAATAATTTGAAAATAATTAAGCAGACTGTTATTTTATTTATTGTAACTTCAATTTGGGGCGATTTCCTTACTCGGTTTCCGTCGTTTGATAATGTGCGTCTGAAAAATGAAGCTTTTTATCTTATTGCGATGGAAATCCTTGAAGATCTTCAAAAAACTATCAAAATACAAAAACCTTGAAATCGAAATCTCAAAAATGTGGCACATGAGAAGATCAACAGTTCCAGTTGTAGTTGGAGCCCTCGGATTGATTGGAAAAGCTTCCAATAGACTCACTGAAGGAATCTCTGGTAGACCATGCCGTAAAGAAATACAGAAAAAGTTCTCACCAGTACAGCCCACACTTTACGAAGGGCTTTATCTACGTAAAATATGTGCGATTTTTTTTTCAAAACTGCTCAGTGGAAAATTAGGTCTCTGGTCGGGACACGGAAAGAAATGAGTATACACCAGAAATCAAAGGAAATAAAACAACAACAAAAACAACAAGAATAATAATAATAATAATAATAATAATAATAATAATAATAATAATAAAACAATAATAATATTAGTATAGTTTATCGGCCAGACATACCTTACCGGCTATTTAGTAATAGGAAGAATAATGTTTTAGCCTTCCAGTAGTACACCGATACTAATATTAGCATTAGCGTAGCCATTGATACACTAACACTGAATGTGAATATAGAAAGACGAGATATGCGAGCGTAACAAACAAAACATTTAATAAGGCAAACAACTTACATATATATATTAAAAAGATTTACATATGTCCCAAAACAAATGATTGTTCATATTGTCCCAAAGGAACGAGGAGGTTTACAGAATGAGGACAAAGAAATAAAATAACCAACTTTGATCGTTCGCAGATAAGTGAATAGAAATTACTTTTTTCTTTCGCTAGGCCGTGCAAATGTTGACTAGTTTCCATGTGTGTGGATGATCTGGTGGTCAGGAAGGTAAAGAGGCCGTTCCTCAAAAAGACGGAAGCAAAAACTAAAAGGGACAGAAGAGTTCTCCTTTCTAAAGGGTCCAAACTCCCATGAACTCAACCCAAGAGAAAACAACTGTGGTCTCCCTAAATAATAATAATAATAATAATAATAATAATAATAATAATAATAATAATAATAATGTTGATACGCTGTTTGTATCAAGAACTTTAGGAGATCGAGTTTAAATCCAACTTGAACTCTAAAAACCACAACCATCGGATTGGAATCTTACCTCACAAATGTCAATGCCCCTCTCCTGCAAATAATAAAACATCAAATCCACTCCATCAACAAAGAAGCTACACTCTTCAAGAAACAGCTTAATATACCTGAAATTCTATCAACAAAAAAACGAAGCGACTACCATCTACGCCAAACGAGTAAAACAAAAAGCAAAACAAATGTGAAGTTACAAGAAAACTGTGAAAACGAGGCGGTGCATTGCAAATACATAAAAATCACGGAAGAAGCAGATGGGGACAAACAGAAAATATGTGGCCGAGCAGCATCGGGTTGAAAGCTGAGACAAAAGGCCTAATTATTGCAGCTCAGAACCAAAGCCTCCTAACCAGATCCTATCACTGTCACATAATCAAGGATGGAACTAACTCGAAATGCACAATCGGCGGAAAATATGATGAAACTGTCGACCATATTATCTCAGGATGTCCGGAACTGGCAAAAAATGAATATACCCAGAGACATAACAAGGTAGCGACATGCTAGAATCGCAAAATGGAAACCACTGAGAGATGGTATGACC
Organism: Acanthosepion lycidas; assembly: GCA_963932145.1. Classification (NCBI taxonomy): domain Eukaryota; kingdom Metazoa; phylum Mollusca; class Cephalopoda; order Sepiida; family Sepiidae; genus Acanthosepion; species Acanthosepion lycidas. The sequence continues at coordinate 10,480,116 of OZ010614.1, forward strand.
ACCAACCAGACACAGTTACCCAAAATAACGAGGTAACTATCGTCTGGGACATGCCAATTCAAACTGACAGGGAAATAAATGTCAACAGACCTGATAGTATCATAAAAGACTAGAAATTCAGGAAGTGTATGCTTATTGACAGAGCAGTGTCATCTGAGAGAAACATATCTATAAAAAATTATCAAAATATTGTCCAAATACAAGGCCCTTGATATCGAGGTGAACAAGATGTGCGGAATGAAGACTGAATCTGTACCAATAGTAAATGGAGTACTGGGCCTTGTTAGAAAAGAACGGAAAATTTTACTAATAGTATCCCAGGTGACATCAACATACAAGTTGCCCCGAAGATCGCCCTACTAGGAAGATCCCATATACTAAGAAAAGTGCTATCAATTAAATGACAATTCTCCTATAGAGCCTAAGAACCATAGTTTGAACCCGGCTTTACAGGATACAAAACAGGAAACATAACACACAAATAATAATAATAATAATAATAATAATAATAATAAGAAGAAGAAGAAGAAGAAGAAGAAGAAGAAAAGTCCTAATAATTAAAAGAACTAATAATTTTACTAATAGTGTCCCCGGTAACATCAACATACAATCCCATATACTAAGAAAAGTGCTATCAATTAAATGATAACAACAATAATACTAATACTAATACTAATAATAATAATGAGAAGAAGAAGAAGTAGAAAGAGAAGAAGAAACTTAATTAAATGAAAATTCTTTTGTAGGGTCTAAGGACCATATTTTGGATCCAGCTCTACAGGATACGAAGCAGGAAACATAACATACACAAATAATAATAATAATAATAATAATAATAATAATAATAATGCAGGGATTCCTGGAAGCCCATGCCTCAAGGAGATACAAAAAATTGTTCTGACAAGTACAGCCCACACTTTACGAAGGGCTCTATCTATGTAATTTTTTTATTTTATTTATTTATTTTTTTTTGTCAGTGAAAAGTGTCATGATGCCATTTCTAACCTTAGGTCCCTGGGTGGGACCCGGAAAGAAATGTGTAAACGCCAGAAAGCAAAGAAAATAGAAATGATAATAATAATAATAATAATAATAATAATAATAATAATAATAATAATTCCCTTTTCTCTTTCCTTTTTTTTTTTCTTAAACTCGATATACTAAAATCTGATATTCCCCTTTGGAGTGGTCACTCCGACTTATACTAAGTTAAAACTTACTGTATGGTATTCAGTGGGTTAGACTATACTATTATGAACTATTCTACCTTCGTTATATTAATAAATCCACAATCTCATTGGTTGGGCGTGCTCTTGGATCTTCTTCGAGACTCGTCCTAAAGCTGGTAACCTGAACATAATTACCCCTTGGAGGTCAAGGTTAAAACGCATATCTCTACCAATTTCACTGAATACGAATAATATTTCATACCGGATCGGCCGTCACCCGGGACAAGGGCCGCGTCCCTCAGAGAGGAACCAGTCTGAGGACGAAAAGTCTGTCACTGGAACAAACTCTTCCACACACGAAGAGACACTAGGTCAGCAAATCCGGATTATTTCCAACCTTGGACCAAGTGACTCAATACCAAATCGACTAATAAAAAGTAAACGAATGAAATGGAGCCGCGAAGAGTATCGACAAGTCATGACATCCTTCTTCACTGCACTCGAAAACCCAGCAAAGAACACCACCAAATCAAGCATACCAAATATGGAGAAGTATGGTGGGAAATGATATAAGACCTAACCTCAATTCAAACATGCTTGCCAATGTCCGTAGGGACATCATGCGAAACAACAGACTCTCAAAGGCAGAAATAGATAGGATAAAATTAGGTATACGACAAAATACTATGATCCATCGCTCAAACTCTAATGAGACGAATGTAGAAATAAGGAATGCGACAGAGGATGAGGTGGACGCTAAAGCGAATGAAATACGAAATAATCTCCCAGGAAATGAAACCCAAGTGTATACGAGACTCGTAAGCGAAAATTGCGTCGCAGCTCGTGACGTCACACATGACCACGCGAGAATGAAAAAGAGAAGTATTATGTATGGGATGCCGTTAGTATAAACTAATGGCTTCTGTTTGAATGATAACGTTATTAAGCTTATCAGACAATATGAAAGGAACTTACTTAAAATAAATCGACAAAACTTGTCCATATTATTTGATGAAACATGCATTAACGAAAAATTGCTGCCTAAATATACACAATATATATATATATATATATATATATATATATATATATATATATATGAAGAAAAATATACGGAAAAAACAAACAAAAATCCTAATATGCAATTATGCTGTTTTAATGTTAATATAATGTCAACGTCGGACGTTTCGGTCTAGTAGACCATGTTCAGGACATATTCATAAAACATAATTAACATTAGACTATATTTAATTCAACATGAAAAGACGATGGACATAAGAGTAAGGTCTTTTACATATTAGGATTTTTGTTTGTTTTTTCCGTATATTTTTCTTCATACTGTCGGATCTATATCCATATATTTGCTTACATATATATGTGTGTATGTATGTGTGTGTGTGTGTTTTGAACAATATGAAATGTACTGCTGGCTCTGGTTACGCCGTTGACCAACTATATATCCATTTGCTGTAGTCAAAATTAGCCTCAAAGGTCGCAAGATACGCGAGTATATGCAGTAACTGAAAAAATCCTTATAGATAATAAAAAGAAGGGATGGTAAAAAGTGGGGGAGCAGTTTGTATTGCTCTTTAGTCTTTATTTTGACCTGGAATTAAAGCAACCATACGACTCGTGATGAAACATAATAGATATTGATTGTCTGTTATATTCAACAATATATGTTTAAATAATGATCTGCTTCCCCAATACACTATATATATATATATATATATATATATATATGTACAAAAGTTTAGACAGGATTAACAATAAAAACATGTATGAAAAGTGATAATACTAAAAAGCTTATTCGACAATATGAAAGGAATTTACTTAACACTAGGATGGCCGAGGTGTCGTTTTTGACACCTTCAAATTTTCAACAAATTACTATGGAATAACTAGTTTTGGTTCGATGCTGAGGCTTATGGACAATTATTGAATTTTATCAAAGATGCTTAACAGATTTAATTCTTTAAAAAAATATTCAGTGGAATAGCTGATAATAGAGGTTTTACCTTGAATGGCCGAGGTGTCGTTTTTGACACCTAGGCTATTTATAGGATAAATGCATTGAAACATTCCTCACAAGCAATAATACTTGTGTTTATGTCCCCTATCTATCTATTTATCTATCTATAAACACACATAATATATATATATATATATATATATATATATATATATATATATATATATATATATATATATATAATCACTTTCTTTCAGTATGAGGTATACTAATATTTGTGAATTTCTTCTCAGACTTGTTATTCCTGACTTGAATATTGAATATATTAGAGATGGCTGCTTCACATCGTAATAAGAATAAAGATGTTAAAAGAGCTGGCCATCCTAGTGTTAAAATAGACAAAACTTGTTTATATTATTTAATCAAACATGCATTAATGAAGAAATGCTGCCTAAATACAAAGTTAAATATCGAATAAAGTGAAAGGTAACTTTATTAAAGTGTTAACTTTAATTTCGGTTTTCGGCAATTTACTGTCTTCCTGATTACTCTTCTATTGTTCTCACTCAACTTTCACTTGTGGAACTCTCTTCCAGCTTCCACAAGCGAAAATTGAGCGAGAACAATAGAAGAGTATTTAGGAAGACAGTAGATAACGATTGACATTGCATTTCAATTTTTGAAGATCAAAGTTGAGAGGAAAGCTAGAAGCCGGAAGAGAGTTCCACAAGTGAAAATTGAGCGAAAACAATAAAAGAGTAATTAGAAAGACAGTAGATAACGATTGACATTGCATTTAAATTTTTGAAGATCAAAGTTGACTGGAAAGCAAAAAGTCGGAAGAGAGTTCCACAAGCGAAAATTGAGCGAGAACAATAGAAGAGTAATTAGGAAGACAGTAGATAACAATTGACACTGCATTTCAATTTTTGAAGATCAAAGTTGAGAGGAAAGCTAGAAGCCGGAAGACAGTTCCACAAGTGAAAAGTGAGCGAGAACAATAGAAGAGTATTTAGGAAGACAGTAGATAACGATTGACATTGCATTTGAATTTTTGAAGATCAAAGTTGAGAGGAAAGCAAGAAGTCGGAAGAGAGTTCCACAAGGTAAAATTGAGCGAGAACAATAAAAGAGTAATTAGGAAGACAGTAGATAACGATTGACATTGCATTTGAATTTTTGAAGATCAAAGTTGAGAGGAAAGCAAGAAGCCGGAAGAGAGTTCCACAAGTGAAAATTGAGCGAAAACAATAAAAGAGTAATTAGAAAGACAGTAGATAACGATTGACATTGCATTTCAATTTTTGAAGATCAAAGTTGACTGGAAAGCAAGAAATCGGAATTGAGTTCAAAAAGTGAAAATTAAGCGAGAACGATACAAGAGTAAATGGTTTATAAGAGTAAACAATACAATAGGAAAACAAGGTCTCACTATAAGCAAGGCAGTAAAGCCACTAAGACACAACGGCTTACAAGGTGTGGAAGAATTAAGAACAGAAACATTGATGATGAACGAGAACAAAAGAAGAGTAATCAGGAGGATAGTAGATAGTGATTGACATTGCATTTAAATTTTGGAAGATTAAAGCTGGCTGGAATGAATGGTAGTGAAAGGGATTTCCACAAGTGAAAAATGCGTGAAAAGAAATTGTTACCACAGAATTTACGGTCACATTTAGCCAGCTCCACTGTACATTGATGAAATCTCGACGCCAGTCTAGTACTACGCTTAAATTCGAAAAGTCTAGGTACGATAGTGAAGAGCTCATCATACCATGAAAGTATTTATAGAAAAGACACAGGTAGGGAACCTTACGCCGGTGAGAAAGCGACTGAAGCCAACCCGACAGATCAGGACTAAAAAATATTGCTGATTCTCCTTTGGAACTTATCAAGGGGCTCAAGATAAATAGCTGGATCAGCGAGTCTTATGTAGCAGCAATATTCTAAGCATGGACGAATAGTAGACTTATAGATATGTAAGATAGATTCTGGGGAGAAAAATTGTCTTGCACGACACAGTGAACTGACTTTCTTAGCAGCTGAACTGGCAATGGATTCAATATAGTCTTTCCATTTCATGTCAGCTGAGAATGTTAGTCTGAGACGGCGCAACGTGTCACTTTCCTGGAGGATAGCATCAGCCATTCTGATAGAAGGCAGAGAAGGGTCTCTCAGATGATTAACAGAGAGAAGTTTAGTTTTGGAGGTGTTAAAATTGACAAGCTATCTTTTGCAAAATAATTAAATAAGAATTTATTTGAGGTATTTTTTTCTCTGGCCTTTATCTTTTGGTTTTAATTAAACAAAAAACAAAAAAAAAAAAGAAAAAAAAAACAATTGGAGATTTTACTTTGTTTCCATAAAAAAACTGACAGCCCCAAGACAAGTAATTATCAATATAAAGAAGATTGTAAGAGTTAGAATTCATATATATATATATATATATATATATATATATATATATATATATATATTTCATTCCTCCCAAAATCAGTGACACCCCAAGCAAGGCAGTACAGCCACTAACATGCAAGTAGTTACAGGGTGTGGAGGAATTAGGAACAGAAGCATTAGTAATGAGCAGAAAGAGAAAAGAGTAATCAGGAGGACAGTAGATAATGTTTGACACAGCATTTCAATTTTTGCAGATTAAAGTTGGTAGGAAAACACAGAGTTAGAGAGTTCAACCAGTTAGAAGTGTGAGAAAAGAAACTGTTAGCATAGAAGTTACAGCAACATCTAGCTAACTCAACTGTAAATTGATGTGATCTTACCGCCAGTCTAATATTGTGCTTAAATTCATGTGATCTATGTGCCATAGTAAAGAGCTCATAGAACCAATTACCATGAAAGCATTATAAAAAAGGCACAGAGAAGCAAAAGTGACTGGAGCCAAGCTGCCAGATCATGACCAATAATATTGCTAATTCTTCTTTGGATCTTATCAAGGAGCCCTAGGTAAATAGCGGGAGCAGTGGACCATATATGGCAACAATATTCTAAGCATGCATGAATAGTAAACTTATAGATATGCAAGATAGATTCAGAAGAGAAGAATTATCTTGTACGACACGGTGAATCGATTTTCTTAGCAGCTGACCTAGCAATCGATTCAATGTAGTCTTTCCATTTCATGTCAGCTGAGAATGTTAGTCTGAGAAGGTACAACGAGACACATTTTGGTATCTCCAATTTGCAATTTGTTAAAAATAAATACAGGTAAAGTATTATTTGTTTTAGTCATTGTGTACTTATCAGCGCGTAAAGTTCAAATCCCGGCTCCATCTACACTTTCGCGCAAATGAACTTGAGAAAGGCATGAAAAGCTAACCCTGCCAATTATGTGCCGTGTAGACCGTGCTCTCTAGTACAAGCGAATTAAAAATCTGAATTTCAAAAGCAACTGGAAGCCATTCCACTTGGAAAGTCATGGCAATTCACGGATCAGAAAGAAATGGAACATTTGGAAATCCATGATCGCCTACATCCTGAAGGGACATATTATTTAAGAATGGGTTAATTACATGGGTTGACAGTGCTCTCTAGTCTTGGGTGGCATCCAGTCTAGGCGAAAACCAACTGCGAATGTAAAACCGTAGAGAAAGCAACAGGAAACTACTTCGTTTTCTTTGAAAAGAAAACATGGCAATTCACAGATAGTAAAGAAATTCAAAACTCAACTGGGGTTGGGGACACAAAGAGAAGACTTCATTTTTTTTTCTCAAGAAGTCATGGCAGTTCACAGATAATGAAGAAATGGAATTTGTCTAGTTCCCTGACGCCCTCCATCATGAAAAGACATGACATTAAAAATATATTGTTCTGAGTTTCATCACCACTGTGTGTTTAAGAATTTAAACTTATGTTAGTTTAACTGAATATGCGTTTTATCACGTTGACTTCCAGAAGTCATTTACGAAATCTGACTTCAAGTATCAACTTAGGCAATAAGTATTTTTTGTTAAATGTTTCGTTTTTGTGTTATATTTTTAATAATTTTCCCGTAAAACGTTTGTTTTTAATTGTCAGTACAATTGTTAATTCCTACCTTAGACGTCTCGTACCAGTTCTTTGCGTTTAAAAACA
>OZ010614.1:10492345-10494845 GCA_963932145.1 Acanthosepion lycidas
TATTCCTTACACCAAAACAAAATATTCTTTCTTACCGCCACCATAATACTCTAAATTCTCTATCGTACTAACTATTTCTCATATGTGGAATTTGTCTGGGTGGGAGAGAATCAAAATAACAACATTTAAAAATGAAGCCCCAATGATTTTCCATAGAGGAAAGTTCATCAGAACAATTACCATGAAAGTATTTATAAAAAACGTCACAGGGAAGCTATATTATGTCGATGACGTCATGTCGGAACTATTGTCAAGGATTAATTTTATTTTTACATTTAACTGAATGTATGGATTGTTTTATGTGTCTATCTTGAGTTATACGAAGGTTTTATTTTACAAACAATCTTGTATAATATATTCATATTATCTACTAAAATTTGTCTATCTGTTGTATCTCGTTTGTTTGCGATGTGATCAGTATATGGCACAAATTGCTCCGAGTTTTGATAAAGGACAGATCGAGGGTGTGGTGCATTTAAGGTAAAAATTTAATCTTGTTTTGGCACAGTGGATAAAGTCGTTAGTTAGATCCAGTGACGGGACGCAAAGAGTGTGAGTTCAATACTCAATTAAGGCAGTGGAGAACTTTCAGATGGGGAATTAACAAGAGATAACTGATAACTGACATCCATTAGACATGGCACGTGGAACTAGAACAGTCTACCCCAGTGAGCGAAATAAAGGGTTCAGTTCGACATTCCAACCACCCGAAGAAGGCCGGAGCACACAACGGCCGAAACGTTGTAATAAATATGGCGACAAAGATGAAGACAATACTCCGAATGATGTAAATAGTGTACATAATACCTCATCTCAGAAATATAGACAGATACTGAAGGGCCGAAACGTTGTAATAAACATGGCGACAAAGATGAGGACAATAGTCTGAATAATGTAAATAGTGTACATAATACCTCATCTCGGAAATATGTACAGATACTGAAGAGCCGAAACTTTGTAATAAATATGGCGACAAAGATGAGGACAATAGTCTGAATAATTTAAATAGTGTACATAATAACTCATCTCAGAAATATAGACAGACACTGAAGGGCGGAAACGTTGTGATAAATATGGCGACAAAGATGAGGACAATAGTCTGAATAATGTAAATAGTGTACATAATACCTCATCTCAGAAATATAGACAGATACTGATCATTCCCATAGTAGATATATTCTCCCAAATGGAATTATAATTTACAAACAATATTATTTTTTTCTGTTTATATAACTGAGATGTGGTTTTGTAACTATTTACAACGTTTCGACCGCTGTATGCTTCAACCATCATCACGTGATATACATTGGAATTTCAAACCGAACCCTATATTTAGTCCACGGGGGTAGATTTCTCTAATTCCAAGTTTCGTGCCTTTTTTGGCGGGGGGTGGGGGTATCTCAGTATCAGTAAATTCCTTTTAGTAACTCAACTCTGCAAGTTTTTTTTCAGATATCCAGGCATGGCACGTGTAATTAGAACAATCTATCCCCGTGGACTAGATAAAGGATTCGATTCGAAATTCCAGCGTATATTACCTGATAAAGGTCAGGGAGTACAACGGCTAAACGTTGTAAATATGATAATAAAGATGTGGACAACAGTCCGAGCGACGTAAATGGTTTAAATAACATTATTTTTAATTAAGATTTTTGATGCTTAATTATTGGTAAAAATTAGGCTAAATTTTTTTTTAAACTTTTTTTAATAGGAAATTAAAGTTTAAGGACTTTGTTAAGGTCGTTTAATTGTTATATAGAGTCGAGTAATATTTTTAATGGCTTTTTCATTTGGGTCATTTAGTAGCGAGAGAGAAAATTAATGGCGTCATTATATTTATTTTTATAAAGATGATTGCCTGTGTCATTTTTTTCTAAATTTCTTTAAGTGTAAATTAATTTCTTCGTCAACAACGTGGTTTGGGAAAATATTTCTGATAAATCTGTGGATAAATGTTGCCATAATTATAATAAAAATTAAGTTTTGTACAATTCGGGCATATCATCCGGTTCACAGACCTTCACGGTGTTTTGAACAGGAGTATTATAGGTTTATCCATTGTTTCATGTTTAGGAATGGACTTCCGGTTCCTTCTAAAATTTACTTCAATTTCATACTTCTTAAGTCACCGCCTGAACTCTGTAATTTGATTCCCCAATCATTTATTTATTTTCTTTCTCAACAGGAGTGGATATATTTGTCTATCGTCCGGTTCACACTCCTCCCAATTTTTCCTTCAGAAACTAAACGACACCAAACACTAAAAGTACAATTCAACGAAACATTAATTTATTGGAACCAGATGCACAAAAGGTATAGACAAGATGAATTCGCTATGAATTCAGCAACATATTATAGGATATTAAAACCTACCATCATATCTAAAAATAACAACAGGCCTATAAAATCCTAACTAAAAACGACCAATGTAGTGTATCAGTTTATTTACTTAGTAAAAACATAATCATAAACCAATGATCTGCATTGGCAAACAACATTG
>OZ010614.1:10499845-10519845 GCA_963932145.1 Acanthosepion lycidas
AGATGTCTTCCATTTGATGCAGCAAAAGGTGGTCCAGATTTCTATCTGTTAAAATGAAGTCTGATTGGTTGACTATGAACACGTCACAAGGTTTCGTACTTTGGAGGTTAAGAATTGATAATCATTAGATTTTCTTGTCAGAAGATGGAAGTGTCATAGTTCAGTGAGCCTGGCTAATGACAGCACAGTTTTATTTAGTTCATGACAACAAGGTGTTAAGTATTAGATTGCTGCAAAAATAATGACGTAATAATGTCGTTTTTTTGACGTATTTTGTAACGTCAAAAATCGACATTATTACGTCATTATTTTTGCACTAACCTAATAGTTCAACTATCAGGGACATTAGTGGCAAACACGAAAAAAAATCAGGGGTACAAAGAGTAAATTTGTTTGTATGTGTGTGTGAATATAGTTTTAATGATTTCCGATTTATCGGAATGTCTTTTTCTCGAATGTTATTTACCCTATTGGATATATTAAAAGACCTTACTTTCTTATATATATATATATATATATATATATATATATATATATATATATATATATATATATATATATATGTATGTATGTATAAAGTGAAAATTTGGATTCGGGTTGCTGAAACACCAATCATCTAAGGACAAACATTATATTTGTATTAATTCGAATTTTGGTCTATCTGTGATATCAAGCAATATATTACAAGGACTGCTTGCCTTACATGTCTTTTCTCTCAATATCTCACTAACAGACACCATATATATATATATATATATATATATATATATATATATATATATATATATATATAAAGATACTAATTTTGCTTTTTGATATCACTCTTAAACTTTGTTCTGCCATCAATTTACACAAACTCATTCTTCTTCTTCTTCTTCTTCTTCTTCTTCTTCTTCTTCTTCTATGTTCTGTGTTTCTTCATCAGGTGAACAGAAGGCACACTTATACACACCCACGCACACAAACACACATATATTTGGTTAGTGCAAAAATAATGACGTAATAATATCGTTTTTGACGTATTTTGTAACGTCAAAAAACGACATTATTACATAATTATTTTTGCACCAACCTAATATATACTTTATATATATATATATATATATATATATATATATATATATATTTATATTGTCATCCACAGACAGGTTGTTTCTCATCAGTGTGACTAGATATCCGATTGCCACAAGCCAGGATCAAATCCCGACTGATTTGGCATCGGTCGGAGATTTTTCCACTAAGCTATCAGCTCTCGGCAAAAAGGAGGGTGAATCTTTTACGTATTTATTTTTGAATAAACATGCCAGTGACTGGGATTCTCGATTCATAGAAGAGCTCTGCAGTAGCAATCACTGTTTATATATATATATATATATATATATATATATATATATATATATATATATATATATATATATATATATATATATATATATATATATATATATGTATATTAGGTTGGTGCAAAAATAATGATGTAATAATGTCGTTTTTTGACGTATTTTTAACGTCAAAAAACGACATTATTACATCATTATTTTTGCACCAACCTAATATATATATCTTAATCAAGTGTAAGGATATCTCACTAACAGCTGTACAGTTATATATATTAAGAACATTTCACGTATTGTATTTGTTAAATTAATTTTATAGTGGTATAAATAAATCTAATCTAATTATAGTTAAGCGAACTATTTATTCCTCTGGTGTTGTTTTTTTGCCAAAGCGGTCGTAACTTTCAGAATTTCAGGAAAGCATTTTGGTAATTTTTATTTTGTTTATCTTTGACTAGTGGCTCATTATTATTTATATTCAAGATTATTTTAATAACATTTGGTATGAATTTTATTTTTTTACGTTTTCTTATATATTAATTGCAAAGTGACGCAATTTCAATTTTGTTGAAAAAGCTTTCAAAGTTATAGTGTTATTTTGTTTCGTTTCGTTTTTACTACTGGTTCAATTTTGTGTTATTATTTATCTTTAAAATATTTTAAAAACAACAACAGCAACAACTATAATAATAATAATAATAATAATAATAATAATAATAATAATAATAATTATTATTATTATTATTATTATTATTATTATTATAATTGTAATAATAATAACATTAATAAAATATTCCCATATAATTGATAATGATTTATACGTTATTATTATTATTATTTTAAAAGCATAGCAATATATTGGCACATTGATGACAATCTGTTTACTTCGACATCCAGTGTAATATATATATATATATATATATATATATATATATATATATATATATATATATATATATATATATATATCCCGCGGAGCTATGTAAAGTACCAGGTTGAGAACTGGCGCGGTCTAGATGCCCTTGATGAGGTTGAAAGGAGTCTCGCTGAGCTTTGGTTAGCAATCCTTTTAGTGTTGGTTTCATGATAAAAAGACTTCATATGACAGCTTAACCCGGTCATTATACTGCATGTGTCTGCCGAGAGGCGTTTACTGGCTGGTATTGACTGTGATCCGGAGAGGTAAAACACCGCGAAAATAACACATGAGGACTGTCGTTCGGAGTTTCCGTGGCAAGTCTTTTGCACCGTTACTTTTTTGTTGACAGATCCAAAAAGTGTGGATGGTCCTACACAAGCCTTCACGACTTTAAACAAATCATTCTGTTTTCTGACAACTACATCTAATTAGTTCCACACAATTCAACAATAACAATGGCTGGCCGAAGCCCTAGAAGGCAAACAAAACTCAATGAAAATAACTGATATAGCACAGATTAATGGCAATGAAGTGAAGGGGTCTGGCTCGGCAGCTGTCCCATGGCACCGCAGCGTGGACCCGGTCGTCATCCGGCTACTGCGAAAAACTCTACGAAACAACATCAACTTCATCTTGGATATATATATATATATATATATATATATATATATATATATATATATATATATATATATATATATATAACTTTATATGTTCAGTACTTATTGGAAAGTGATAGGGCTAACATATTCAGTTGTATGGATATGAGTTTGTGACCCTGGGTTTCCCAAGTTTTTCTGAGCATCGCAAAAACGTGAAACTTAAGGTCACAAACTTATATCCATACAACTGAATATATTTAAGGGAATATATATAGCAAAGTGATAAAAGGTTTGTCATACATTTTTCCACTCAAATTGTTCTTGATATATAAAGAATATCGTTATCCTATATATATATATATATATATATATATATATATATATATATATATATGTATATATATATATATATATATATATGTATGTATGTATGTATGTATGTGTGTGTGGGGGCGTTGAAAATGAAGTTGAAAATAAAACTGTAGTCTTTAAGATGTCTTCCATTTGATGCAGCAAAAGGTGGTCCAGATTTCTATCTGTTAAAATGAAGTCTGATTGGTTGACTATGAACACGTCACAAGGTTTCGTACTTTGGAGGTTAAGAATTGATAATCATTAGATTTTCTTGTCAGAAGATGGAAGTGTCATAGTTCAGTGAGCCTGGCTAATGACAGCACAGTTTTATTTAGTTCATGACAACAAGGTGTTAAGTATGAGATTGCTGCAAAAATAATGACGTAATAATGTCGTTTTTTGACGTATTTTGTAACGTCAAAAATCGACATTATTACGTCATTATTTTTGCACTAACCTAATAGTTCAACTATCAGGGACATTAGTGGCAAACACGAAAAAAAATCAGGGGTACAAAGAGTAAATTTGTTTGTATGTGTGTGTGAATATAGTTTTAATGATTTCCGATTTATCGGAATGTCTTTTTCTCGAATGTTATTTACCCCTATTGGATATATTAAAAGACCTTACTTTCTTATATATATATATATATATATATATATATATATATATATATATATATATATATATATATGTATAAAGTGAAAATTTGGATTCGGGTTGCTGAAACACCAATCATCTAAGGGACAAACATTATATTTGTATTAATTCGAATTTTGGTCTATCTGTGATATCAAGCAATATATTACAAGGACTGCTTGCCTTACATGTCTTTTCTCTCAATATCTCACTAACAGACACCATATATATATATATATATATATATATATATATATATATATATATATATATATATAAAGATACTAATTTTGCTTTTTGATATCACTCTTAAACTCTGTTCTGCCATCCATTTACACAAACTCATTCTTCTTCTTCTTCTTCTTCTTCTTCTTCTTCTTCTTCTATGTTCCGTGTTTCTTCATCAGGTGAACAGAAGGCACACTTATACACACCCACGCACACAAACACACATATATTTGGTTAGTGCAAAAATAATGACGTAATAATATCGTTTTTTGACGTATTTTGTAACGTCAAAAAACGACATTATTACATAATTATTTTTGCACCAACCTAATATATACTTTATATATATATATATATATATATATATATATATATATGTACCGAGTGTAATAGGTAATTTTTTAAAATCGTATAACAGCGAAATTGTCCAATTGTTAGATTAAGCTCTGGACTATTGTATCTTAGAAATGAGTAAAGATATCTTACTGGAATTTTTAGAGGTTTTTATTACACTATTGAACTCTGCTTTGATCGCTAAGGATGTATAATTCCTCTCCAAGGTTGACAAAAGAATCATGATGAAATCGATCTTAAACTAAAATGACATGTTCATCATTAATTAATCAGAGCTAAGAATTGGAAGCTCATGAAGTATTGAAATTAAATTTATATATATATATATATATATATATATATATATATATATATATATATATATATATATATATATATATCCAGGATCATTCTCTAACTTATTCAAGATGATCTTCACACTCTCTAACCTTCTAATTTTATATCCTGGCGTAAAAATGTACCTCAAAGATTTCACCAACGATTTTAAGTCTTTTTTTAATGCTCTTTGGACTGTCATAGCTGAAACTCCTCTCTCTCATGCAAAACGTCTCATGAATTGAATTGGATCTTTTCTAATTGATCTCTTTGGCTCTAATTTAAAATGATGACCCCTCTTGCTGTTGTGACCTCCTGATCCAGTTTTCCTCTCTACTGTTGCCTCTTTTTTTAAACTTATTCACCATTCTCTTGAAGATCGTTCTTGAATGTACTTTGAAGATGGAAGCCAGGATATGAATGTTGGTACCATTACTGAAGGCCTAAATGATCTTTCACCATTGTTTAGTTGGGAAGACATATTGGGGCTGACACAGAATGATTTTAACCTGTTCTCTTTCTAGCTGAATAATTCAAAGAGTTTTTCTGTGGTTCTTACGAAAAATGGGGTCAAGATGGCTAAACCTGGAAAAGAGAAACTCAGTTTAGTAGTTTTTAGATATTAAACATTTTTTGAGATGGACAACTATCCAATACTGTTGCACGATTTGGACAATTTTGCTGTTACACCTGGTATATATTGTTTCCATATTTATATACATATGCTTCTTTATAGAAGCAATGGTTCTTACTCGAAAGTTACTTTTTTCAGAATCAGGAAGAAATCTTCTCGAAGAGAATACAGGCCTAAAAAAAACAAAAAAACATATATACACTTTGCTGCTTAACAGAAATCCTTGTTCGTGACTTTTTATAATAAATTATTTGTCCAAACCAGTCATTAACTAACGTAATTACGTAACTGTGTCAAAACAGTTGAAATGTCTGTGGGTCATATAAGAGGATCTAGAACAATTCTTCTCAACCTTTTTCAGCCCATAGACCGTTTTTTTTTTCTTCCAAAAATTCAAATGGACCGCTCCTACTTTTATTTTTATGCTGTTCAGTTTTCACACTGAAATACTCAATGAAAACACAAAGTAGTCTATTTACACTTTAGAATTTATTTTAGTAAACAAGGATAAACGCATGATATCAAAATCAATTTTGATGATGTCATTCAGTCTTAGTCCATTCAGCCATTGACTACCCTGAATTTGGTGTTTCTGACACAAAATATCATAATCAATTTTGATGGTGTCATTCAGTCTTCGTCTGATAATTAGTATGTTGAGATTTATTTTCTTTTTCTACTGAAAACATCCACAACAGGCGAAATCCAGATTCTATCATCAATGTGGTAGGGAAAAAAACGAAGCTTGCTTCTACATGTTGAAAGATGCTTGGGTGTGAGTCCTTTATCGATATGTAAACAAAGACACATATAAAAATAATAAATACTTTATTTCTATAAATTAGAAATATCAAATTTATTATCAAACAATATTGTGTAGTGATCTATTAACATAGTAATCATTTTTATAAGAACAACAAATTTATATTATATATGGTATATATAACATTTTTTATATATATAATAAGTATCTCTATCTATAAAAGGCAGGATGTGTGTGTGTGTATGTGTGTAATGAATGCACGGCCGCAGTTTTTGACGGATTTGCACCAAAATTTACATGCACATGCTCCAAGTTAGTGGGAAGGCCAAGACCGACGTTGCATTTCCCAACTCCCATCGATAGTGGAAATAATCGATTTTTTCGTGCTTCTACGGCAATTTTCATGTAGTTTGCGGCCATTTTCTACTGGCTAGAGTGAGAGCCTATAGCTGGCTTCCACGAATAGGCAGGAAGATTCTATTGGCCAGCGTGAGAGTCAACAGCTGACTGACATGAATGTTAACTAGCATGCTAGCATGCAACAAAAATCGATAGCTGCATTCGTCACAAGTGGGAAAAATTTAAATCGGCATGGCACTTTACTCCAATTGGCTCATTCGCTTGCTTAAACTCAACGTTGATTCTGATTCCGCAGAACTGGGTTGGGTGTGAAAAAGTATTTGTTATTAACATTCTTTTTTCATTCGGTTTTTCCAGTTACGAGTCCTTTTTTAAAGCTGATCCTTTTGTGTTCATTTTGTTTAGTTCTTTTTTCGTAACAGATTTAATGTTTAGTATAGAGCTTAGAAAAAATTCGCAGTGTGAGATAGGCAAGAAGGCATGTAGCAACGTCAGCACGGCAAAGGGCACTCCTTTAAAGGGAAGGAAGGGCAAAAATATTTTAAGTCAAGTGATAGCGATTTCTATATGAGTCGTACGATTTTTGAATCAAGCACGGGCAACGCCGGGCCATGCTGCTAGTATATGATAAAAATAAATATAGTACTGCGTAATACATAATTTCGAAAATTTTCAAATATAATGGACATGTGTGTAATTAAACAAAATATTATATTTTTTAATTCTTCAAAGTATAAATAATTTAGATACATACTTGTGAAATGGCTACAATTTTTTGTGGCTACGAATTCTCTGTGGACCACTAGAAATGCTATGTGGACCACCGGTCTAGAGAATTTAAAACTCAGATTAGACATTAACTAACGTAATTGTGTCAAAATAGTTGAAATGTCTGGGACATATAAGAGGGTCTAGAGAATTTAAAACTCAGAGGAAAATTTAAAAAGCCAGAGAACAAAATCAGAACACTGAGTAACCTATTAACCTGTATAATTAAACAAAATATAGGTTTAATTCTTCAAAGTATGAATAATTTAGATACATTTTTATGAAATGGCTACAATTTTTTATGGCTACGAATTCTCTGTGGACCACTAGAAATTCTATGTGGACCACTGGTGGTCCACTTGGACCATCTTGACAATCACTGGTCTAGAGAATTTAAAACTCAGAGGAAAATTTAAAAAGAAAGACAACAAAATCAGAACCTGAGTAACCTATTTAACGTGTTTATGTCAATGGATGGCGGAGTAAGGACAAAGAAGGATGGCAAAAAATGAAAAGTTACTTCGAACAACAAAAGTCGGGAAATGATGTGTAGGGCCTTTGATCGCCCACGTTCTCGAGGGACGCGATATGATAAAAAAAAAAAAAAGAAGAGGGTTCTATGAAATCTAAAATATGTTGATTTTATGGTTTTGTTTTTGAGCACTTCGAATCAAACAAACAGATAAACATCGAAAGCTTTTCTTTCTCGACATTTCTTCTTTGTTAAGAACTAGCTTAAAAGGCATGCGTCACGTGCATTGAAACGGTAGATAATTCTATATGTAAGTTTGTAAAGATTCTTGCATGTCTAAGCGGGCATTATCTACGGCTTTTATGCACGTGACACGGGTCTGGCCAATGAAAATTGATCCAAACAAAATTGAAAAGTACCAAACTTATCTCATTTTGTCTGTTTTCTGTCAATCTCTAACGAAGGTTTAATAAAAGTGAAACATGTTCGATTAATAAATGTTTCCTATTTGCTCTTTTATTTGATCATCCTGTCGCATTCCGATCCTTATTTGATCTCCATTTGATCTTTAACTCATATATATATATATATATATATATATATATATATATATATATAATAGTCAAATCTGCATTTGATTTTTAACTCGTTTAAACATACATACATACATACATACATACATATATATATATATATATATATATATATATATATATATATATATATATATATATATAGTTAGTTTATGCAAACTTAGGTAATCCGTATGGGTAGACCCGAGGAGGATTATATCCGGAGAGCTCAATGTAAAATTCAGAGCAGATATTTTTGAATAAAAACAGACCACGTTAAGATTCCATGTAATAAATTATTATTATTATTGAAATAATTTATTACATGGAATATTAACGTGGTCTGTTTTTATTCAAACAAATATATATATATATATATATATATATATATATATATATATATATATATATATATATATGTGTGTGTGTGTGTGTGTGTATAGTAAAAAAGAAAGAACAGTAAGATATATAATCCGGTGTTGATATTTTTACTTTTACAAAACAGTGCTCAATTTAAATTTACAGAGCATAAATATCATAAATTAACTGATTTAAAAATATGGTTCCTTCGCTACACATGAATTAAATTAAAAGCATTAGTTCTGTTTCATCTTCAAGCGAATTTTTTAATTTTGATATTCCAAAATTCGCTTGAAGATGAAACAGATCTAATGTTTTTAATTTAATTCTATAATTAAATTTCAAGTTTTCAGTTTCGGTCTTTGAAACATGGTAGTTCCTGTGTAGCAAAGGAACCATATTTTTAAATCAGTTAATTTATAATATATATATATATATATATATATATATATATATATATATATATATATATATCATAAAGAAGTAATTAAACAAAGACTTAATTAGCAATGTTAATGTAAAAAATGGCGAAATCACTTCGCTAAAAAGAGTTAATGAGACATTACCTTACTATCAATTATTTGAAGAACGCGATCAGTATACTTAAATTGTTGAACAGATGGAATTAATGATCCTGGGCCGTGTACTTTTGACAATTTCAAATTGTCATCATCAGGGCGTAATATTTCCATTTACAGGTAAATTCCAAGATGAAATATGTAGTGTAGACCGAAAGAGAACTGTCAATAAATAGCATATTTAAAAAAAAAATCAGACTTGTTCGGAAATAGATCTTAATTCCTTGGCTTGGCTTCGCGGACGAAGATTTAAGTGAGCTGTCCACGCCGACTGCAGGAACACTGATTGCCCTTACCAGAAAGGCAAGTCTGGCTGTAGCGACTGCAATCAAAGGTCTAGTCTGGTATAGCTGCTGAGGCTTCCCGGTCCTTCCTCCGCCGCGTTGGCCCTGCGAGAGACGGCTTGGTGGAAGGTGCTGCACCAGGGTTGACGGTCAGCAGCAAGTGTAGACTACTAGCCATGGTCAATGTGTCAGGTACCGAGAGACTTCTGGAGGGAGTCCTTATAACGCTTCCTTTGTGCCCACCCCGCTGTGACGATGGCCAGTGG
The DNA here is from genome assembly GCA_963932145.1 of Acanthosepion lycidas. NCBI lineage: Eukaryota > Metazoa > Mollusca > Cephalopoda > Sepiida > Sepiidae > Acanthosepion > Acanthosepion lycidas. Next base: position 10,509,651 of record OZ010614.1, read on the forward strand.
AGAGTACCTCATACAGGGCTATCTTGAGTAGGCGATGGTCACACATTCTGGAGACGTGCTCTGCTCAGCGTAGCTGTGACTTCAGCAACATGGCTTCAATGCTGGTGATTTTCGCCTGTTCGAAGACCTCAACGTTGATGACATAGTCACTCCGGTTAATGTTGAGGATGTTACGGAGACAGCGCTGATATATATAATAAACTGGATAAGCTGTACAGACAGTGCATTTCGTCTTTTTATAGCAGGCGATTTCAGGTCGGAATTCATTTCGACCTGAAGACACCTGCCATAAAGAGTCGAAACGCGTTCTTTGGAGCAGTTTTCCCACTTTGTTACATTATCTGCACTATTGTTCGGATACTATTCTACATCCAACTAGGAGGCATATATATATATATATATATATATATATATATATATATATATATATATATATATATATAGTTTAGTAACGAAAATCTTCGTAATCCGTATGCATAATCCCAAGGGGGATGAAATCCTGAGAGCTCAATATTAAGTCAGAGCGAATAATTTAATTTAAAGAAAAACAGACCACTTTAAGGCTGCATTTGTAATAATTTATTTCACCAGGGAATTATATTTTTCTGTGGTTCTTCAAACTTCACTTTCAAAAGGTGCAACGAAAAATGAATTTAAAATTTACACTTTTTTATAATTTATATAAGTTGAAATAGAAAGTGGCGAGGAATGGTATGAGAGACATGGTCGAGTTTAGAGAGGGAATGGAGAGTTTTAAAATTTATTATTATATTTCTTTTTATTATAATACTTATATATGTAATTAGACATACCTATGTTTACAGTACGACAGAGTTTCATGGCTTTCTCATTCATCAGATATAAAAAGTTATGAAGTGTCCTATACGGTTGTTATATATATATATATATATATATATATATATATATATATATATATATATTGGTTTTGAGTGTACGCCCAGTTAAACTTTGAGCTTTATACATAATATGAAAATCTTTGAAAGAAAACATTTTAATGACGCAAAGCCTTTCCAATGTTATGTAAAAAGTTTTTATACAGACACGGCCATTCTGTTTGAAGAGACCAGACAGGCGGGCGGCATTTTACTCGACCGCAATAAAAAAAAATCAAATAAAAAACTTAAAATGGAAAAAATGAAACGTTTAATGTCGTTTCTAAACTATATTTTCTTCTCAGAGACAGGAATTTACTGATTTCAAATACACATTTATGGTGTTTTTAAAATGTATGTCGGTCGTTATGAGTAGGAGATATTTCAAACAAAAGAATTTCTTTCAATCCTGCATCTGGGAATATATATATATATATATATATAATTATTTATTTAAAAATATGATTCCAACACGCTACATAAGAGTTCTCATGTTTCAAAACAAGAGCCTAAAACTTCAATATAATTATTTGAATTAAATTGAATTAAAATAAGCTCTGTTCGATCTTCAAGCGAAATTTTTTTGGGAATAACTTATTTCTGAAATTTACGTATTTTAATAGCATATTCATTATTGAAATCAAAATTTCCATGGTAACGGCTAGCGCGATTGTTTAAATAGAGAGGGGTGTAGGGTGTTAATAATTTGTATCAGTATAGAGTTTCATTCATAGGTGTCAAGTCAGGGTAAGGTTGGGGTGTCTAAATTTAAAACGGAAGATGATTTCGTCTAGTCTGGTTTACGTGTCTATGGAGATTTATTTATTTTATTTTTTTCTGAAAGGGTTTTGTAAAAAACACTGCAGTAACATTTGTTTTTTGACGACTTCATAAAAGTTTATCTTTTTTTGTAGGGTATTTAAACTATTTATTAGGACGATGGATTTTTTAAATTATTTTATTGTTTGTTTTTATGCTAATTATTCAATGCAAAAATTTGATGATGTCGGCAAAAAACCGTTAACTCATGTCTATTGTTTAATAGATTTTTATTATTTAGAAACTTAATAATGTGTATAATATATATATATATATATGTATATATATATATATATATATATATATATATATATATATATATATATATAATATTAGTGCTAAATATACACATACATATGCAAAATATATAAATATATATACATAGATGCATACACATACATATATATTTTTTGAATAAAACAATTCCAAGAGGATAGAATCCAGGTAGAACTCAATGCCCAGGACAGAGTAAGGATATAATAAAAAGGCTTAAACACTAATATTCCATGGTCATAATTTATTCCATTGTAATCGTAAATACGACCCAATTCATCAGACCTACAAATTCAAAAAGAAAACAGAAAAAAACAAATAAAAATAGAATTTAGAGAGAGTGTAAGTATGAGAGTGTGGGACGAATGTTAGAGCTAAAGAGTGGGGTAACAGACGAGTGAAGGTGGGAGATTCTCATATATTCTCATTCCTCTCCCTAACTCTTCTTCTGATCTTTAAGATTAGATCGTCTATATTCTGTGTGTATGTCACCACAAAATGTATCCTTTCCGGTTACATCTTTAATGTATTAGACATCCGACAACATTCATATTTCGCTCACTTAAACCGTCTTCAACTCACCTCCCTAAAACTCCTCTCTGTTAAGTTTTAATCTCCCACATTCTCTCGTCTGTTATCCCTCTCTATAGCTTTAACATTCGTCCAACACTCTCATACTTACACTCTCTCTAAATTTTATTTTTTTATTTCCGGAGTTGTTTTTTCTGTTTTTTATGGGTGTGTTACAGAGGTATACCCACCCAGAAACTGTCAGTTTAGCAAAATGAAAGTGCTGTAGCAAATGACTTTCTCTCCCACCTCTCTCTCTCCCACACACGCACACACACACATACACACACACACACAATTGTAATTCACTGTATTTCCACCTAATGAATAAACATACTTTTACACAGATGCATAATAACTAAATATGCCTAAAAAACAGAAAAATAATTAATCTAATAGAAATAAATCCCATATATTAAGGCAGTTGGATCCTTGGATGTATTGTTGCTGGTTGCAAAGGGGCTCCCGTGTCTGTTCAAACTTCAGGGACTCACAAATGTTGGTTCGCCACTGCTGGTAGATTCACACCGTAAGCGATCGTCAGTAGACCATATCTTACTCGTCTCTGTGTATAGGCGGGGAACGAGAGCGATGAAGATCTGGCCGGTGGTGGTTGTGGTGGGGGGGGTCGCTGAGAGGAAAACTGTTTCTTTCACAGAGCACAAAAAAGGCCAACAGGAAGAGAAATATCATATGGTTCAACCCACCGTACAACAAAAACGTAAAAACAACATAAGTAAAATATTCTTCAAACTCTTAAACAAACACTTCCCGAAATCAAGCAGTCTACACAAAATATTCAACAAAAACACTAGTTGCACCGAGAACATGCACAAATAATAAAAAAACACAGCAGGAAAACTATGAACAACCCGAACAAATTAAACCCACGTGTAACTTTAGAATAAAGAATTAATGTCCCTTAAACGGTAATTGTTTACAAAACAATGTAATATATCAAGCTACTGTAAAATCACCAGATAATGAAGAAAAAGTATATATAGGAGTAACTGAAAGACCCTGAAAACAAAGAAACTATGCACGCAAAACATCTTTCACAAATAGTAAATACGCGAACAGCACAATGCTTTCTAAGTATATCTGGGAAATTCAAAACAAAACGCAAATCACAACAAAAATATCATAAAAAATAAGGAAAAGACGAGAAAATAGCTATAACTGCTATATAACGAGAAAATAATCGAAAACTGAATAAATAAAAATATACAAAATAAAAAATAAGTAAATAAATAAGAAAAAATTAATCCTAATAAATAAATAAATTAACAAATCGCTCCCGCTAAAATAACCGTTAGAACTGCTAAAAATAAACATAAATAAGCAAAAACAAATAAAAATAATCAATCCAAATAAATAAATAAAATAATAAACAAATAAAAAATTGTTCCCCGCCAAAATAGCAGAATAGACTACGGCAATCAATCCAAAAATTGGACAAATAATATCTTTATCTTCCCAGACCAAGACAAAATATTAAATAAGCGACCTAAACAGATTCTACCCCCAATTTTTTTACTACGTTAATAAAAGATCGAAAACCGAAAAAATAAATAAATAAATAATAAAAATAAAAAACAAGTAAAATAAATTAACCTAAATAAATAAACAAACCACTCCCGCCAAAATAACCGTCAGAACGGATTACCCACAGTGCACCACTGATCCATATATATATAAATAGTCGAGAAAAATCTAATACCCGCTGCCTGACTATTGCTTCTACCATGAAACAGCCTGTCGCCTCTGAGTGTTGACTTCAATATTCACACACACACACACATATATATATATATATATATATATATATATATATATATATATATATATATATATATATATAGAGAGAGAGAGAGAGAGAGAGAGAGTTTGTCTGATGATTGCAAATAGCGTGAAATCCAGGGCCACAAACTCACATCAATCCAACTAAATCTATCTATCTATCTATCTATCTATATATATATATATATATATATATATATATATATATATGTATGTATGTATGTATGTATGTGCGTGTATTTATGTCTCTGTGCGCGTGTGTGTAATTATATATTCACTGATTAAAGATTAATAATATTTGTAAAATTAAAGCCTTCAACATTATTGCTCAGCTTGCCATGACAATGCTTTATGAAATCTTTTTTTCATTTTAGCTCTTCTTTGCGTAATCATATGCCTTTTTACTATTGCAGATGCGGTTCCCACGGGTGAGCTCTGTCCTTTTCGTTGTATGCCTGTTGCTATTGGCAACGCCCACTTTCCAAAAACATCCAATTTGCAAACAAGGCGACATACCAATGCTCCCAGCACTTAATTCCATATCTAAAGTTAATTTTTATTTCGTCTTCGTCGTCGGGCTTAGAAGCCTTGGACCCTCGCCGGACACATGTGGACCCATTCAATCATCAGGTCTTCAATTAACGGAAGCCTTTATATGGTACCTCAAGAAACATGGTCTTAGCAATAACGATATTTCCACAGGGGGAATAGTTTTTGATTCTTGTTCCGACAAACAACTAATTATTCAAAAAGTTGTCAGCTTTGAGTCCAATCAGATAAACTGTTATTTGCGTGACAACTCACCTATTCAACCGAGCAGTGTTTTCACATATATCGGCGCTGATAATTCCCTGGACACAGTAGCCCTTTCTCAAGCCTTAGACCGAACGAACAAGACCTTAATGTCGGCGCTTTTGGACACCAAACCTTCAGTCGCTTATCGGTATTTCTTGCCAAGTATTCCCCGAAACTCGAAGGTCGACGACGCACTTATCGACCTCCTTAAATCAAACAACGTCGGCTATTTCCTTTTAGTGCACGAAAACAACAATATTTGGGAAGAGAGAAGCAAAGAGTTCAGTGAAAAGGCCAAAAAAGAAAAGATTTGCACAGTTGACAGTGATTCACTTCCGGAAGTCAAAGCAGGCGATGCGGCCTTTGACAAAGCCGTCTCAGAGCTTGTTAAAAAGCTAAGTGTTACTTATCTGGTCGTATTGGCCGAAAGTCAGGCTACTTTGCAAATCATGCAGGCTATCAATCGAAATGCTAACGCCAAGAACAATCTAATAGTGATTACGTTTGGATTTCTGGAGTTTGAACCCCCAGCAGGTATCAAATACTTAACTCTTATCCCAAGTCTACCCTCTGGAGATATCCTAACGGCGACGGACCAGTTTTTTTCTGATTACAAGAAGATATTTACAAACAAGACCAAAAGTCCCTGGCTGGAAGAATACTGTATAAAACAACAATGCAACAACTTAGCCATTGATATTGACCAGAGAATTCCGTTTTTATTCATGGCTTTAAGCGCTTCCATGAAAGCCATCGAGGGCTGCGGCGGCTCCCTGTGCACGTCAGATAAAATTTCAAGGCCTCAAAATGTTTTCATGTTCACCAAAGATGTTCAGCTTAGCATAGACGGAACCAAACAAAAAGTCTTCGATAAAAATGGCTTTATTAACCCAGATATCACGAAATTCAAGTTGAAAATTAGCAACCAAAAAAGTTATGTAAGTTTTTTTTATGATTTTTTGTTTATAAATATATGCAGGGCGATTGAAAAGTAACTCTTTAATTTACATATGATGGACTCTCCCGTTTTGTAAAAATTATAGTTAGACGGGAGGGTCCATCATACATAAAACACGGAGTTACTTTTCAATCATCTTGTGTGTGTGTATATATATATATATATATATATATATATATATATATATATATATATATATATATAGTAAAGGTAATAAATCCGTTGGTATATAATCCAAGTGGATCCTAATAATATAAAATATTAGAACTGATCCATAAAAAGACCTCAATATATTTATTATAATAGAGCATATATATAGATAGATAGATAATATTAGTGGTCAATATATATATATATATATATATATATATATATATATATATATATATATATATATATATATATATATTCTCAAGAGGATAGAATCCAGGTAGAACTTAATGTCCAGGACAGAGCAAGAATATAGTATAAAAGGCTCAAATAATTAATATTCCATGGTTATAATTTATTACATTGGAAACGTAATCACGATCCAAATCATCAGACTTACAAATATATATATATATATATATATATATATATATATATATATATATATATATATATATATATCGCATTTTCTGCATAAAAATCAGATTAATCTTCATAATTTTGTTGAATTAGGTGCATATAGTGCCACAGAAGGAAAATATGACTACCTAGACTGCCCGTACCTGATATATATATATATATATATATATATATATATATATATATATATAGCATTTCCCCCCAAGCAAAGCGGGAGTGCCACTAGCATGCAAGGGGTTACAGAGAGTAAAGTTAAATTATGGAGGACGCTAAGTGATGTAATTTAATGCCAAATTAACGAATGTTGTTGAATTTTGTTTTTATTCACTTATACATATTTATTTATTTTTATATACTAATTGGAAATTATCATTATTAATATTATTAATATTATTATTATGTAATGATTTTTTTATTATTTTATTTGAATTTGATGAATTATTTATGTAATTATATGCAAAATACTGTTAGGCTTTGAAATTTTTTTTAAATTGTAAACCTTATTATTAAAAATTTACAATTTTTATTTTTTTTAAATGTTACTTCTGTTTATAAATATTTGTTGTAAGAATCCTTACATTTGCCGTGATATGCGGACGAAACACATCGGTAAAGAAAAGTTTTCATTTTGTCTTTATGTCTTTATATATATATATATATATATATATATATATATATATATATATATATATATGTCCCCTGTGTTTACAAGAAAAGATGCAACTTATAAACTTTCCGAAAAATCAAAGAAATGAATTAACTGTTTTATGTAGGCATTGTCTAAATTCTACATTAAAATATAGTTAAAAGAATTCATCCTAAAATTTTACGCATTACATTTTGTTGAAACTTGACTAATGCATGGAATAATAATGCAACACAAAATGTACTTAGAACAAAATGTATTGAAACAAGAAAGTGTACACAATATTTACATATAGTCTTTTGTATATTCCTGGGAAGACCGTTCCTGGAAAATGTGTTGACTGAGTCGCAGTCGAGCAGAGTCTCTGGTTGAATCTCTTGATTCCTCCCCTCTCTTCCCGGTACCAACCATATTTATATGGTCGGTACTCCACTATGCAAATTAGGTGGATCCTACCACAACACATTTACATAGCCATTATTTTATAAGTATATAATGGTCCACTCAATTTTTATTGGATTTTGTCAACTTTAATATTGCCTTGTTTTACAGCCCATTCAATATAATTATCATCGTATATTAAAATTCTATGAAAAGTTTCTGTTAACTTTATCTATTCCTTCCCTTTAAAAAGTTTCCATAGTATAAAAAAAAAAATTTGAATATTCTTAAAAGTAATTTTTTGTTCAAGGTAACTCTATGTCTCCTTCACCAAATCTAAACTTTCGCTACATTATATCCGACGCTCACAGGTCTAGAGTATCAATTTATCAAGGCATGAATTTATAACCCACCTCCCTCCCGCTTCTGACTTTACTTTTCATTTTTCTATTTCAGCTTACATCTGACTTTTAGGATTATGATAAAAATAAGATACTTGTAATATATTCAATCAGCCATATATATATATATATATATATATATATATATATATATATATATATATATATATATATATATTTCTTAATATATGTTTATAGTAAATAGCTCTGTTATTTAACAATGACACTGTTTCTTCGTACACTATATAGTATTTATATGCATTTGTATACGATCGCTTGCTCGCATACCTACCTATATTTACCCATTCTTCCTTCGGGACGTAGCAGTTCATATCCCTCCACATCATCTTGTCCCTTGTAGCTCTCATTAAGTTTTGTCTTTTTCTTATTTCTCCCAAACTCTGGAAGATATCTTTCTCTATTTCGCGTCAACTTCGGATTTCTGTACCACATTTTTATGTCCCTAATACGTTGGTTGTCTCTTCTGCTGACAATAATACATTCTGACTTCTTACTGGTGATATTTAGACATTTCTCGCTCTTTTTTTTGCTATCAGAAGTGCTTTCAGTTACATGTCATCAGCTTATTTAAATATACCTTACTTTAAATGTTTATTCATATAGAGCTCAATCGAAATTTAAACACTTAAGCAATTTAACCCAATGTTTCCTGTTAAACATGTCACGGGTATAAAACATCATGGCGTCCGCTATCATCCTGTTTTTAACTTTCAAATTAAAAAAATATATAAGTAAATATCAAAATAAAATAAAATTCTATATCAGCAAAAAAAAAAAAAATTCCAATAGACAGAAATGAGCGAATTGTCTATTTATCAAGTTTAACATGACGGAAAATTCTATTAGGTTGGTACAAAAATAATGTCGGTTTTTGACGTTAAAAAATACGTCAAAAACCGACATTATTTTTGCACCAACCTAATATTTCTGCGTCACACAAGTGTCTTTCGCACGTCAGTTTACAGGGGACATTTTAGAAAAGTATAACACATACAAATATCAAGTACTCACGTTAAATATCTCTGATGATAGCTCAATTAGAACTCACGGAGACTTACCAAACACCGTCCGCAACGTACCCGTAAAAAATACAAATATAATAGCCTCATCCAGATTTGAAAACAATAAACAATGAAGGAAGCATTGATAATAAAAAAAGAACATGTCAACATTCAATGACATCAACTATGAACACGGTCAATATGTGCTGACCGGGTTTGTAAAAAAAACATTCCCATAACTCTAGATCTATGTCTAAATAATCTCCAGATAGAATTACAATTAAAAATATATCCTTGTTATATGTATGTATATCTGGTCGCTCGTATTCGAGGATACCTGTCTACTAGGGCGGCTAGCCAATCCCTATTGCAGACGCTTGCGCATTTGTGGTTTATACTGCAACTATGCTTAGTTACACACACTTTCTGGAAAAGAGTGTGTTATCTAGCGTGATCAACAATTTGAACAAGGCCGGCACGCTCAAGCCCTCGGCCACGATGACTTGTGACATAGTGCTAGCACAGCTATCGACGTCTACCCAATTTCACTGACAATGCTTGGGTCAACCCGTGGTATGGTTTTCACTTTCCAAAGGTGCCGCACGCTGGGATCGGCGCTCCAGTCCGATAACATCAGGAAGATATATATATATATATATATATATATATATATATATATATATATATACATATATATATATATATATATATATATATATATATATATATATACATATATATATATATATATATATATATATATATATATAGATAGATAGATAGATAGATAGATAGACCACTGCCCAATTAGAATACTTTTAAACACATACACAAACTTACCAGACTCCATCCAAAACATACTAGTAGAAAATACAGACATAATAACGTCATCCACATGTGAATAAAGATAAAAAAATAATGGAAGTCTTAATAATAAAAAAGAAAAAGCCAACACTTAATAATATTACCTACTAACACGGCCACAATGTGCTGACCGTGTTCGGAAAATAAAACATCCGCTCGGAATTATAGAACATTTGGACAGTTTCTATAAAACTCTGTGTCCA
>OZ010614.1:10529845-10557345 GCA_963932145.1 Acanthosepion lycidas
GTTTGTACGGACAGTAAGGACCTACGTACATCAAGTTGTCTTTAAATTAAGTGGCGGCAGAAGAATTATCGTTAAACTTTTAAAAGGTAAGCTTAAATATTAATGCAATACTTAAATGCAGCGATCAATTTTGAGTTCTTCTGTAGTTTATTGTTGCCTATAGCATATGGCAGCAGTGTGCATTGCAAAACGAAATCTACGCCAACAGAGGATCAGATTGCAATCAAAAGAGCCAAAGCTGCAGCGAGGAAAAGAAAGTCCCATGCAAATAAAACCCAGATCAAGCGACAGCCAGGAGAGCTTCCAATGATGAGAAGATGTAAAGACTTAGGGACTCTCAAACTCCTGAACAAGCCGTAGGCTAAATCAAGAGCCCTTCGCAGGTGCCCGATAGGGCGACTTTTACGCTAGTATATATATATATATATATTAGCTAGTATATATATTTTAAGCTAGTGTATATATATATATATATATATATATATATATATATATATATATATATACATGGGACAAAGTGGAAAAGCTATTTTAAGCAACAACGCGTTTCGCCAGTGTGTTTTAGGTGGCGGCTTCTTCAGGTCGGAATGAACGCCCAAACTGTTTATCAGGAAAATGCGTTGGGATTTTTTTAAGATAAGAGAAGCAATAAATTAAATTACCTTATCAGATCCGACAACCATAAACAAGACAGTTTTTTTTCTTTATTCGAGCTGTTGGTGTCTGTAGGCCACACACCAAACGAGACATCAACAACAACAGAACAGAGGCAGAAATAAAATATATTGTACTAAATGCCCTACAGTGTATATCGGTAAAACATCTAGAAAACTAAAAAGAAGTCTATAAGAGCATCGCAGAGAAATGCTGTATAACAGCATTTTAAACTGACTGTAATAAATCTGACCTAAATGCCAGTCTGATCACGAGTGAAAAAGAATCATTAAGAAAATGTATTGAGAGTGCGCTGATCTCAGAATTCTCGCAAATAAACTTAAGACCAGGCTCATACATTATACTACCGATTATCGTAAAAGCAGTAGTACCACCATGCGGTATACGGGCTATTAAGGAAATAAAAACAGAGATCTACTTGAAGTGGGCTAATTTAAAATTCAGCAGAAACAAACGGCTCTAATATGAAAAAAGTAAAAATAAATACTTTGTGGTCTTTGGTCGTCGGATCTGATGAGGTAATTTATTACCTCTCTAAACCTAAACAAAACCTTCCCTTCTCTTTAAACGCCCAAACCTTTCGAATTTCGACTGAACCAGTTCCCATGTATGGATCAGAAACTTGAACATTATCTGTTCGTCTTGAAAAGCAACTGGATAGAACATATACAAATCTACTTAGAAAATTCCAGAACATCAGTTGGAGATCCCATTCAACGCTTAACACGATTTACGGAGAACTGAGATTAATCTCTCTTAATCTCAAACAAAAGAGATTACAGTTTGCCGGTCACTGCCACCAAACGAACAGGGAAGGTCGTCTCATCCTTACTTTTATGGCCTCCTTTCCCAGACACCATGGCTCGGGATTCAGGATTGGACATTGGGGATCTGGGGACAGCAATGCAGGACCAAACAGTGTAGATAGATAGATAGATAGATAGATAGATAGATATGAACAGACTGCCAATGGAGTTTCGACAAAGCATAGGGAGGTCGAAGGATGATGATGATGATGATAAACCTAAAAAATTAAAATGCATTTTCCTTATACAGTCTTGGAACGCCAAACAAAATACGTTGGCGAAGGACATTGTCGTTTAAATAGCTTTTCCACTTTGTCCCATCATCTTCACTTTTGTTTCGGACACTATTCTTCATACTATATATATATATATATATATATATATATATATATATATATATATATATATAGGCACATATATATTTTATAGTAAAAAAAAGAAAGAACAGTAAGATTCCAAAATTCGCTTGAAGATGAAACAGGACTAATGCTTTTAATTTAATTATGTAATTGAATTTGAGGTTTTTGGTTTCTGTTTTTGAAACATGGTAATTCCTGTGTAGCGATGAAACCATATTTTAAAAAAAGTTAATTTATAACGTATATATATATATATATATATATATATATATATATATATATATATATATATATATATATATATATATATGATATTTGCGCAGCAATCTCTTTTTTACAAGTTTTGTTAAAAACAACTGACAAGATACTGCAATTAAGCTTTATTCATTGGACCATGGCCCAGCGGATAAAGGAATTGGAGAGATCCAGTTACTAGACCCAAAGAGTTGTGAGTTCAGTACCAGCCAACAGCAGTGGCGAACCAAACAACTTGTATAGTTGAGTTAAAGAGAAATAATTGAGGTATCGGGAAACAATCTACCCAGGCGGACGAAATAAAGGGTTCGGTTCGAAATTCCAATCACCTGAAGAATGCCGGAGCGTACAGCGGCCGAAACGTTGTGAATATGGCAATGAAAATGAGGAAAATAAAGTTTTTTATTTTATTTTTTAAAGTAAATACGGTTTTTTTTTATTTTATTTTTTTGTGGTCGTAGAAGTGTTTTCTATTCTGGACACAGAGTATGTAAAAAACTGTTCAAAAGTTCTGCATATCCGAACATTTTCAGCTATTCTTTTATCAGTTATAAAATGAATGCCCACTTAAATATAAAATAGATTTAAAAAAAAAAGTACTGAAGAGAGCACATGAAAATTCATCCTCACGTCCACTTTTCCTTAAAAAACTGAATAATGTAAAACAGACGTTAGCTAACAATGGTTTTTCTAACTACCTCATCGACCACCAGATTAGCCTATTTCTTTCTAAAGTAACTAACAGCAATACTGAACATGCAGATAAAAAAAAATATAAAAGCCAAATACATGTTAGCTATACGCATGGCGAATTTTCTCTTAGAAATATCATGAAGAAATACATAACACCAGTCGAGCATAACGAGAAAATGAAATTATCTATACAAAAAAATTTAAAATTGCTAAACTTAACATAAAAATAACAACATATCCGCAAAATCAGTTTTTACACACTTTGTGTCCAAAAAAGAAAACTCTTGTACAAATACAAAAAAATAAATAAAAAGCTTAATAGCACTAAATTGTCAGCCGTCTTTAACGAAACGACACGCACACTCACGCACACACACTCACGCACACACACACACACATATATATATTTTACATGCTGTTCATATCTATCTATCTATCTATCTATCTATCTATCTATCTATCTATCTATCTATCTCATTCTGTTCCTAATCAATCTATCTATCTCAGTCTGTTCCTAATCAATCTATCTCATTCTGTTCCTAATCAATCTATCTCATTCTGTTCATAATCTATCTATCTATCTATTTATCTGTATCTCATTCTGTTCATAATCTATCTATCTATCTATCTATCTATCTATCTATCTATCATTCTGTTCATAATCTATCTATCTATCTGTATCTCATTCTGTTAATAATGTATCTATCTATCTATCTATCTATCTGTATCTCATTCTGTTCATAATCTATCTATCTATCTATCTATCTATCTATCTATCTATCTATCTATCTATCTATCTGTATCTCATTCTATTCATAATCTATCTATCTATCTATCTATCTATCTATCTATCTATCTATCTATCTATCTATATCTCATTCTGTTCATAATCTATCTATCTATCTATCTATCTATCTATCTATCTATCTATCTATCTGTATCTCATTCTGTTCATAATCTATCTATCTATTTATCTGTATCTCATTCTGTTCATAATCTATCTATCTATTTATCTGTATCTCATTCTGTTCATAATCTATCTATCTATCTATCTATCTATCTATCTATCTATCTATCTATCTATCTATCTATATCTCATTCTGTTCATAATCTATATATCTATCTATCTGTATCTCATTATGTTCATAATCTATCTATCTATCTATCTATCTATCTATCTATCTATCTATCTATCTATCTGTATCTCATTCTGTTCATAATCTATCTATCTATCTATATGTATCTCATTCTGTTCATAATCTATCTATCTATCTATATGTATCTCATTCTGTTCATAATCTATCTATCTATCTATCTATCTATCTATCTATCTATCTATCTATCTATCTATCTATCTATCTCAGTTTGTTCATATTTATTTTCAATTTCCTTTGCAGGTTCCAGAAGCACACAAGACTTGGGAGCTCTTTAAGAGTTCTTCCCAAATATTTACCTGAATTTTTCATCTTTATTCTACAAAAAGGAAGTCTGTGAAATCTATTTTTGGCAGGAGGGTGGCCATCCAGAAGGTGTCATCTCATCAAAATAAGAAAGCTACTGATTTTCAACATTATGCATTTTAAATAATTACTAAGATAAAACATTAAAATTTTTTTAGGGGTTCTTTAGCTAAAAATAAAAAATGGATTGATAAAGAGACAAACATACAGTCATATAGAGAATTTTTTAAAACTTCCTGCGAGATAAAAGAAAGGAAAAATGGGGTCATTTATTGCGTCAATCTTTTTTTTTTTTTGCATTTTACTTTCTTGAAGTATTACAGATTAGAAAGATGACGAAAGAGAAACGGGGTGTTGTGGATAGGAAGAGGGGAAGAATATGGAAGGAGAATTCTTCAGTGGGTGGGTGATCCAAAAAGTGAACCAGAATTTGGAACACAGAGAAAGAAATGAGAAAGACACAATCGAAGAAAACGTGAAGAAAGATTTGTCGAAAAGGAATGAGGATAAAATCGAGAAAGAATTTCGAATAAGAGAAAGACAAAAAAAAAAAAAAAAAAAAAAAAACATAACGGAAAGAAAGAAAGAAAGAAAGAAATTAATAAATCATGATCATGAAAAATTGAAAAGAAAGAAAGAAAAAGAAAGGGAGAAGATAAAAGGGTTAAATGTCTCCTGATAAATAATAGGCTATTTCGTTTTGATCGCGTGGAAAACGAAAAGAAAGAAAGAGAGAAAGAAAGAAAGAAAGAAAGAAAGGAAGAAAGAAAGAAAGGAAGAAAGAAAGAAAGGAAGAAAGAGAGAAAGAAAGAAAGAAAGGAAGAAAGAAAGAAAGGAAGAAAGAAGAGAGAATTAAGATTGAGAGTAGAATGAAAGAAAGAGAAGCAGAAAGAAATATAATTAAAAGCGGGAATAAATTAAAAAGATTGAGAAAAGAAAAGAAAAGAAAGAAGAGATTGTAAAAAGAAATAAATTAAAATAATGAAAGAAAGAAGAAAAAGCTAAGAGAAAGAGAAGAAAGAAAGAGATTGCACAAAGAATGAAGAAGAAAATTAAGAGAAATAGAAGAAATAAGAAAAAGGTTACGAGAAAGAGAAGAAAGAAAGAAAGAAGAAAAAACTTAAGAGAAAAAGAAGAAAGAAAGAAAGAAAGAAGAAAAAACTTAAGAGAAAAAGAAGAAAGAAAGAAAGAAAGAAAGAAAGAAAGAGATTGCACAAAGAAAGAAAAAAATGGACGAACATTACAATATATAAGACTAATGTCACGAAATCACAACTCCGAATTAGGAAAATCAATCAATCACTCTATCTATCTATCTATCTATCTATCTATCTATATATATATATATATATATATATATATAAACACTCAAATTAAAGACATAAATATAGCGAATATGAAAGCAGCCGGAAAAAAAGCACCCCAAAACAAAGTAAATTTAAGAAAGTCAAGAAAATGATAACAGGCTTAAAATAATAATAATAATAATAATAATAATAATAATAATAATAATAATAATAATAATAATAAAAAAATATTAAAAAGTTTTAAAATATATATATATATACAAAAGAGAAAGTATTTTACTAACCGACTTTATTTTTTGTTGTACAGTTTCTGTTATATCTTCTTCATAATTGTTTTTTTTTCAATTTTTTAAACTATTTTCTCATTCAAGCAAAAAAAAAAAAAGACAGTTCGCATAATAAAAATGAAAAAATACTTTTAATACTAATTTTATGCTTTTGTTATGTGCGTGTTCGTTGTGCATATCTCTTTTGTATTATTAATGATTCAAGAAAACAACGAAACTCCAAATGTGAATCAACAAGTATATATTGAAATAACATGCACGAACGAAATATACAATATTTTGTATTCAAGGGAAAAGAAGTTGCTTCCCTTTTACCGTATTTTGATTTGTAATTGATTGTTCGAAAGAAAGTTCTCTTTAGAGAGAAATGTTCAGAACAAGTCTGCTGTTAGAATAGATAACACAAGAATACAATTGATCAGTAAGTGTGTTGTGTTAGAGAAATCAACAGAGTCCTGGTTGATTGAACTTGGCTGAGTAACAGAGAGATATGTATATATGTATTACAAAATTCTGTGTCTGTGTGTGCGTTTGAAATATTGTGAGTAAAGTCATAGGTTTGTGTTGACAGGCGAAATTTGCTGGACTCTACTGGCGGCTTGTGAAAAAGTCGCCTCTTTTAAAGCTACAGGTAGACTCCCAGCGAAACCGCGGGAAAAGCTGATTTTGCACTAAAATATGTGATTGGTTAAAATTTGACCAATCGCTAAATGTACTAACGAAACAAGTAAGCAAGTTCAAAACCGAAAAATTCAAAGCAACGACTGTGATGGCTAAATTGTCCTATAGAAGGGCAGTAGTGATTTATTAGCCAATCGCAGACGAATAAAATGTGGACGTGGAAAAACATAGCATCGCTACACCTTTTCTTTCAAAAAACAAAACAAAAACAAAACCGTACATTTGCGTGTTTTGGAAAGATGACACTCATCACACATACCCGTATATTTAAAAACTGTATATAACGAAGTTGTTATCAGGGTATGATGCGGGTGGTATACTGGCCCGCAAACAAATATCGAATGCCAGAAGAGAACAACAGACAAAACGAAAACTTGAGTAAAAGAGAGAAAAAAAATTATATTGCCAAGTTTATTTCCGTTAAAGAAAATACACCAACAAATACGAGGTTACAGTGCACTAGGCAAAAAAAAAAAAAAATACATATATATATATATATATATATATCTGCATGTTCATGTAGAGGAAGAGAGGAGCGTTGTCCTGAGAAGGACAGTTTTGTAGTCGCTGAAGAGCGTTGTCCTAAAAAATAGTTTTGTAGTCACTGAAGAGCGTTGTCCTGAGAAGGACAGTTATGGGAGTCAGTGAAAAGTGTTGTCCTGAAAAGGACAATTTTGTAATCGCTGAAGAGTGTTGACATGAAAAGGATAGTTTTGTAGTCGCTGAAGAACGTAATCCTGAAAAGGAGAACTTTGTAATCTGTAAAGAGCGTTGTTCTGAGAAAGACAGTTTTGTAGTCGCTGAAGTGCGTTGTCCTAAAAAAAAAATAGTTTTGTAGTCACTGAAGAGCGTTGTCCCGAGAAGGACAGTTATGGGAGTCATTGAAAAGTGTTGTCCTGAAAAGGACAGCTTTGTAATCTGTAAAGAGCGTTGTCCTGAGAAGGACAGTTTTTTTTAGTCGCTGAAGAGCGTTGTCCCGAGAAGTACAGTTATGTCGCCCCTGAAAAATGTTGCCCTGAAAAGGACAATTTTGTAATCGCTGAAGAGTGTTGAAATGAAAAGGATAGTTTTGTAGTCGCTGAAGAACGTAATCCTGAAAAGGAGAACTTTGTAATCTGTAAAGAGCGTTGTCCTGAGAAAGACAGTTTTGTAGTCGCTGAAGAGCGTTGTCCTAAAAAAAAATAGTTTTGTAGTCACTGAAGAGCGTTGTCCTGAGAAGGACAGTTATGGGAGTCCTTGAAAAGTGTTGCCCTGAGAAGGACAATTTTGTAATCGCTGAAGAGCGTTGACCTGAAAAGGATAGTTTTGTAGTCGCTGAAGAACGTAATCCTGAAAAGGGCAACTTTGTAATCTGTAAAGAGCGTTGTCCTGAGAAGGATAGTTTTGTAGTCGCTGAAGATCATTTGTCCTATAAAAAACAAAACAAAAAAAAAAAAACAATTTTGTAGCCACTGAAGAGCGTTGTCTTGAAAAGGACAGTTTTGTAGTCGCTGAAGAGCGTTGTCCCGAGAAGTGGCCCCTGAAAAATGTTGCCCTGAAAAGGAGTTTATCGCATATAATTGCCGCTGGCGAAGATGGCTGTCTGGAGTTGGAGGCCTGCTGAAGAGGGCTGGAGCTACGGCTGATGATGGCTGGCTGGCTGGCTGGAACTGATGCTGATGACTGAAGACGTGGGCCACCTGTCGATAGATACTAAACTTGGATCCTAGTCATCTGAGCCGCGAATTCGTCCTTTTTTTCATAATTTGTTCTTTTGGTTCAAGTACTTTCGACTTTCGCAGTCATCATCAAGAACCGATGTGGTGTCTGTGTGGTAGTCAGAATTCCTTTGTTCGCATCCTGATATTTTTTGGGAAGCTGTAAATCTGAAATGGTTTCGCGTGACGTCATGGGCAACGGCTATTGGCAACGTGGTCGCATAAAAAGAATGTGATTTAATTTTATTTTATTAATTAATTAAATTCTTTTTTTTAATCAAAAGTGTTTGGGAAAATAGATGCTGTGTAAATATACCTTATATATATATATATATATATATATATATATATATATATATATATATATATGAAGAAAAATAATTTTAAGGAGTGCTATATTTATGCGATAAAGTGCTTAATATCAGAGATAGAGCGTATGTAAGTATAAATATAAAAGTGAACATTGAAGTCAACACTCAGAGGCGATAGGTAGTTTCATACTAGATTCAATCGTCAGGCCGCGAATGTTGGATTTTTCCTCGACTATATATATGAGTCAATGGTGCATTGTGGGTAATCTATTCTGGCGGTTATTTTTGCGGGAGTGGCTTGTTTGTTTATTTATTTGGTTGGGTTAATTTATTTTACTTGTTTTTCATTTTCATTTTGTATTATTTATTTTTTTCGTTTTTTTATGTTTTTGTTAACGCAATAAAGAAATTGGGGGGGGGATTTGCTTAATTCGCTTATTTAATAGCTTGTTTTGGTCTGGGAAGATAATTAAAACATCAGTTAAGACGACAATACACTACGATAAATAAAATTGATAAGGCTGGGACGAAACCGGTTGTTCTTTTTTAGCTTTTTAAAATGCCATATAAATTTTGCTTATTCCTAGCTATCGTTAAATTTTGTACCATGAAAAACTTATATATATATATATATATATATATATATATATATATAACTATGAACCTAAAGAGCCAGGTAAACTTACCTTGGTTTCACCTACGCGGATCGTCAGGTTGCACTGTTTACCCTGACGATCCGCGTAGGTTAAACCTAGGTAGGTTTACCTGGCTCTTTAGGTTCATAGTTAGGTTTGCTCTACTTAGTGTATTGAGCACTTTACATAGTTACTTTTGCTTTACTCGTGTTGGAGGTTTTTTTCTTTGGACTTTGAGCTTTGGATTCTGGACGATTGTTTTCGCCTCAATTACACGTTCTTAGTTCTTTCTTGTTTTTATTCCTTATTTTTCCCTCGGGTATTGGTTTGTTCATTTACAAGCCAAAACACCTAAGGCTTTTCCAGGCGAGTATAATTATTAGGTTGGTGCAAAAATAATGACGTAATAATGTCATTTTTTGACATATTTTTAACGTCAAAAAACGACATCATTACGTCATTATCTCTCTCTCTCTCTCTCTCTCTCTATATATATATATATATATATATATATATATGGAGAAATTATTAACTGTAAAAAGACAGAATACATGATTGTCAATAAAAAAATGTCAAAACCCATGGTATGAGTTATGTTTTAGAAATATCAAAATCTTTAAAGACCATGTCTGGTAACTCGTCATCGTGTGGTGGGGGTGATTTAACGCTGTATATATATGTCAGGACCCGCCTTCTAAAATGATAAACAATCAATATTTTTTTCGGTTTTGGAAAAAAAGTCCTGGATTTCGGAAGATTAAAGGAATGCTAATCTCCAAAAATGATTCCCCGAAAGCTTTCCCTATTTTTTCACGAGCTACTATTCCAGCCTCTGCTTATATCTATCTATCTAATGTAGTTACGGGTAAGATGTTCCCACATATTATATGTATATCAAAGAAAAAGGCTGACTAGTTACACTTAAAAGTAACATTTAATCACATAAATCTTGCATGGTACAAGAGCTGGTATTACTTAAATAGAGCGTAACTAGTCAGCCTTTTTCTTTGATATACATATAATATGTGGGAACATCTTACCCGTAACTACAATAGATAGATAGATATAAGCAGAGGCTGGAATAGATAGATAGATAGATAGATATGAGCAGAGATTGAGATAGATAAATAGATAGATATGAGCAGATAGATAGATAGATAAATATGAGCAAAGGTTGGGATAGATAGATAGATAGATAGATAGATATCCAAATTAAGGAAAAAACAGACGGAGTAAAGATTCACAACTCTTAGCATTTACTTTTTAAAAAAGTGCTCAATAGAAAGTAGAGCAAAATATTATTATAATATTTTTATTATAATAAATTACATTTTGCATCGCTACACAAAGACTTTCATGTTTCAGTACTAAGATTTTACTTCCTCAGGCGATGGTAGATAACTTGCGATAAAAATGATTTATTTGGATAATTTAAAAGCAAATCGTTACCTCTTTTCCGAATTTCAAAGATGGAGGAGCTAAGATCAGAATTAAAAATATACTTATGGGTATGTCTAGATTAACCCATTATACGCCAGATCTACGCTAAAATATAAAAATAAGGTCACCGGGTAGAGGTAGGTCGTTTATTTTTACTTGTCAAGAAAGCTGACGCTTAGACATGTCATCCAACGATACTGGGAATCATTGCAGCGACAAATGTATTATGGATGAATTTGTTGAAGTAGACATAAAATTATCAGAAACAGATTTTTTTAAAAACATTAAAAAAAATTCAACATACTCAGGAAGCTTCTTAAAGGGGCCAATAGGTAAAATTTAAAATGTGGAAACACCTGTATTCATTGCTAATTATACTGAATAGACAGTAAAACATGGCAATATTAAAGATGAAGAAACCAAATAAATGTTGG
This sequence comes from Acanthosepion lycidas, assembly GCA_963932145.1. NCBI lineage: Eukaryota > Metazoa > Mollusca > Cephalopoda > Sepiida > Sepiidae > Acanthosepion > Acanthosepion lycidas. The sequence goes on from OZ010614.1 coordinate 10,540,886, forward strand.
GTGGGCCATAATATACTAATAAAATAATGGCTGTATAATTGTAAAACGTAATTATTTATGAAAATATTTTAAAATTATATTTTAAGGTAAAATGCCGACATAACACAGTTAATTCATTTCTTTGGTTTAACGGATTTTTATTCTTAGGAAACTTTATAATATGCAATTTTTCTTGTAAACATAGGGAATATGGATCTTATAAGGATTTACGAGTTCTAGCTATTTTTCATATTTTCATTTTACCGTAGGAGTTTTGTTAACTTCTTTTAAATGCCAAAAATATTTAGAAAGGGACGTTCTGTTACAGTACGCATTGTTGTTGAACGATAATATGTGTTGATACCACCCAGTATTAAAGGAATTTTTGGTACTACAGATAGATATATAGATAGATAGTTAAGTGAATGAGATAGATTTTTAAAAATCGGTATCACCCCAAGCAAAGCAGTACAGCCACTAGTATGCAAGGGGTTTCAGGGTGGGGAGGAATTAGGAACAGAAGCATTAGTAATGAGCGGGAAGAGAAAAGAGTAATCAGGAGAACAGTAGAGAACGATTGATATTCCATTAAAATTTTTGCAGATTAAAGTTGGTTGGAAAGCATGACTCCAGGTAGGAGTTCCGCAAGTGAGAAGTGCGAGATAAGGAACTGTTAGCATAGAATTTACGGCTACATCTAGCTAGCTCAACTGCAAATTGGTGAGATCTCGACGCCAGTCTAGTACTGCGCTTAAATTCAAGAAGTCTAGGTACCATGGCGAAGAGCTCATCTGAACAATTACTATGAAAGTATTTAGAAAAAAATGCACAGAGAGGCAACCTTGCGATGGTAGGAAAGTAACTGAAGCCTAGCCGCCAGATCAGGACTAATAATATTGCTGGTTCTTCTTTGGATCTTATTAGAGATCTCCAGGTAAATAGCAGGGGCACCGGATCATATATGCAAGCAATAGTCTAAGCATGCACGAATGGTAGATTTATAGATATGTAAGATAAATTCCGGAGAGAAAAATTGTCTTACCCGGCACAGCGAACCGACTTTCTTAGCAGTTGATCTATCGATGGATTCAATATAGTTTTTCCACTTCATGTCAGCTGCAACGAGTCACTTTTCTGGATGATAGTATCAGAGTAGTCACAGACCACGAGAGACAATTTTCTGGCCATCGGCAGATTATCCCGGATGTAAACACCAACGCCATGCATGTAAATACTGAGGTCTTTTCAGCACAGAGGGAGATACCCTGGAACCAAGAAAAATTGGTCATAATGGAAGAAATAAAGTTGGTTTCACAAAGGGCAATGATACCTGGCGATCATTCCAGGAGAAAAGATTCTGTGCTGTAGAAGTTGGAATGGATAGCAAGAATAGTGTAGAAAGAAAGTTTGAGGCAGGTAGGTGTTTTTTGTTAGCTGGTTGAGTTTTTTCTTTTTGTTGTGATCTCCATGCTTTTTTTCTATACTGTCAGCTATTGCAGACAGAGACAGAGAAAGTGACTTTTTCTATACTGTCAGCTGTTGCAGACAGCGGGAGAGAAAGTGCTTTTTTCTATACTGTCAGCTATTGCAGACACGGGGAGAGAAAGTGACTTTTTCTATACTGTCAGCTGTTGCAGACAGGGGCGAGAAAGTGCTTTTTTCTATACTGTCAGCTATTGCAGACAGAAACAGAGAAAGTGACTTTTTCTATACTGTCAGCTATTGCAGACACAGGGAGAGAAAGTGACTTTTTCTATACTGTCAGCTATTGCAGACACAGGGAGAGAAAGTGACTTTTTCTATACTGTCAGCTATTGCAGACACAGGGAGAGAAAGTGACTTTTTCTATACTGTCAGCTATTGCAGACAGAGGAAGAGAAAGTGATTTTTTCTATACTGTCCGCTACTGCAGACAGAGACAGAGAAAGTGACTTTTTCTATACTGTCAGCTATTGCAGACACAGGGAGAGAAAGTGACTTTTTCTATACTGTCAGCTATTGCATCTAATATACTGCAGGTAGAGGTAGGTCGGAAAGTAGGTTGGGAAGAGGAGTAATGGTAAAGGAAAAAGGGATAGCTGACAAAGTTTAGTTAAGAAAGACAGAAGCATATGGAAGAGTAGTCAGCTGCCTTGAGAAACAGGTCCCTGGTCATCGGAAGATTATCCCGGATGCAAACACAAAGCCCATGCATGTGAATGCTAGAATCTTTTTGGCAAAGGAGAAGATACCCTGGAATCAAGAATTCATTGGTAGCAATGGAAGAGTTCAAGTTGGTTTCACAAAGGGCAAAGATATCTGGTAACCATTCCAGGAGAGAAGATTCTATGCTGTAGAAGTTTGAATGGATACCATGAATATTGGAGAGAAAAAGATTGAATCGGGTAGGTGGTTTAGTTTTATTTCTTTGTGTTGTGATTTCCATGAGATGTTTTGAGGAGCGAGAAGAAAGACCACCATAATTATCGCTGTTGTCAGTAAACAGCTGAAAGGAGATGCATGTGGCCTCAGGGTTGCCCACCAGATATACATGCAGGGACACCTACTCATGCACAATACGGCACTACAGATACGCTTATATTATGCGACTGTTGATCAGAGCAACCTCTCTAAGTGCTACCAAAGAGTTCAGGCTCCTAACGACCAGTCAGAAGCAGCAGCCAACAAAATGGTAAGGATTAAAGTCACCAAAGGCAAAGATGTCCGCAGACGGGTGGATAGAAAATGCTTTTTCTATACTGTCAGCTATTGAATCTAATATACTGCAGTCTTGGGAAGAAGGGAAACAGTAAAGGAAAAAGAGATAGTGACAGAGTTTTGCAGAGAAAGACAGAAGCATATAAAAGAGTAGTCAGCTGCCTCGAGGGATAGTTCCCTGGCCATCGGAAGATTATCCCAGATGTAAACACCAAAGCCATGCGTATGAATCTTTTTGGCAAAGAGGAAGATACCCTAGAACCAAGAATTCATTGATTTGTAACGGAAGAATTCAAGTTGGTTTCACAAAGGTCAAAGATGTCTGGGAACCGTTTCAGAGGTAAAAAATTTACACTGCAGAAATTAGAACGGATCCCAGGAATATTGGAGACAGAGATTGCGAGGGTGGATAGGTGGTTTTTTGTTAGCTAGTTTAGTTTTATTTCTTTATGTTATGATCTCCATGAGATATGTTTTGAAGAGCGAGGAAAAGACCACCATAATTGTTACTATCTGTCGTCAATGGTAATACAGGCTAGCCAGTACATTGCTGATAGCAGAGCATTTGGCGTCAGGGTTCCTCACCTGAAATACATGCAAGGACACCTAACCATGCACAATACGGCCCTACAGATATATATGTTTTGAAGAGGGAGAAAAAGACCACCATAATTGTTACTATCTGTCGTCAATGGCAATACAAATCAGTCAGTGTGTGGCTGAGATCAGAGTATACTATAATGTGACGAAAAATGTAAACAACAAATTTAAAAATCTCTTTAAAATCCAATATTTGTCCTAGATTTGTGTTTGAACTTAAATTAGTAAATGTGAGGATTAATTAACTAAGTAGAGTAAATAATTTTATGTTTTATATAACATTAGAAGTAACGTTACATTAGTAAAAAACGAAAAGAATTTAAAATTAAATACTTCACTTGTGACAACAATCCCCCTATAAAGGACGATAACTCAAAATATAATAAAGTTATGGCCCTTGCAAACCAGTTGGACCACAGGACTTCTGAATTCAACACGGTGATAAGCTGCTATGAACGTCGAACTCATAGTTAAAATCCAAACAAATCCTTACTGTTCTCAGGCATTAAATGAATAATAGTTATTTTATTATGTGTTAAAATACACTTGTTTTTTTGTTTTTTTTATTTTCGTTCGTTTTTGTTCATCCCAACAACCTGGGATAACATATGCCAATGAAATGATAATATCTCTCTGTATCGTGACTGTTTACTAGAAATAAATGTAGAAACACCTAAAAATAAATGAATAAACACTAGAATAAATGTAGGAACACCTAACCATGTCCGTTCTGGGTCAGATGATAAACGACATCCGACAGCAAGTCATTTGATCAGGAGGTTTTTGAGGAACGTGGAACCACCTCTTAATTGCTGGTGTTTCCAGGTCCTCACTGATCTGGGGTGGTAACACCTGTCAGGGTCACACCTGAATCTGAGCTCAACGAAAATCATACCCTGCGCCTAATATTATATTTCGGAAATTTTCTTTTCTTTCAGAAAATAAAATTTGCGAAATATGTGGTATTTCTCCAATTGATTCATGGAATATTTAAGCAAAATTCTCAAAATTACAGTGAAAACGGATAACAGAGTTGTGGATAGTTGCACAAAGATTCATAGAATATTGAAGTCCGCCATTGATGTGGACCTTGTAGAAAACCGCGTTACTTCCTGTTTCTTTCCAACTTCCGGCTTGTATGATGTTCATGAATAAAAATCATGTTTATTTTTTTTTGTTGTTTAGAATTTACATCGTGTATAATACGTGAATGCAATCTCATCCTTAATTACAGTAGCAACAATCAGAAAGTTGTTCTCAATTCATTTTAATAGATAACAATTTATTTTGAATATTTTTATATAAAGTGAGATAATAAAGAAAAGCACATTCACTAATTGGTTAGTGTCGACCAATCGGATTGTCTGCACGCATGGAGTGATTCTTCCCGCGCAGCACTTCTGATCCAATGATCACCTATAAAGGAAAGAAAGATGTGTAACACACCAGTGAGACTTCAGCTTTTTGAGTCAGTCGTTCAAGTTTTGACTTGAACAACTGTTCGGTTGTACTCTCTTCCTACGGACGGGAGGAACCCGAAGGAGGCTACGCCGAAGGGCGGAGTCTCATTCCGGGAGGTAGACCGGCCCTGAACCCGTTTATGCGGGTTCAATGTGCTATTTTTTGGCCGAGTCCACGGGCTCGGAATGCCCACGTTAAAAAGGCCTTGTGCCACATGACGCCCTCGTGGGAGGTGACCGAATATCGTGAGACTTCAGCTGCCACAGAAATCCATGACAGTTGAAGGTATGCGCCAATCTTCTCACTCAACACTCACAAACTGCATATTCCTTTACACTTACATAATCTTTCCTCTTGCACAGCAAAACTGTTAAAAAACATTTATAACAAATTATTAAATATTTCTTTTCAGAGAACTTCGATAGACAAAGATAGTCAAAGAGAGATAACTCTCGTCTTACTCATTGCATGCTTTTTTCTTATACATTTTTTATTGTATGCATTGTTGAATACAATTTTTATATATATTGCCATGTCCCTTTCTTCGCGTCAGTTGGTTTCCTTATCAAAATTAAATAAATATGGTAGAAGTCCGCCACAACAGCATTTAGAAACCGGTACGAATTTTCTAAAACAATTAAATTTAAAAAAAATGATTTAAATATTTTCTGTGAAGTTAATTTTTATTTTTATTTATTTACGATAATAGCTTAAAGCTAATCTGTGTTAAAAGAAAAATTAATTTCCGTTTGTAAATAAATTTTTTTACGTCTTTTTAAATCCTTCTCACGCTTCACTCGTCACTCATTGAACTGCCATTACAGACGAAAAATGTAAACAACAAATTTAAAAATCTCTTTAAAATCCAATATTTGTCCTAGATTTGTGTTTGAACTTAAATTAGTAAATGTGAGGATTAATTAACTAAGTAGAGTAAATAATTTTATGTTTTATATAACATTAGAAGTAACGTTACATTAGTAAAAAACGAAAAGAATTTAAAATTAAATACTTCACTTGTGACAACAATCCCCCTATAAAGGACGATAACTCAAAATATAATAAAGTTATGGCCCTTGCAAACCAGTTGGACCACAGGACTTCTGAATTCAACACGGTGATAAGCTGCTATGAACGTCGAACTCATAGTTAAAATCCAAACAAATCCTTACTGTTCTCAGGCATTAAATGAATAATAGTTATTTTATTATGTGTTAAAATACACTTGTTTTTTTGTTTTTTTTATTTTCGTTCGTTTTTGTTCATCCCAACAACCTGGGATATAACATATGCCAATGAAATGATAATATCTCTCTGTATCGTGACTGTTTACACTATTTAAATTGTTTGGAGTGTTATCCATATATTCCAGATATCTCAGTTTTCAGTGGCCAGCTATTGAACTCCCAACTCTTTTGGGGTCAAGTCACTGGGTTATTCAACCAACGCTTTTATCCATAGATCCATGTGTCCTTGACCCAAAGAGTTGTGAGTTCAATACCTGGAATTGGGGGGAAATAATTGAAAAGGGAAATAAGTGAAAACTGAGATATACGGAAGAAGCATGGAGCGTGGAACTAGACCAGTATACTCTAGTCGACGAAATAAAGGGTTCAATTCAAAATTCCAATCATTTGAAGAAGGTCGAAGTGTACAACCTCCGAAATGTCGTGAATATAACAACAAAGATGAGGACAACAGTCCGAATGATGTAAATAGTGTAAAAAATTACAATGCCTCATCTCAGAAATATAGACAGATCCTGAAGAAGGCCCGAGCGTACAACGGCCTAAACGTCGTGAATATGGCAACGAAAATGAGGACAACAGTCCGAATGATGTAAATAGTGTAAATAATGAAATGATACTTTTCAGTATAATTAATTCATTGCTTTTATTTTTTTAAATTATTTTCATGTCATAAAATATTTAATTGCAATCAATGAGTTGTTTTTTTTTTTAAATTACTCTTTTTTTAAAAGAATTATTAGATAGTCATATAATACATTATTCTTTCAATAGGGAAGATTAGTCAAGGCGGTAATTCAGAATTAGTTCTTTTATGAACATCCGTAAAACAAATAAACTTACATTTTGTGAGATAATTTGAGCGGCATTTTGCCGGGTGGGAAAAACGCACTGATTTGGAAATTCTTGCAAAAATCAGTTAATTGTCAGATTTTAATGAAACTTTCAGAAAGGAATGAAAATTCATTCAGAGAGGAACGAAATTATTTTAAAAAATTTCTTTTTTTTTTAAATATAGTTTTACATCTGTTACCACCACCCTCACACATCATTTAATTTTATGAAATTTAGAGAAATGCTTTTTTGTATCGCTCTATGATTATATTTATTGTGAGGAAAAGTCCAAGGAGAAGTTAAATCATCAGATAATTTTGGTTAAACAGGATCCACATTTACAGAAAATCTGCTCTGAATCGTAAAATAAAAAATGCAATAAAACTAAGACATTATTTAATTAGAAAAACATTTACTTGCTTTTAAGATATATTATGGACACTATTGTTTTAAGAAAACATTCGATGAATAATGAATTTTTACAAGAATTGTTTTCATTTTTTTAAAAATTTTAATTAGAATAATTTAGAGACTTTTAAAATTCTATATTAATTTGTAACGGTCAAGTGATATTATTATTAAAATAAAAAGTTACTTACTAATCATAAATCAAAAAGCTTACTACAATTCACTGACCCTCGGTATTTTAAAAAGTGTTGATTTTTTTTATGCGTCTATAAACGTGTTGATTTTTGTAAATACGTACGTCCATACACGAAATTATCAGAAGATACAAGTAGTACCGTATTTTCCGGCTTACAAGATGCTGTGGCTTGGAAGACGCACCCTAATATTGGAATGAAATTTCTAAGAAAAAAGATTAATTCTCATACAACAACACATTCACCATGCGTCCCTCACATACCACGTATTGTTTACAATACATTAATCACTCGTCCGACTTTGTTTGTATGGCAATGACATACTAGTCAAGAGTAGAAAGGCTTCCACCGCTACAAGTAAACACAGCATGTTTAAGTTTGTGGCTCGGCTCCAGGAAGGTTTATAGTCTTGGAAATACTTGTAACAGTTAAGTACTGAGGTTACATCATATAAAAGGCTGAATTAGATTGATAGCTAACATTAGCGTAACGACTCGACATACAAATCCACATCCCTATCAGTCAAGCCAATTAGGTGACCGTCCAAACTTACTTGAGCCTTTGCGTTGCGGTACATTCGTCTTGGAAGATGCACACGTATTTTTCAGGGTATTTTTTAGGAAGAAAAGTGCGTCTTGTAAGCCGGAAAATGCGGTACCAATCGCCAGTTAATTGCTAGACTGGATTACTGCCCTTGGAGTCTTAGATAACCGGGATTACTTCCCTTTTTGAATTATTATTATTATTATTATTATTATTATTATTATTATTATTATTATTATTATTACATTGTGCGACATCTCATGTGGGACTGTTCGTTCTGTTAATAAACCGTTTTTTGTGTTGTAAACCTCAAGGTTGTTGAGCGCTGTATAATTCTACTTATCTGTCGTATAGTAAATTTAAAATTTATTGGTAATTTTCTGTCATCTCCTCAACATCTTTGTAAGTAAATCTATAATACCAAAGTGCCTAAAATTCAATAGAATAATTGTAGTGTAGTGTTGTTACTGACATACGGGAAGTAGTATGCACTTAACTGCCTCATGGGTAACAGCCGTAGCTATTTATAGTCTTTGTGACTTCATATGTAAATAAGTCACCTCATCTCCCTGTGCTGAGATTGTTTTATCCCCAGGTTTTCCTTGGTAGTTCTTCCGGGATCTTTTGTCTTCTCACTATCTTCCTCCATCTTCCCAAAAGATTGTCTAGATATGGGAGATCGTGTTCTTTTTCTTTTTTCATGGGAATCTTCTTCCAGCAATTGTTTATCTTCAGAGTCTATATTTCTCACGATTTCATGTATACAATAAGATACTTGAAATATTCTAAGTAGTTAAAAATATATTTAAAAGGCGTTCAAGTCGTCATGAAAGATTTTTTTAAATATGAAAAAATATAGGTTATCTCCCCTTGGTTGATAAGAAGCCTGATAGAAAATATGACTCCGTTTATCTGATAATAATGGGTCAGATCCAAAGTTAGGCGCCAAAGAGATATTAAGTGTCAAAGGTGAGAGGCCCTGACGATCACGGAGGTGAATGGCTGCGTTTTAGCCTACCCCAAAGAACAGGCTTGTTTTGTTTTACGGTATATCAACCTCAATGGGTTATTTAATGCCGACAAGATTTTTGTTAAAAAATGTATTGCTGGTAATAATTTTTTTCCTCAAAAATTAATTCATGGTAATAATTTTTTACAAAAATGTATTGCTGGTATTAAAACCTATTTTAAACTTTCATAGCGTTTTGATCCCAGTTTTGCGGTTAACTATTTGCTCATAGCTGGGACCCTTAACAGGTGCTACAACCCTGGGTCAGGGTGGACCTGGGAGCACCAGCAATTAAGAGGTGATTCCACGCTCCTCAGAACCTCCTGACCAGAGGCCTTGCTGTCGCATGTAGTTTATCGTCTTTCCCAGGACACCTCATTTTTTAGGGGCTGGCGGTGGGTCTGCAGAGGTGCAGTTAGCGTATTCTGAAGCCCCAGCCGACAGGGCGGAAAGAACCAGTAATGTTGTCCATGAGCAAACCTGAATAATACATCAGACATCGGAAGAAGAGACATGATCAACTTCAGATAAGTGTTTTCAATCAATTACAAACAGATACAAGCATTTGAACTTTGTTTCCGATGTCGTGACAATAACTGCTAAAGGAATATGTTTAGCAATTCATTCTTCTTATTCTCGTTGTATAATTTATTACTTATAGAAAAGAATGCTTTTTAAATTGTGCATTCGTTTCTTCATTTGTTCCTCTGTTACAACTCATATGGGGGAGTCGTTAATGTTTCTTCATTGCCATATTAACAGCGTTTCGGCCGTTGTACGCTCCGGCCTTTATGTCTATGTCTCTCTATATATCTGTCTATATCTCTGAGATGAGGTATTATGATTACTTGCATTATTTACATTATTCGTACTGTCATCCTCATCTTCATTGCCATATTCACAACGTTTCGGTGGATAAAGACGTTAGTTAGATCCAGTTACTAGACCCAAAAAGTTGTGAGTTCAAAATCTGGCCGCAGCATTGGTGAACCAAAAACTTTGAGAATTGATTTAAAGGAAAATAACTAAGACACCTGGAAAAGGCATGGCACGTGGAATTCACTCTTCTCATTGTATAATTCATTACTTATATAAAAGAATGATTTTAAATTATTTATTCGTTTCTTCATTTTCCTCTGTTACAACTCATATTGAGACTCGTTAATGTTTCCCATAAAAAGAAAATTATATTTGTCTATGTCTCTGAGATTAGGTATTATGATTACTTGCATTATTTACATTATTCAGACTGTTATCCTCATCTTCATTGCCATATTCCCAACGTTTCGGCCGTTGTACGCTTCGGCCTTTAAGTCTATGTCTCTATATATCTGTGTATATCTCTGAGAAAAGAATGCTTTTTAAATTGTGCATTCGTTTCTTCATTTGTACGCTCCGGCCTTTATGTCTATGTCTCTCTATATATCTGTCTATATCTCTGAGATGAGGTATTATGATTACTTGCATTATTTACATTATTCGTACTGTCGTCCTCATCTTCATTGCTATATTCACAACGTTTCGGTGGATAAAGAAGTTGGTTAGATCCAGTAACTAGACCCAAAGATTTATGAGTTCAATACCACGCCACAACAGTGGTGAACCAAAAACTTTGAGAGTTGAGTTAAAATGGAAATAACTGAGACATCTGGAAGAGGTTCGGTTCGAAATTCCAATCACCTGAAGAAGGACGGGGCGTACAACGACCGAAACGTTGTGAATAAGGACATGGGTAAAAAAAAGATTTCAGTCAGTTTACATTCGTTTTGAAATAAAACAAAGGATTTTGCTTATTTGAAATATTAAATTTAATCGACTAGTTTGGAAATTAGAACTAAAAGTTAAACTTTAAGAAAAGATCTTTCGTTTGTTAAAAAATTTAACAAATGAAAAATCGTTTAAATTAAAATCAATTAATTTTAAAGTTAGATATCGTTATTTATTTTTTTTTGTTTAATTTTTTTATTTTTGGAATTATTTTTGTTGAAGTTCACACTTGATATTGCATGCATTTTTTACTGAAATGATCCCCCACCACCAGGGCCATGAAAATAACATTAAAAGAGAGTGGGATTGAAACAGACACACTCAGAAACATTCCCACAAAGGTTTCTAATTAAAATAACGTATTTAGTATACAAGAGATTCAATAATAAATACGAACTTTCACCAAAATACAAACTCTTTACGTTCACACACAAACACAAATGTTGATGTCTTTGTCACTTGTAAATTTGTTGTTTAATACATATATTTGTTGATATATATATATATATATATATATATATATATATATATATATATATATATATATATATATATATATATAAAATAATTTTAAAATTCCATAGTCTAAATAAATAGTTTAAATGCCCTACAAAAAAAAAAAAAAGATAACGCTTTATGAAGTCGTCAAAAAAACACATATTAGCGACTTATAACAGTTTTTTTTTATATACAGAAAAACCCTTTCAGAAAAAAAAAAAAAAATAAAGAAATAAAATAAAAAAATAAAGAAATCTCCATAGACACTTAATCAGACTAGACGATGTCATCTTCCGCTTTAAATTTAGACACCCCAACCTTATCCTGACTTGACGTCTTTGAATGTAACTGAGATATTGATACAAATTATTAACCCTTACGCCCCTTTTCTTTAAACAATTGCTCTAGCCGTTACCATAGTAATTTTAATTTCAATAATGAATATGCTTATAAAAAGCGTAAATTTCAGGAATTAGTTATTCCCCCAAAAAAATTTCGCTTGAAGATGGAACAGAGCTTGGTACTTTAATTCAATTTAATTCAAATAATTATATTGAAGTTTTCGGCTCTTGTTTTGAAACATGAGAAATCTTATGTAGCGTTGGAATCCTAGCAGGAATAAACAACACGTGTTTTTAATAATCTTCTTTGGGTTTAAACAGTATTTTGAGCCTATGTTTGAACTAGCTGTGCCGTTTGTAGCAGCATTCATCCGACAAAAACAAAATAAAAACAACTATAGCTCGTTATGTCTCAGTGTAATTATTCCTCTGAACTTTAATCCCTAAAACTGAATCAGTCGGGAAAATCGACAAAAAACTAACATTGTGAATAATCAGGGGGCATAACTCTAATATCAGGATTATTTCCCTTGGACTGCTACTTTGGGCAGTATCTTAATTTAATTCAAGTTTTTAAAGTGTCGTCTAAATCGGATACTTCTCTGATTTTTGGTAATTTTTAAAAACAGGAGCTAGCGGTTTTTGACTTTCATCTCGGACAAAAACGCACCCATTTTGGTGGTACCTACGAAAAACCTTATTTCTATATATAAAGTTGTTTTTCTTTATCCACAGATTAGCTTCAGACTATCTTTCAAATAAAACCAAAAGAACATTTTTATTTTACATTATTTTAAAAGAGCGTTTTAAAATTATTTTTTTAAAAATATATATTTTTTAGTTTTTAATAATCTTTTTTTTTTTTTTTTTAGTTTAAACTGTATTTTGAGCCTCTATTTGAACGAGCCGTGCGGTTTGTAGCAGCAGTCATCCGATAAAAACAAAGTAAAAACAACTATAGCTCGTTGTCTATCAATGTAATAATTCTCCTGACCATTAACCCCTAAACAATGAATGACTTGGGGAAAATACGACATAAAAAAAAAAAAATAATGCGTCAAGGGACATAACTCTGGTATCAGGATTATTTCCCTTGAACTGCTACTTTGTATAGTATATCTGTCTATATCTCTGATTTAATTCATTTTTTTTTTTTAATTCAAGGATACAATAATTGTTGGATTTCCTACAAAAATCATCTTAGATTGAAAACGACAAACCGCAAAATATTACAATGCGACATTCCTATCTATGACTAACAATAATAGTATTGTGTATATGATGTTAAAAGTAGGCAAATAAGGCTTTATTCTATGAATAATGCTTGCACTAAATCCAGGCTACTAACAATCACATTCTTTCTTATTGTCAGTGCATTCCTTTTGTAAATCCATTAGAAATGGATTTACAACAACCCTATTCTATCACTTATACTCGCATTAAATTTTTGGCACCCAGAAATCCTATATTTTTTTGCCTGTTAATGCATTCTTATAGTAAAACTATTAGTAATGTATTCGTTTACAATGATATTCACCCTGTACAAAGCCCAAGAGCCAATCGAGGTTTACAGAGTAAGAGGAAAAGTTTATGGGGTTATGTTGGGATGATAACAGTTGGTCCCAATTGTTGAAAATTGCACTCTTTGTAGATAAGATTTAAAATAAAACAAAATTAATAAATAAGGGATTAGTTATTTCCCTTGGACATTTTTTTTTCAAGTTGTCGAGGGCGCATGGACCCTTTTTTTTTTGTTAATGTTCTCTCCTTTTTCTTCAGTTGTTGTAAGAGAGACATGCTGAATAAATAGATTAATTACTGTGTTCTATAACCATAACGATGTCTCGGTTGTGTCGGAGTTAACTCCTCCTTAATTTCCTCATTGTTCACTAGGGCGCGCTCTTCCTACACTAAATAATGGGCGACTTATCGCCTCGTTCTCTCTTTTTCACTTTGCATTTCAGCGGACACATTTAAAAATGTGATCTCTCGCAGAGATCCGCGTTTTCGACCACTTGTGGCAAAACGCCATGAAAAACACATACACGTACGTACGAACATTCACAAAAAATACAAACTCTTTACATTCACACACAAACACAAATGTTAATGTCTTTGTTACTTGTAAATTTGTTGTTTAATACATATATTTGTTGATATATATATATATATATATATATATATATATATATATATATATATATATATATATCAGTCTTGTTTGTTTTCTTTACATAATCGGTTGGACTTGTAGTTGGACCTTCTTCTAGCGGGAATAAACAGCATGTAGTGGATGGGTTAATTATGTGGTAATATTTGTTGAGAATAAGTTGCGTGTCAATTAACTATTTCCATTAACATCAAAATAAAATACAAAATTCAACTGGATTGTTTTAAAATGTAACAATTAGATTTATTTAGGTTGACGTACAAGCATGCAATGAAAAGGTAGGACAGAGTCGTGTCCCTTTGATTTGGAAATATTTGTACCAGAGTTCATATTAAGAACAAGACATATTTAATTAGAAACTAATAAAACATTTATATACAATTCAAAACAACATACAAGCAGAATATTTGGTATATGTTATGTTGGCAAATGTGTAAGATGTTTTAGGTTTCAAAATGTCTTTCTTGTAATCGTTCGTTAATGTTGATATTAAAGTTGTTAATGTTAAGTGTCTTTTAAACAGAAAGTTCTTAAGAAGTAATTTAGCTTTTACTGTAATATTTTTAAGGTCGTTCGCACATAAATGTTTACTTAATAGATAGTGAATGCAATTCACTTTAGATAAGCAATATCTGAGAAATAATATCCACAGAGTTGGTTGAGTTTGAATTGTGAGTGAGTCAGCGTTGATGTACTTTTGCGCAGCAACATCTGGTTTCGAACGACGTGGAGTAAGTTGGCAATTTCTCTGTGGTGCTGTCACTGACTGCTTTGGTCAGTCGGTTTTTATCTTTAACGTCTGGTCAGCAATGACTAAGACGGGAGTCGGTGAAGGTTACATCTTGGCACTTGGTAACTATTACTTAAAAAGTTCACACGGACTATTGTCCTCATCTTTGTCGCCATATTTATTACAACGTTTCGGCCTTCTTTAGGTGGTTGGAATGTCAAACTGAACCCTGCTCTAGTTCCAAGTGCCGTGTTTAATGGCTGTCAGTTATCAGTTATCTCCTGTTAATTCCCCTCTCTAAGTTCCTCAAGGACACATGGCACAGTGGAAGAAAGGCGTTGGTTAGATCCAGTGACAGGAGTTCAATACCCGGTTAAGTCAGTGGAGAACTTGGAAAAGGGAACTAACAGGAGATAGCTGATAACTGACATCCATTAAAACCATGGCACGTAGAACTAGAACAGTCTACTCCAGTGAGCGAAATAAAGGGTTCATTTCGACATTCCAACCACCTGAAGAAGGCCGGAGCGTACAACGGCCGAAACGTTGTAATAAATCTGGCGACAAAGATGAGGACAATAGTCCGAATAATGTAAATAGTGAATACTTAAATGCATCGATCAGTTTTGAGTTCTGTAGACTATTGTTACCTATAGCATCTACTCCCCCACCCATTGCGATGAAGGCCCAATCAAGAATCCACCTAGTTAAGCAAATACAAATATAAAATAATAATAATAATAATATTAATAATAATAATAATAATAACACAAACAAAAAAGTGCCTTCTTATTGATATGGCAGTCCCTGCAGACTGCAATGTATCTTTGAAGATCTTCAAAAAGCTGTCAAAATACAAGGACCTTGAAATCGAAATCTTAAAAATGTGGCACTTGGGAACATCAACAATCCCTGTTGTAGTTGGAGCCCTAGGATTATTTGGAAAAGATTGCAGTAGACTAATTGAAGGGATTCCTGGAAGTCCATGCCTCAAAGAGGTACAAAAAATTGTTCTGAAATGTACAGCCCACACTTTACGAAGGGCTTTATCCATGTAACTTTTTTTATCAGTGGAAAGTGTCATGATGCCATTTTTAACCTTAGGTCCCTGAGGGGGACCTGGAAAGAAATGTGTAAACGCCAAATATCAACGGAAATAATAATAATAATAATAATAATAATCATGAATAAAATAAAATAAAACAAATAACATTAAAACTTGTTTAAAATAAGATAAATAAAAGCAAAACAATAAAAATCCTCCCAGCATGCAACAGAAAACCTTCCTGGCTGAGAAACAGATTCTTCCCGCCTAAAAACGCCCAACTCACTTACTTCGTTACGGACCCTCAAAGAGTCAAGACGCCCATCTTCTCTCCTCAGCACCTTGCTTGTCATAAGGCGAAGTGAATTTCTTCTTCTATTACATGCAACACATGTAACTAAAATACAATAAAATTGTATGATTTTAATTTACAATTTAACATTCTTTTAGTGCTATTTCCTTGGATATTTTAATTACTGTGAACACGAGGCCATTTCTGTTGGTATGATGTGAGTGACCCCGCACATATCATTATTACCTACCAAATCCTTAACTATTATTCAAAATAATATATGCAATTATTTTTTACAATGATGTTCACTCTATACTAGGCCCAAGAGCCACTCTAAGTAGAGGGTTACAGAGTAAGCAGCACTATTTGCAAGCAAGGGGAAAAAGATTCCTAGATGGAACCGGAAATCCAGTCCTAAGCAGGAAAAAAGAGATAAACCCTTTGTAGCGGCCCGTGGCGGTGATGAGTATGTATTGTAGAAGAACACATGTGAGTTAAAATTTCCTGCTAGTCGGTCCAACTACATGAGAAAGTTGGACTTTAATTAAGTCCAAAGAAAACAAAGAAAACAAACACGACCGATATATATATATATATATATATATATATAAAGAAATATATGTATTAACAACAAGTTAAAGGTTA
>OZ010614.1:10562345-10592345 GCA_963932145.1 Acanthosepion lycidas
CGAATATAAGATTAAACAAAAATTGCTCAGAAATGGATGAATCTATTTATTACCATTTCTAGCGGAAACCCTAGCGACCTCTACGGTTCCAGTGATCATTGGTTGAGAAACATTGGTTTAAACTAATGTCAAGAGGATAAGGGTCAAAGGTGTGCATTCCCAATCCAGTAGGTTTTTAGATAAGTTTTATATTTTTAACATTGTATTGTCCGTTATAAAATATGCCATATTGGATTGATGAAAAAGCTTAAACAGAAAGCAAAACAAAAAACAATAGAATTATTCATTAGTACTCTGGATGTAAAATATTCAAGGCCGACACACATACTCTCCTCAAACTCTCAAATCATTGAAAGGTGCCCAGGCAGTGCTTTACGAACCTTGTTATTTTATCAACATTAGTTTTTTTTTTACCTACATTTATATATGTTACATATTAAACGAAGCACAACTGTCTATGTGTTTTAACGTTACATATGTAGAAATAAGAATAATCTTAAGTTGATGTTAAAAATTATCGTAAAACTTAAGATGGAATGATCTAGTAGGGCATTTATATATGTTACATATTAAACTAAGCTGACTATAGTCAGACGTTACATATTAAACTAAGTTTAATAGTCAGCTGTAATTACTTTAATATGTAACGTATATAAACGTAGGTAAAAAAAGCAAATATAAATATAACGATTTTTCTCGGAATTTTGACGACATTCTGGGGTCATTTTTTTTCGTCCAAATCCGTGAATTCGTTTTGCTCATGCTAAGTCTAAAAAAAAACACCATAAAATTCACCATTTTTTAAATTATTCAACGTTTTAACAAGAAAATTCTCAAGTTGATGTCAATAATCATCACAAAACATTGTTGATTTATTTTCCAAGCATAGCTTAGACGTGGCACAAGGCCGAAAGTATGGGGCATCTAGTGAGGATCGAACTCACTTTTCAGTTGTAATTGATCTAGCAAGAACAAGCTTGCTAACCATTACACAACGCCGAGGTGCCCATTGCTAATCTATTTAAGATGGAATGATCTCGTAGGGCATTTATATACGTTACAACGGTTACATATTAAACTAAACACAAGTGACAATAGTAAGTTGTAATTAGTTCATATGTAACGTATATAAATGTAAGTAAAAAAGCAAATATTGTTAAGATAACGACGATTTTTCTCGGAATTTTGACGTCATTCTGGGATCTTTTTTTTTTTTCGTTTAAATCCGTGAATATGTTTTGCTTATGGTAAGTTTAAAAAAAACACCATATAAAATTCACCATTTTTTATCCATGATATTGACTGATTTAAATTATTTACAGTTTTAACAAGAAAAATTTCATGTAGCTGTTAAAAATTGTTGCAAAACATTGTTGATTTATTTAAGATGGAATGATCTATTATGACATTTATTCAAGATGGAATGATCTATTATGACATTTATTTAAAATGGAATGACCAAATATGACATGTCTCTAATTTCTATTTAGATACATTGTATTTATTTTCAATTTTTCTAGTTGAATTTTTCACCTATATTGCATAGGATTCATTATCATACATAATTAGGTTACAATAAAATTTCTGTTTTACATGAAAAGAACTTATGAAAAGTAGAGTAGAGTAGGGGAGCCGTATTATAGATTCAGGAAGGCATATGACCCTTGAACCGAGCCTGCAGACGAACATCTATTCAAAATATATATATAGAGTTTTAATCATATTAAGATAAATACAACGACGTATAAAACTGCCATGGATATAATCAGAACCAAATCTGTTCATGACAACATAATGACTCCTCCTACTATCCTTGACCTTTACAAGAGCCAGATCAGAACGAAAATGGAGTACTGTTGCCATATATGGACAGGAGCTGCCAAATCTTCACTTTCTCGTCTCGATAGAGCCCAAAAGTGTCTCTGATATCCTCTGCCTTTACAAGAGCCAGATCAGACCGAAAATGGTGTACTGCTGCCATATATGGGCTGGAGCTGCCAAATCTTCACTTTCCCGTCTCGATAGAGCCCAAAAGTGTCTCTGCTATCCTCTTCCTTTAAAAGAGCCAGATCAGACCGAAAATGGTGTACTGTCGCCATATATGGACAGGAGCTGCCAAATCTTCACTTTCCCGTCTCGATAGAGCCCCAAAGTGTCTCTGCTATCCTCTTCCTTTACAAGAGCCAGATCAGAACGAAAATGGTGTACTGTTGCCATATATGGACAGGAGCTGCCAAATCTTCACTTTCCCGTCTCGATAGAGCCCAAAAGTGTCTCTGCTATCCTCTGCCTTTACAAGAGCCAGATCAGAACGAAAATTGTGTACTGCTGCCATATATGGGCTGGAGCTGCCAAATCTTCACTTTCCCGTCTCGATAGAGCCCAAAAGTGTCTCTGCTATCCTCTGCCTTTACAAGAGCCAGATCAGAACGAAAATGGTGTACTGCTGCCATATATGGGCTGGAGCTGCCAAATCTTCACTTTCCCGTCTCGATAGAGCCCAAAAGTGTCTCTGATATCCTCTGCCTTTACAAGAGCCAGATCAGACCGAAAATGGTGTACTGCTGCCATATATGGGCTGGAGCTGCCAAATCTTCACTTTCCCGTCTCGATAGAGCCCAAAAGTGTCTCTGCTATCCTCTGCCTTTACAAGAGCCAGATCAGACCGAAAATGGTGTACTGTTGCCATATATGGGCTGGAGCTGCTTCTGTTTATTTATTTCATAATTATTTATGAATTCAAACAAATTACTGGACATGGATTCAAGTTTCAAAATCCATCAACATTTCCCATTGCTATTAAATTTGTAAAACTCCTCTATAAAAACAATAGTATAGAGTGAAATTCGTTGTAAAAAAAAATGATTGCATATATTTTTTTGAATAGTACCTGTTAAGGATTTGGTAGGCAATAATGATACCAACATCATACCAACAAAAATAGTCTCGTGTTCACAGAAATAAAAAAAGACATACAAAGAAATAACACTGAAAGCATGTTAAACTGTAAATTAAAATCATATAATTTTATTTATTTTTGTGTACTGCTGTGCTTGTATTTTAGTTGTGTGTGTTTTAAGGTTGCATGTAATAGAGGACGAAAGTGACTTCATCTTAGGACAAGCAAGGTGTTGAAGAGAGGAGATGGATGTCTTGAACCTGCACGGGTCCGTAACGAAGAGATTGAGTTTGGTGTTTTCTGGCGAGAAGTATCTGTTTTTAAGGCAGAAAAGTTTTCTGTTGCATGCTGGGAGAACTTTTATTATATCGGTTTTATTTATTTTATTTTAAACAAGTTTTAATCTTATTTGTTTTATTTTATTTTATTCATGATATTAATTATTATTATTATTATTTTATTTTTTATTTTAAGTAGAAGGGTTCTACATTGGGGCTTCATCACAATAGGTAGCAAGGAGTAGATGCGATAAGCAACATTAGACTACAGAAGAACTCAAAATTGATCGCTGCATTTAAGTATTGCATTAATATTCAAGCTTACCTTTTTAAAGTTCAATGATAATTCTTCTGCTACCACTTACTTTAAAGATAATTTGATGTACGTAGGCCCTTACTTTCCGTACAAACAATTATTTTTATTTCATGGGTGACTTTCGCTGGATATCGCAATTCATTTCGATTATTCCCAATAGTTATCGAATAAAATTTCCTCGCCAAAAATCGCGTAATAACAGCGCCGAAAATAATCGGTAGTAATGCAAATTTGGAATTCATAATTTCAGGATTGCATTTCAGGATCCGACCTGGAATGTTTTGAATTTGCACACGGAATCGGCCTGATTCCAAAATATGTTGGGCTATGGCCTCTAGGAGTAAAGTTGAAAACACGGACAATTTTATTTTGAAAAACTGTAATTTGAGAACAGTAAGTTTTTCATTTGAACATGTGCTATTGACAGAGAGTTGTGTCCCTTCAATATGACGGAATCCAAAAAACAATCGCACTAATGAAAACTTGGGAATCTAAAATTTCAGGATTGCGGGTCCGGGTCCGAATGTTTTTAATTTGCTCACGGTGTCGGCCTGATTCCAAAATGGTATGATATGTTGAGCTATGGCCACCAGGAGTAAAGTTGAAAAAGTGTGGCATGGTGACACACTGATATTTGCATTTATTATATAGATTATTTTGAATGCACTTTTTGAGTTGGACTATCTTGTAATGGTGAAAAGTGTGCATTGTGAAAAAAAGGGCACAGAACGAATATTTTAGAAGCTTATTGTGCTTTGTTCGTCACATTAGGCGAAATCATTTTTTTAATCATTTCACCCCAAACAAGGCAATAAACACCACTAGGACGCAGCGGGATGCTGAGAGAGAGAGAGAGAGAGAGAGAGAGAGAGAGAGAGAGAGAGAGAGAGAGAGAGAGAGAGAGAGAGTGTGTGTGTGTGAGAGAGTGGGGGGAGAAATTAGAATAAAAAGATGACACTTGATATTGTATTAATTTTTTCAAGATCGTAGTTGACAGGAAAGCAAGAAGCTGGAAGAGAGTTCCCCAAGCAACAAGGGGTTAGTGAGGATGAAAGAGACAGAGAGGACAATAAATGGAAGACAAGTTCGTTTTACTTATCTCAGTCTGCTCATATCTACCTATCTATCTATCTATCTATCTATCTATCTATCTATCTATCTATCTATCTATCTATCTATCTATCTATCTATCTCAGTCTGTTCATTATCTATCTATCTATCTATCTATCTATGTCATTTTGTTCATATCTATCTATCTATCTATCTATCTATCTATCTATCTCAGTCTGTTCATATATATCTAAGTTTCTGTTCATATCTATCTATCTATCTATCTATCTATCTATCTATCTATCTATCTATCTATCTATCTATCTATCTCAGTCTGTTCATATCTATCTATCTATCTACATCTAAGCGATAAAATTCACTAGCGTACAAGGGGTTTTATCCGAGTGAAAGAGACAAAGAGAGCAATAAAAGAAGAGAGTTCAAGGTGACAATGAAAATTGACGTTGAAGTCAAATTTTTGTAAATTCTGATTGACAAGAAAGCAGGAGTTCCAGAAACGAAAAATATGACAGAATAAAAATATTACCATGGAATTTGTGATTACAACACTCAATTTAAACATTGAACTTATTATTGTTGTTATTTAAATTGGAAAGAAGGATTGGTGGCCCCTCCCCTTTAGGAAGTAACAGTCATTTTAGCGTTTGATGATGGTTTCATATAGCATTTCTATTATTAGTTTTGATCTCTTTTGACAATTTTTCCATATCAAATGTTGAATAAACATTTTTATAGACATATTTCTTTCAATGAATTGAGCCAATGACGGGGAAGCGTACCACGGCTAATCTCCATTGTTTGTTCTTCCTATTCCCAACGACTGACCATCCTTACCCGCAAATAACAATGGCGTCTGTTTTCCATCTCAACACAGGATCAGTCATGGTGCTATCACTTGAGGAGAATTAATTTCCTTTTTCCGGACTGAACCTTCAACTCTATATATCTGCGTCAATAGGTACAATCAGCCCGGATATACTGTGTCTCAAGTTGTTTCTTTTTCAAATTAGTTTGTCAAGACTAAAATAAATAAACAATTTGAGAGAAACGAAGACGTATTAAGTTGAAGCAAAAGGAAAACAAAAAACGGGTACTTATAACTCAGAATCAGTTGAAATTTCTTGGGCATAATGGTGATTTTCTAAGTGTAGCTTAGATGCGGCACAAGGCCGAAACTATGGTGCACCCGGTGAAGACCGAACTCACTACTCAGTCGTAATTGATCTAGCGTGATCAATTACGACTGAGTAGTACGACTTTCTAACCATTACGCCACGTCGAAGTGCCCAAAGCGATTTTCTAAGCGTAGCTTAGATGTGGCACAAGGCCAATAGTGTGAAACACCCAGTAAGGGTTGAACTCACAACTCAGTCTTAATTAAACTGGCAAGACAAGCCAGCTAATCATTGCGCCACGTCGAAGTGCACAAATAATTTTCTAAACTTAGTTTAAATGTGACACAAAGCCGATAGTGTTGATGGTGCCGCAGGTTCGATCCCTGCCAGAAGACGAACCTCGGTTGCACTGGCCCGTAGACATAGACTCATACCGTTTAGAAAACAGTGAATTCTACTCAAGCAGGTATTTATTTCGACTATATAGAACGTTTAAATTATTAAACTGATCGAACTTACTACTCAACCATAATAGTTCTCGCGAGACATGCTTGCTAACCATGACACCGCGTCGAGGTGATCTCTTGGACACATAATGAGAAAGAAGGGTTTTGAAAATTTCACACTCACAGGACATATCGAAGACAGAAGCGACAGGGGAAAGGCAGCGAGCCACCCACGAATGCAAATAGATGGTGGAAAACCAGGCAGGAAGACAAACGTTGCTAAAGGCTACAAAGGTATGAGAAGAGTCATGATCGTAGGTGGCCTGAAGGGACACGGCTATTATATAATTGTGGTAAGATGTGACAAGAAACTTCCGGTAAAGTTTAACATACGTACCCGTCAAAAAATAAAAAGAAAACAAAACAAAAAAAACGAAACAAACAAAACAAAACAAAAAAAAACAACAAAAAAACGGCGCATTTAAAAGATGGCTTTTCCTTGACACAGTTTTTATTATTTACGTTATTTACACACTATTATCACTGTCTTTGTTATTGTTATCGCAACCTTTCGGCCGTTGCGTTTTCGGTCTTCATCAGATGTCTATCGATTCAGGTAACTTACAAGGAATTTCGAGGTGGACTCTTTATTTGATTTATGGCATTAAACTGTTCTCGATCTATCGTCGATGTCCAGGGATCGTCGATGTCTAGTTCATATATTTAGTAATTCTCAGGTATTGCTCGTCCTGTTTGCACCGAATCCAAGTACACACTGCCCATTACAGGAATTGAACTCAAATTCTACAGAGGTAGACTGTTCTTGTTTCAGTGTCCATAGGCATATCTCGTCTATCTCTGAGATGAGGTATTAATATTACTTGCATTATTTATATTATTCGGACTGTTATCCTCATCTTCATTGCCATATTCACGACGTTTCGGCCGTTGTACGCTCTGGGCCTTTATGTCGATGTCTCTCTATATATCTGTCTATATCTCTGAGATGAAGTATGATGATTACTTGCATTATTTATACAGTGTAACACGGATATAAGAGAGTTGTCGGGGCCGGACAAGAAATCTCTTATATCCGGGTTTCTTTTATATCCGGGTTTGGTGTATTTTGTTTACATTAACACAGGCTCTAATTTGGGCCCAGATAAAATCTCTCTCATATCCTGATTTCTCTTATATCAGGGTCTCTTATATACGGGTTACACTGTATTATTCGGACTGTTATAATCATCTTAATTGCCATATTCACAACGTTTCGGCCGTTGTACGCCCCGGTCTTTTTCAGGTGATTGGAATTTCGAGGTAGATTGTTCTAGTTCCACGTACCATACCTCTTCTGCGTGTCTCAGTTATTTCCCTTTAACATAACGCTCCAAGTTTTGAGTTCACCACTGCTGTGGCCTGGTATTGAACTCACAACTCTTTGGGTCTAGTCATTGGATTTAACCAACGTCTTTTTCCACTGGGTCACGAGTCCTTGAGGATATCTCGTTTAGTTCTTATTTTTAGTTCTGCTCAGGTATTGCTCGTCCCATTTCCAAAGAGTCTAAGTACACACTGCCCGACCCAGGGATTGAACTCAGAAAATTCATGACATCAACGTTTTAATCCACCAAGCTATTGTCCCGTGGGACAATTTTGAGTGGAGAATTACCTTAAACCTAACCTGCCTGTTGATGTGTGCCTCTGTAGCTCATGCTTGGCTGGACTCACCGAAGCTTTCTTTGGGCAGCACTAAAAGTAAGAACTAGATGAGATATTCCTGAACATGGGCAGCGAGACAAGAACAATCCACGTCCGTAGATTAAATGAATTTATGTGGCGATAGCAAATAAAAGAAATTCCATGAATATACATATTTTCAAAATTTAGCACTCGCGCTCAGTTTGCATTAAACATTTCCGGAATACTTGCATTTATCTGTAATTCTACATGCTTCCTTCGAATCTAGCTCGATAAATTTGATAAAATCTACCGTTTTGGAGTTATCGACTGCGAAAATTCGGATTCATTCACTTCATTGGCGGCAGCCATTACTGGCGTTGTTTGCATACATTTGCTGCGGAAAGTTAAACGCGGAAGAATACGAAAAGCTAAGCGCGGAAGACTACGGAAAGCTAAGCCCAGAACTGATCTTTCTTGTCTGAATTTGTCTCAATTACTGCACACGAGAACTATTTACGTAGACACACCCAGTTTGCGCAATGATTCCTACATTGATAGCTATTCTGCAGCGAATGTATACAAACAACGCCAGTAATGGCTGCTTGCGACACGAAAGATCTACCGTCTAAAATTCTACCGTCTTGGAGTTATCGACTATAAAATTTTGGACTCATTTACGTCGTTGGCTGTTACGGCACGACAGCCATTATTGGCGTTGTTTGCATACATTCGATGCTGAATAGACATATGCGGAAGATTACCTTGTTAACGTCCTTTTTACTGATCTTACTTGCTTCAATTACTGCACAACAGAGGACTCATTGCGTGCGTAATAATCAAGACAAGTTAATGTCAATTCAGCAGTAAATATATGCAAACAACGCCAGTAATGGCTGCCACGACGCGAATGAGTTCGAAACATTATTGTCGATAACTCCAAAACGGTAAATTTTATCAAAATTTCTTTGTTATTTTCGAATTAAGCATGTACATTTACACGTAAATATAACTATTCGGAAAATGTTTATTTGATACTTAGCGCGTGACTTAAAAGGCGAATTACCCAATTAGTTCGTCTTATATTAGTAGGTTTAAAAGAGGAATAAAAAATATGTATGAACGATGAATGAAAACTTTCTTGAGAATGTGTGATGTAAGAAATTCAGATAACTTAAGACTATTACGTCTTACGACTCGATGTAAACAAGCAAGAGAAATACGACGAAATAAAGAAGAGTTAACTGTTAATAAGAAAGAACAATATTTAATCTATGAAATCCAGGCAATATAAGATTTATTGCTTATCTTAATGGTCCTCAAGGTACTTCGACTGCAGTACTGTTAGCATAACGTATTGTTTGGAAGGAAGTTCCTTCATTCATTAGTTAATCGGCGGTAGCAGAGTGTCGGTCGATCTTTGTTGCCTAATGTTCGAATGCTTATGAACCTAACAATCGTGCCAGGAACCTTCCTCTGACTGGAAATTTAAGCAATTTTAATTGTAAGTTTATATTCTTTCTCACTCTTTCTCTTATATATATACAGGGTGAACTAAAAGTACGTGGGCAGTAGATTGACCTTTATTACCAACAAGATGGGGTTCCTCCACATTATTGGCCCACACGTTCACCTGACTTTACTCCAATGGTAAGAAATATTTCAAGAAATTAATACACAAAGATGCTTGTGCAGAAGTGTTGGTCGAAGCGTGGAAGGTAGACTTCAAAACCGTGTAAATTGTGATGGACAACAGTTTGAGCACGTGAGTTGATAAGATTTTCAGGGCTTTTGTATTATTTAATTGTATATGTAATTATTGTTTATCAAAATTGAATTATATTAGTATGTGATCTCAAATTAAATGTACACCTAATTTTGTACTGTCCACCTAATTTTGGTTCACCTAATAATATTATATATATATATATATATATATATATATATATATATATATATATATAAATATATAATCTAAATAAAAACAGACCACTTTAAGGTTCCATGTTATTTAGTTTATGAAAAACTAGGTAATCCGTATGGGTAGACCCAGGGAGGATAAAATCAAGAGAGCTCAATGTAAATGCAGAGCAAATAATTTAGATCAAAACAAACCACTTTAAGGTTCTAGGTCTCTGGATTTTATCCTCCCTGGGTCTACCCATACAGATTACCTAGTTTTTCATAAACTAAATAACATGGAACCTTAAAGTGGTCTGTTTTTATTTAAATTATTTGCTCTGGATTTACATTGAGCTCTCTGGATTTTATCCTCCTTGGGTCTACCCATACGGATTACCTAGTTTTTCATAAACTATATATATATATATATATATATATGAAATATAATTTGGGTTTGGGTTATTTATGGATTAAAGTGCACAATATATCAGGGATAGAGCGTGTATAAATATAAAAGTGGACATTGAGACCAACACCCAGTGTGTTTCATGCTTAAATACAGTTTTCAAACCTGAAGATTCTGTTTAAGTATGAAACAGACTTTATTATCGCTGTGTTGAACTTAAAGTCCACACACACACACACACACACACATATAGTATAATATAATTTAATATAATATATATATATATATATATATATATATATATATATATATATATATATATATATACATAACATATGTAATTTATACCATCTTATCAATTGACGTTGTTGATTGCTTAATTGTTGGGCATTCAACATCTGTACCAAACTTGTATATATATATATATATATATATATATATATATATATATATATATATATATATAGGGTTGGTACAGGTGGAATAAAATTATATATATATATATATATATATATATATATATATATATATATATATGGAATAAAATAGAAATAGAATATGAAATATAGATGGAATAATATATATATATATATATATATATATATATATATATATATATATATATATATATGTATAGATATGTGTGTGTGTGTGGCAAATGGAAAACTAAATAAAGCGTGTAAAATAATAAGAATTCTATTCAAAAACTTTATCAGATATTGGGACCGCAGCTTTGAGTCCTGCCGGAAGACGAACGTCATTTGCCCGTAGACATAGATTCATACTGTTTACAAAACAGTGAAGTCTACTTAAGAATGTATTTATTTCTATTAAATAGAACGTTTAAATTATTACAGAATTTTTAAAAATGTTTTCGGTTATTTTTAATAAAAAAAAAAAAATGAATGGCTCTAATACTAAATAAACTTAATTAACACCCATTCTAGCCTATTAATTATATGAATTCTCACAAGAACCTTTTAAAATGCCATTTCTTTGGCTCAGAATCAGAAATTTATTAACCAAACTGTAACAAAACGATCGTCGTCAGCGAAGTCCGAAGTCATATTTTCTTGATAACGGAAGAAAATCCGGAAAAACAGAAGGAAAAAAAAAAAAGGAAGATGACAAAAATCCTGTTCGATTAGTCTTAAATGTTTTGTGCATTGTTTATCCAAATTATATTTGTATTGATTTGGTCAGTAATAAAAATGGTTTTGTTTTTCTGTTCCCAAGGTCTACTTACCTGGAAATGGTAGTGAGTCTAGGCTTTCATTATCAATAATATTTTTCCATATGGCTTGTGTCACGAACAGCCACCATCAAACCAGCTCACGTTCCTCACTTAGCAGTACAGGTCCTATTAAAGAGACATAGATCAAAGACGGGTGCCTGGTGCCCGAAAAGCAAATGTTTCAGACTGGTGTAGTTCCTCAGTTTGAGATAAAACATTGACAATTACTCATCTAAAAAGGAATTACAAAAACGGTAAAAAACCACCTTGATAAGGAAACAGTGGCGAAACTGCCCAGGATGTCAACTTGCCCTGATGATAAATAAAACAGACAATAGTTTTAGTAATAAAAAGAAATAAGAACTTTATCAAGTCACCTGCACACTATCAATTACGCAAGTCCAAGGTGAGTGGACATTTTCAAAGCTAAATACGTAAAGACGAGGGTTACGAAATTCGCCACCCGAGAAGAATTTGGAATCATACATGTTGCTATAGGGATTTTCTAAGCCAAGCTGAGATATGACACAAGATCGAAAGTATGGAATATTCAGATGGATAACACTATTCTGTCATAATTGATGCAAGGGGAAAGCTTTCTAACCATTGGACGACGTTAAAGTTCCCAAAAGTTCGTGGCCCTCAGTAAGGATTGATCTCACTACTCTGTGGTAATTGATATAGCGAGGCGAGCTTGCTAACCATTAGACCACGTCAAAGTGCCCTAAATTTCGGGGCCCTCAGTAATGATTGATATCACTACTCTGTGGTAATTGATATAGCGAGGCGAGCTTGCTAACCTTTAGAAGACGTCAAAGGGCCCAAAAGTTCGGGGTCCTCAGTAAGGATTGATCTCACTACTCTGTCGTAATTGATATAGCGAGGCGAGCTTGCTAACCTTTAGACGACGTCAAAGAGCCCAAATGTTCGGGGCCCTCAGTAAGGTTTGATCTCACTACTCTGTGGTAATTGATATAGCGAGGCGAGCTTGCTAACCATTAGACGACGCCAAAGTGCCCAAAAGTTCGGGGCCCTCAGTAAGGATTGATCTCACTACTCTGTGGTAATTGATATTGCGATTTGAGCTTGCTACCCTTTAGCCGACGTCAAACTGACGAAATGTTCGCGGCCCTCAGTAAGGATTGATCTCACTACTTTATGGTAATTGATATAGCGAGGCGAGCTTGCTACTCTTTAGACGACATCAATGTGCCCAAAAGTTCGGGGCCGTCAGTAAGGATTGATCTCACTACTCTGTGGTAATTGATATAGTGAGGCGAGCTTGCGAACTATTAGACGACGTCAAAGTGCCCATAAGTTTGGGGACCTCAGTAAGGGTTGATATCACTACTCTGTGGTAATTGATATAGTGTGGCGAGCTTGCTAACTATTAGACGACGTCAAAGTGCCCATAAGTTTGGGGACCTCAGTAAGGATTGATCTCACTACTCTGTAGTAATTGATAAAGCGAGGCGAGCTAGCTAACCTTTAGACGACGTCAAAGTGCCCAAAAGTTCGGGGCCCTCAGTAAGAATTGATCTCACTACTCTGTGGTAATTGATATAGCGAGGCGAGCTTGCTGCCCATTAGACGAGACGACGTGAAAGTGCCCATCATAAACTGAAGAAAAGGCATCAAATTTTCGGTAACGATAGTTTTGGAATGTAATTCTCTAATCCAGTGTTTCTCATCGTTTTAAAGCAACGGCACACCTAGGAGGAAATGGCAATATCACTGCGCCCGTAGCAAAATCTTTGAAGTGTATATATTTAAATATTATGAAATAAAAGAATAGACAAAGAAACAAATTAACAAATATGAACTATTGTTTCAATGTTTCTTTTCAACTCTTTGTTCAGCTTATTTAGTGCGAAATCTGTGCCTTGTGTTTTTTCATGTTTTCTTCAATGTTTGGTCGAATGTGTGATAAGCAGACCCTCCTTTCTTCTTCCGTTGAGCGTAGTCTTTCCCGCTTTTTAATTTTGATGTTATTTAGGGTTGAGAAGCCCAATTCACATAAATAAGATGTAGAAAATTGCAACAAACCTGAAAAAATCTTTTTAGCTTATGTGGGATAAAAATTTTTATACTTATTCATTTATTCAAATACTAACAATGAACCAACACACACACACAGACACTAAAAACAAAATAAATAGAAAAAACATATGCATTTTTCCCCAGGTTTTTAAAATAATTTTAAACTTAATATAAATTAAATTTAAAATTTAAAATGGGTAATTTTGAATTTTGAATTTTATAGTATAATTTAATAGTTAGTAGTTAGAATGAATTCTATTTTAGTCTAATCCTAACATTAATGCATTAAATAATTTTTATATCCAAAGTTCGTTGTCAAGTTTTTTGAATTCTCATATACTTGTACTTTGATTGGTCATTCCAGCTTATGTAACAGCGTTTCCCCTAGCGAGGGGCGTTTGATTGATTTGAACCTTTTAAAACCCTTCATTCTACACTCAACACCATCACTTGATAAGACACTAGAAGTGTTGAAACAAAATGGCTATTTTTGTAGTGATTTTATAACATATTTATGTTATAATTTTCGAATATATATATATATGTATATATACATATATATGTAAGCAAATATATGGATATAGATCCGACAGTATGAAGAAAAATATACGGAAAAAACAAACAAAAATCCTTATATGCAATTATGCTGTTTTAATGTTAATATAATGTCAACGTCGGACGTTTCGGTCTAATAAACCATCTTCAGAACATATTCATAAAATATAATTCATATATAATTCATAAAAATATAATTAACATTATGATAATGTTAATTATATTTTATGAATATGTCCTTTCTGGGTTGATACTTGCAACCACTTTCTGGGTTGATACTTGCAAGCACGGGTATCAACCGGACAGTGTTTGCCTTATGTACCTGTACCTGTAATGGCATTCACCGGAGGTGGGTTGAGCCGGCTCAAATATTGGAGTTTCATGGGAATTTGGAATTCACAAGCGGTCCCCAACCGCATGTATAGCACATGAGATTTGATTATAGTGGTGAAGGTTTCGTGCAGGACCATCCACACTTTTTGAAGGGCCGATTAGAGAGATCAGGTGCACTACGTGCCACAAGGTCCCCAAACGACCCTCCGCAGGTTTTGAATTCAGAGTTGTCCTTCTCCTAGACCAGTTGCCATCTATAAGAACCCAATCTGTCCTGCTATTTATCCATATCTGGAGGGAGAAGAAGAGGATTCACACCTTTCCCAAGGGTATTAGCACGTAAGTGAATGTAATGGATTTGACTGGAATTCGAACTCCGATTCCTCAATCCAAGCCTCTATCCATTACTCCACCGTGCCTTATGACTCAACTGCAAACCGGATCTATGTTAGCACCGATTGATTTAGGTGTTAACCTGGTCTAGGTTTCTTGTCATTTTCAAATGACATCTGTTCGACATCAAATAATTCAGCCAGAGTTGATATGTCGATTAATTAACCAACCTAACCCAAGATTCTTTTCTCCTCAATCAGACAAATATTTTCCCTTTCATTTGACATGTCCCTACCTGAACAGTTTCATTTCATCCATGTACATTCAGAACATTGAAGATCACAGCTTTCACAACTTCCTATGTATTAGGTTGGTGCAAAAATAATGACGTAATAATGTCGTTTTTTGACGTATTTTTTTAACGTCAAAAAACGACATCATTACGTTATTATTTTTGCACCAACCTAATACCTAACATGTTGATGCATTTTGGAATAGTTCAATAATGTTGGGAAATAGGTTTTTGTAATTATTTCACTCTAAGCAAGGGAATACAGCCACTAAGACGCGAGGGGTAAAAGAATATAAAAAAAAGAAAAAAGATTATTTAGGAGCGAAAACAACAAAAGAAAAGGAATCAAGAAGATAGAAGATAACGATTGATATTGCATTTAAATTGTTAAAGATCAAAATTGACTGAAAAGCAAGAAGCCAGAAGTGAGTTCTACAAGCGAAAATTGAGCGAGAACAATACAAGAGTAATTAGGAAGACAGTAGATAACGATTGACATTGCATTTAAATTATTGAAGATAAAAGTTGACAGAAAAGCAAGAAGCCGAAAGAGAGTTTCACAAGTGAAAATTGAGTGAGAACAATAGAAGAGTAATCAGGAAGACAGTTGATAGCGATTGACATTGTATTTAAATTATTGAAGATCAAAATTGACTGGAAAGCAAGAAGCCGGAAGTGAGTTCCACAAGCGAAAATTGAGCGAGAATAATACAAGAGTAATCCGGAAAACAGTAGATAACGATTGACATCCCATTTAAATTTTTGAAGATCAAAATTGACTGGAAAGCAAGAAACCAGTTCCACAATTTATTTTATTAATCTATATATATTTATTGGTTTGTTTTCTTTTCTTCTTAAAGAGAAATTCCGTCTTGACCGCATGTAGAAACTATATAGTAGGTATGAATGAACCAACACCACTCAGCTAAGTCATAAACTTAGCCACATTAATTCTCGCTTACTTTATATATATATATATATATATATATATATATATATATATATATATATATATATATATAATGTAATGAAAAACAAACCACTTTAATGTACCATTACGATAATTTATTTCACCTAAATCCTTTTTTAAGGATTCAGGATCATCAGGTAAATCTTCCAACAACGAATTGAGAAAAAAAATGGGATTAGAAATTGGTGGGTAGTGTAATTTTTGTAATTTAATAGAGGGGGTTGAGAGTGGTAGTTAAACAGACAATATAAAGTATAGGGAGGGGTTAATTTTATATCTCTCTTAAGTATGTTTTATATTGGTTTGACCTCTTTAGATGGTTAATAAAACGGAAATGAATTGTAGAAAATGTATACAAGTGAGTCTTATGGTAAAGAGAGAGATAGGGGGGAGGGGAAAGAGAGATGGAGTTGTTATAATTTTGTTTTAACAAAATTATGTAAAAGATAGTTTACAATGTTTGATAGAAAATTCGATGTCTGAAAAAAATTTTGTTATTAATTTAAATGTTTAATTTTTTAAGTAAACAGTTTCAGGACTAAATATAACTATTATTGTAATAAACATATTTATCTAGGACATAAAGAAATATTTAAAATCTTAATAGTTTATTCACCCGACTTCCACAATATATAAAAAAAAAAATAACAATAACATCTATTTTAATATTTAAAATTAATTTATGAATGTAATTTATTTATTATATTGGTAAACTAAATTAAAGAGTAGGTTTCATTATTTAATAGAATTTGAGGGTAATATTAATTTTCATTTATTCATATATGTCTCACAAATGTATTCATGTGAATCCCTACATACATACGATCATTAACAAGTCAAAAAAAAAAACAAAAAAAAACATAGAAACATTTGAGATAATTTACACAAAAATTCATTTATCCTCATACATAAACTATATATACATTTTACAATCTTTATCTATATTTCAAAATATATATAGATTTCACAGTTAAAATTTAATTTTATCAGTGTGATTTCGGAAGTGTTTCATTTTAAAGGAATTTAGCTAATATTATTACTATTATTAATAGTCAAAGAATGGTATATTTAAATTTAAATTATCAATTTAGAAATGAAACTCCCTTCAGAAGAAAACAAAATTTAAACTATAGAATATTACAAAAGAAGGACATTACAAATTAAGAAAATAAATTAAAATGTCATTAGAAAGACCCAATATTTAAAATCAATTCATGCACGTACGCACATATATACATACACACATATATATATAAGTAATTCATCGAATCTGAAAGCAGAAAGCACTGGACGGCAGTTTCGTCCTATATTTGGGACTCATCAGTAATGCGCATCCACTACCGAGAATTGAAACCCGGGCAGTTAGGCTATCAAGCAAACGTCATACCAACTGTTCCAACGGTGACGAAGAGGTTGCAAATCAGACTCAATATTGCGCCGCTCGCTCACATATTCCGTGGCGGAACTCAACTGAGATTCTCTCTAACCATAGGACTGCGCCCCCTACTATCACCAAGCCACTCACTCTGGAGCATTAGAAGCTGGTTCAAGCAATGATATATAAATGAGAGAAATTATTAGGCGGATTTGATAATTATATTTAAGTAATTCATCGAGTCTGACATTTGAAAAAACGTTCAAGAAAGTATGTTTCGCAAAAACATCTGACTATGCATTTCACCTGTTAGGCCTCATCAGATTTAATATGAAAAAATGTGTTGTGTGTTTATGTATTTGTGTTTTCTTAGAATAATGAAATCTTATACTTCTCTCCAAGATGGCGTTTGCTCGAGACTTTAAAAAGAAAAAGAAAATGTGTGACTTTTAAAAAATCGCTTAACATTTTTTTTTGCTCTCCGCCTGAAATTCGGTCCCTTAATGCGGAGAACAAAAATGTTAGAGGAATTTTTTAAAAGTCGCTCATTTTCTTTTTCCTTTCCTTTTTTTCAGTCACGAGCAACACCCAGCTTGGGAAAAAAATATAAGATTTTATTATTTTAAACGTACACAAACATAAAGACACGAAACACATTTTTTTTTCGTCTTCGCTCTGATGAAGCGAAATGTATAGTCTGATGTTTTTCGAAACATACTTTCATGAATCTTTCTCCAAATGGCAATAATTTATAACTCTGTCAGGATTATATACCCAAATCTATAACACACACACACACACACACACACACACACACACACACACACACACACACACAATATATATATATATATATATATATATATATATATAGGTAACTATACTCGTCTCGAAAAACCTTCAAATTTTTGATTTGTCAATAATCAAATCAATCTTGAAGGAAAAAAAGGTTTTAGAAAAAGAAAGAGCCAGGAACATGAAAGTCTGTCGAAAAAAATCGCACAGATACAGGTTCAAAGCTAAAAGAAAAAACCCGGCACGAGTAAACAAG
Organism: Acanthosepion lycidas; assembly: GCA_963932145.1. Classification (NCBI taxonomy): domain Eukaryota; kingdom Metazoa; phylum Mollusca; class Cephalopoda; order Sepiida; family Sepiidae; genus Acanthosepion; species Acanthosepion lycidas. The sequence continues at coordinate 10,580,642 of OZ010614.1, forward strand.
TAACTAAAAAGAGCTCAATACAACCGTAGAGCAGACCTTGTCAAATCTAGTGAGCCAGACAAACCTACCCAGGTTTCACCTAAGCGGATTGTCAGGGATCCGCTTAGGTGAAACCTGGGTAGGTTTGTCTGGCTCACTAGGTTTGACTATATATATATATATATATATATATATATATATATATATATATATATATATATATATATATGTATATATATATATATATATATATATATTGATACATGTTTCATTAAATAATATAGACAAGTGCCTATAATTGGTAACACTAAAAAATGGGAATGACCACAAGTATTACAAAGTTAACAAAAAAAAAAAAAACGAGATTTTTGACCCAAATTTAGAACGAAAAGTAAAGAAGGAAATTTTAAAAAAAAAATATTTTTAAAATACATTCTTCTTTCCTCTTAATAATAACATAAACATTTTAGTGATAAAACTTTTTTTATTAAGTTTCAGACCTTTTATCATTATGCTATACTGATTTTTAGTGAATTATTGAAGGTACCTAATATATATATATATATATATATATATATATATATATATATATTAATGCATGTTTCATTAAATAATATAGATAAGTTTTGTCTATTTATTTTAAGTAAATTCCTTTCATATTGTCTGATAAGCTTAATCACATTATCGTTGAAAGACGAAAGGAAAACTCCACATTGATACATGTTTAAATCCAATCTAATCTTTCGGCTTACACAAGCCATTATCAAAGATGACAATTTCAATAAATCAAACAACAACGGACGAAACAATGTTGGTCATACCACAAACTCACTTTCACAGCGCTTGACGCTACATGCCTGCCCGCGTACTCAATTCCGGAAAATCCTTGTTGAAAACACAACTATACTTAAACATGAAAACAATAAACAAAAATTAAAAATTCTTTAAGCTTTATATATAAAACTGTTGAAACCTAACCTGAACAAAATAAATTATGAAATCTCCACAAATATCCTTAAATGCCTATAATTTATAACAGAAGCCATTGGTTTATACCAACGGCTTCCCATACTTAATACTTCTCGTTTTCACTCTGGCGTGGTCATGTGGGACGTCATGAGCTGTGGTGCGATTTTCGCTTCCAGCGTTTTATATGCACGAATTTGTCGTTGCTTGGAAATCTTCCATGTAAACAGAAACAGACTATCATCACTATTTTGTCCGTGTATTGCTTAATATATTGTACAGTAATTGTCAACTTTGATAATGGCTTATGTAAGCCGAAAGCTTAGATAGGATTTAAAAATATGTAGCAATATTGTGATTTTCTTTCTTCGTTTAATGATGTTATTAAGCTTATCAGAAGATATGAAAAGAATTTACATAAAATAAATCGACAACACTTGTCTATATTATTTAATGAAACATGCATCAATGAAAAATGCTGCCTAAATTCACACAATTTAATACATATATATATATATATATATATATATATATATATATATATATATATATATATATATATATATATATATTACAATGAATCATTCATACAAAAAGTAGATTAGTAAAGCTAATGATATAAACTATATATATTATGTCATTAACTTTACTAATCTACTTTTTGCATGAATGGTTCATTGTAATATGAATTGAACTGCATCACATAATTGATATATGTGTGTGTGTGTGTGTGTCTGTATCCAAATGTGATGAGAACGAAAATAATATAACTTCAAACGTTCACAGCATTAATTCAAAAGAGGGCTCAATACCAATAATTATTTATACGGCTTGCTTGTAAACAGAATTGTTCATAACCATTTTTGTTCTCACCAGTCGAGATGCATACGCATCGAAACAAGAATTCATCTTTGTAGTGACTAAGTTGTTTTTTCCGTGTGTAAAAATTATAATATATATATATATATATATATATATATATATATATATATATATATATTCATTTCTTTTTCTGGGGTATACTAACTGAGGAGGTGTACTCAATGAAAATCACAGATGCAACACACTTTATTAAATGCATAAAGAATGAATATGCTAAAATTGACAGCAATGTGGAGTTATTGCATTGTGTTCACGTGGCTCTTGCAAAGTGCATCAACCTTTACACCACAAATGATGGAAATCATATTGAAGATGTTATTTATTAAAATTCCAATTCAATAAAATCCTGCTGAAAATTTCATTTCTTTTCATTTCGCCCAGACATCATGATTAAAGACCGCAAAGATAAAATGCCCCTTCGTATTTGACAAGGCTGTTACTGCTGTAATGTATGTTTGAAGATCTTAAAAAAAAAAAAAAAAAACAAACTGTCAAAATACAAGCATCTTGAAGTGGAAATCTAAATAAAGTTTAGGCACATGTCTTCAACTACACATCCAACTATTTATTTTGTTTTACCACAACAGATAGTTTTGTCAAAAGAAGAAAGAATTAATTTCTTTTTCAGAGGTATACTAACTTAGAAGGTGTACTCAATGAAAATCACAGATGCAACACACTTGATTGAATGCATAATGAATCAATATGCTAAAATTGACAGCAATGTGGAGTTATTGCATCAAGCTCATGTGAATCTTGCAAAGTGCATCAACCTTTGCATCACAAATGATGGAAATTATATTGAAGATGTTTTTTGTTTATATTTCAGTTCAATAAAATGTTGAAAATTTAATTTCTTGAAAATATGCATTTTTCCTATGATTTCCAAATTTTAGGGACACTCTGTATATTGTCTGCTTAATATTATTTTTACTCCATTCTTAAGTCCACTACAGCAGCAAACTACCCCGAACCCAAACTCAAACTAAAAGAGTTCAATGCGAAAGTTGCATCATGGTGTGGCCTTTAGTAAAAAAACATCCTATTCTCAACCTAATAAATGCTATTTGGCTAGATTTGAATTACTTAGTAAAGAAAAAATACCCCAAAGATAAAGCGAATTAACTTTTCGAGTCAAATTAATTCTGCTTTTAATCTCGACATTTTTCTTTAAATTTCTGAAGTCAACTACAGCAGCAAACTACCCCAAAGCTAAACTGAAACTAAAAAATCTTCGCTCCCAGTGTAATGACAAGATATGAGATGGGCCTCGAATTCCACGTCAGAGTTGCATTATGGCTTGGCCTTTAGTAAAGAACATCCTAGTCTCAACCTAATAAATGCTATTTGACTAGATTTTATTGACTGTCACCAATTGGCATCTGACTATTTGGAGACTGTTTCATTATTTCTAAGCCACAATGATTATCCTAAGCTGTAAATTAAAATAAATTAAGATGAAAACAAATGCTAATTAATATTGATATTGAAAATCTATAAAAAATTTTTAATTGTAAAAATACTTCATTTTGAATGATTTTCTTTCTTTTTTTTTTGTCTTCAGCGAATATTTGATGATTGAAGACATTTTTTCATTACTAAATTTTAATTTTATTTATTTTGTGTCTCTTTGCAGAAAAGGTATTTACACAACAAATTGTGATTGGTACTCCAGGCCATTTGCCTGTGGAAATTGGCTTAAAATTCCAAGGTGTCGACTTGAGGAAAATCTCTGTGTTTGTTTTAGATGAAGCTGATGTGATAATAGCTATACAAAGCTACAAAAAATAAAACTAAAAAATCTTTGCTCCCAGTAGAATGACATGATTTCAGATGGGCTTTCAATTCTGTGAGAGAGTTGCTTTATGGTTTGGCCATTAGTCAAGAACCTCCTAGTCTCAACCTAATAATTAGACTAGATTTGAATTACTTAGTAAAGAAAATATACACCAGGGATAAAGAGGATTAACATTTCGAGCAAAATTAATTCTGCTTTTCATCTCGACTTTCTCTCTTTGTATTTCTTAAGCCGACTACAGCAGCGAATTCGCCCCACCCCAAACCAAACTAAAACTATTTCCTTCCATTTGAAATAGACTAATAATAATGCATTATTTCTTTTATTCGTTTATGTGTGTGTGTGTGTGTGTGTGTGTGTGTGTGGTGTCCTTAAAGTTTAGGCACATGTCTTCAACTACACATCCAACTATTTATTTTGTTTTAACATCACAGATAGTTTTGTCAAAAGAAAAAAGAATTCATTTCTTTTTCTGGGGTATACTGAGAAGGTGTACTCAATGAAAATCACAGATGCAACACACTTGATTGAATGCATAAAGAATGAATATGCTAAAATATGCTATTTAAATGCAGACCATTGTTCCCATCTTTGATGTTATTACAACGTTTCGACTATTGTACCCTCCGGTCTTCGTCAGGTGTATATCAATTCGGTAACCTACAAGAAATTCAGTATTGAGCTAGACGAGATATCCCTACATATGAACACTAGATCAAGAACAATCTACCCCATTAGATTAAACAAAATGTTCATTTCGGAATTTCCAGATGAAGGCAGTAGTGTACAACGGCCGAAATATTGTGATAATAAAAACAAAGATGAGGACACTAATGCCAGCATGAAAATAATGTAAATAAAGATAATTAACACGTAACGTTGGATGTTCCCTTAATGCTCTTATATGTGCCGTGTTCCTTAAGGACGTGAGCGATCTTGGCTCTCCATGACCTCCTATCCCTTGGGGCCCTTACCAACTTTTTTGTTTTGTTTTGTTTATGTTGTTTTGCTTTTGATTTTTTGTTTTCCTTTTGCTTCAACTTAATACGTCTTTATTTCTCCCAAATTGTTTATCTATTTTAAAGTCTTTACAAACTAATTTGAAAAAGAAACAACTTGAGACGCAGTATATCCGGGCTGATTGTACCTATTGACGCAGATAAATAGAGTTGAGAGTTCAGTCCGGAAAGAGGAAATTAATTCTCCTCAAGTGATAGCACCATGACTGATCCTGTGTTGAGATGAAAAAATGACGCCATTGTTATTTGCGGGTAAGGATGGTCAGTCGTTGGGAATAGGAAGAACAAACAATGGAGATTAGCCGTGGTAATCTTCCCCGTCATTGGCTCAATTCATTGAAAGAAATATGTCAGTTGTAAAAAGAGCTCAAAACATTTAAACTAATAATAAAAACATCACTATCACCATTTCTACAATTATAATGGTTGTTACCTATCCCAGGTGGGGAGTGGCCTACACATTCAATAATAATAATAATAATCACAGTATTGCGTCATATGAGAAGCAATACTTGGATAATAGTCAAAACAATTAACAATCATTTCCCTCCAAAATTTCATGAGAGAGATGTCTTTTCCATTTTTCTTCATTGTATCTACGAAATAGGTCAAATGGATCACTGCGATTTAGGAAAAGAATACAAAATCCTTCAGATATCTGAATGATAGAGAGAGAGAGAAAGGGATCCTATTCTTTCCATTTTAAAATAGTGGCTTGTTTATTCTTGGAGAGAAATATAAGATTTCATTATTTTAAGAAAACACAAATACATAAACAACACATTTTTTCATATTAAATCTGATGAGGCCTAACAGGTGAAATGCATAGTCAGATGTTTTTGCGAAACATACTTTCTTGAACGTTTTTTCAAATGTCAGACTCGATGAATTACTTAAATATAATTATCAAATCCTCCTAATAATTTCTATCATTTATATATCATTGCTTGAACCGGCTTCTAATGCTCCAGAGTGAGTGGCTTGGTGATAGTAGGGGGCGCAGTCCTATGGTTAGAGAGAATTTCAGTTGAGTTCCACCACGGAATATGTGAGCGAGCGATATTGAGTCTGATTTGCAACCTCTTCGTCACCGAGGAACAGTTGGTATGACGTTTGCTTGATAACCTAACTGCCCGGGTTTCAATTCTCGGTAGTGGATGCGCATTACTGATGAGTGCCAAATATAGGACGAAACAGCCGTCCAGTGCTTTCAGATTCGATGAATTACTTAATTATATATATATATAAAATAAATAAAGTAAGAGAGAATTAATGTGGCTAAGTTTATGACTTAGCTGAGTGGTGTTGGTTCATTCATACCTACTATATAGTTTCGCGAGCTCATCAAGATAACATATTCACTCTTCAGGGCTTGTCTTCTGAACTTGTATTAACGATCTATCTTAACTTTTGATATCGAGCAATTTATGACAAAAAACTGCCTCTGCCTCTACTCTCTGTATATATATATATATATATATATATATATATATATATATATATATATATATATATATATATATATATATATATATATATATATATATATATATATATATATATATATATATATATATATATTGTTATGGAGTCCACCCCTTTTTCATACAAGTGGACTCGCCCAGTGTATACTTGTACTACTGCCGGTGAATACCCGAAGGTCGAAGAGATACACTGATACAGTGATACAGTGAGAGAGTGAGGTAACCGCTTTGTAGGAGTCACAGTTGCGAGCACGTAGACTCAGAAGGAAGTCCTACTTCGGTACTGAATTTACCAGACAGTATATATATATTATTATTGCTACTAACCGCATTTCTGGATCTACTAACCGTATTACCAATTGTATTATTGCGTCAATACATTTATTTGCTATATTTAATTCCTGCGTTTGTCATTCATTTGAGACCGGATTTCATCTCGGAATCCACAGCAAATTGGGGAAGAGGATTCGAACTCATACGTGAAGAAAAAACAACAAAAACTTTTCCCTCGTCGTCCACAATAAATTGGCGACGAAGATTCGAACTCACACGGGAAAAAATACAACAAAAAATTTCCCTCTTCATCCACAGCGAATTGGCGACGAGCTATTTGAACTCACACGAGAAGAAGAAATAGAAAAATCCTCCCCTCATCCACAAGAAATTGACGACGAGCGATTTGAACTCACACAGGGAGAACAAACAACAGAAAATTTTTCCCTCGTCGTCTACAACAAACTAGCGACAAAAAGTTACGAGGAGTAAAAATACGTAAAATTGAGTTATCATGGAAGATTTTAAAAATATTTTGGTAGAACTGATAAAAATACCAAAATGATCAACAATTACAACTACAAAAAAGAATGGAAGAAAAATGGCAAAAGCAATTACTACAAACGCAAAAGGAAAATCAAGAAAGACCAATAGAGCTCCGGAAACTAATATTGAAAGTAGCGGGTAACAAGCAATTAGATATTGAAAAAGAGGCAACATTTTCGCAAGACGCAATAGAGATATTCAACTACCATAGAGATTTTCAAATATTCTCTAGATGAGGACAAAAATTTCGAAGATTACTTCAGAAGACATGAAGACATCTTTAACATTGAATGTCAAAATTGGACAGAAGCAAAAAAGCTACGTCTATTGCTTAGAAAATCAGGAACTGAAGAATGTACAAAGTTCGTGGAGTATATCTTGCCAAAAAAGACGAACGAATTAACATTTGACGAAGCAGTGACATGTCTTAAAGAACTCTTCAGCCCGAAAACATCACTCTTCCACAGGAGGTGGAAATGCCTTAATCTGGTAAAGGGCGATAATGAGGATTATTCCACGTTTTCCGCAATCGTAAATAAACATTGTGACGACTTCAAACTAGCGGAATTAACCCCGGACAATTTCAAGTGTCTCATCTTTGTTCAAGGGTTAGTTTCAACAAAAGATAGCAAAATGCGCAAAAAATGCTTTCAGAATTACAAAATGAACCTGGACTAACACTACAACAATTATCGGAAGATTGCCAGAGATGCCTTAGTATAAAGAAATACGCGAAGTAGATTGAGGAGTCAGCTGTATCTCATATACGTAAGTCTACGTTCTTCACCCTCCCCGGGAAGAAAACAAAAATACTATAATAATGAAAAAAGATTCTCACCCTCCCCGGAAAGAAAAAAATGTATAATAAGAGAAAAAGTACAGTATACAGGATAAATTATGACGAATATCGAAGCAAATATAAGCTCCCCTCCCCCATCAGCATGTTATCGATGTGGAGGACTACACTGGAACAAGGATTGCCGTTTTAAATATAAAAGCTGTCTTGAGTGTGGAAAACTGGGCCACAAGGCATCCCAATGTAGGAACAGAAAAGATACTAGTAGAATAAGAGCTACTAGAATGCATAACGAAGACAACACCAACATAAAAAAATATGTGGAACTGGAAATTTTAAATAAAAAGATAAAATTGCAACTGAATTCGGGTTCCGACCTCACGATAATCAACTTACAGACATGGAGAAAACTCAACAGCTACCATGTTACACACACAAAAAATTTCCAAGTCGGTTACAGGCAAACGAAAAAAAATCGGAGAAATAATCGTGACTGTTAAATTTCACGGTAAAACAAAAAAACTTAAGATATACGCCATGAAAGATATTGAAAATCTAGTAGGTATCGACTGGATGCAAAAGTTCAACGTTCAACCTATCAGCTCTGTTTGCAAAAAGTTAGAGGTTGAACCATCACATGCTATAAAATTAAAGGAAGAATTATATAACCAATTTCCTGAGCTATTTTCGAGCGGGTTGGGACGATGCAACAAGGCCAGAATCGAATTAAAAGAAAACGTCCAACCAGTGTGTAAAAAGAAGCGAAACGTGCCATTTGCTACCATAGATGAAAACAGTAAAGAGTTATACAAGGCAGTAAAGGAACTACTTGTGGCTTTGCGATAGATAAGAAGAGAAGCGGAAAAGGATGAATTTATGCAGAGGACGAAGGTAACAATACAGTTTGTGTTTGACAAATTATTACCAAACAAGAACAAAAACCAGTATACACCTATTGTACCCAGGAGATCATTTAAAACAGGAAGAGAAAATTTACCGAACTTCTGGTTATCGACCATAAGAGAAAAAATACTAACTCCCCTCAAAAGGGATCTAAGGAGGGGGTGTATGGGGTCCACCCCTTTTTCATACAAGTGAATTCGCCAAGTGTATACTTGTACTACAGCCGGTGAATACCTGGAGGTCGGGGAGATACACTGATACAGTGATACAGTGAGAGAGAGTGAGGTAACCGCTTTGTAGGAGTCACAGTTACAAGCACGTAGACTCAGAACGAAGTCATACTTCGATATTGAATTTCCCAGACTGTATATATATTATTATTGCTACTAACCGCATTTCTGGATCTACTAACCGTATAACCAATTGTATTATTGCGTCAATACATTTATTTGCTATATTTCATCTCGGAATGTATATATATATCTTATTACTATATATATGTATTATTATTATTACTATATATATATATATATATATAGTTTATGCAAAACTAGGTAATCCGTATGGGTAGACTCAAGGAGGATTATATCCAGAGAGCTCAATGTAAATTCAGAGCAAATAAATTTGAATAAAAACAGACCACTTTAAGGTTCCATGTAATAAATTATTTCACCACGGCCCTTTTAAAGGGCTGTGGATCATCAGACTTTAAATTCCAAAGGTTGAAATGAAAAATGAAAAGAAATTTACATTTGTATTAAGCATATGTAAATTAACGAATATATATATATATATATATATATATATATATATATATATATATATATATATATATCTTATTACTCTATCTATAGATCTTATTAATATATATCTATGTTATTAATATATATATATTACTATATATATCTATGTTATTAATATATATACATATATCTTATTACTATATATATATATCGTATTACTATATATATATACACCTTATTACTATATATATATATCTTATTACTATATATCTTATTAATATATATATATCGTATTACTATATATATATTATCACTATATATATATATATATATATATATATATATATATATATATTTATCTGTGACTGAAACTATAGAAGAGGATTTGGAACAATCAGGAAATCAAGAAGCAGCAAGGCATTTAATATAGAATTTAGAGAGAACAGGAACCAGTTCAAGAGAACATTTCTTAAGTCCTCTTGCAGGGATACCATCATGTTTACATACTTTGTCGGGGATCAAGTTTAGAGATGATAGCAGAAATCATGGATGGAGTTATATATATATATATATATATATATATATATATATATATATATATATATATATTTATAGAGACTCAGTTGTAAGTGAAAAGTCAGGCAAAAATTCTCCAGGTGAATAAAGAGTAGAATTCATTCGACCAGCAAAGACATAGCCTCTTTAAGGACACGTTTACAATTATGTAGAGCAGTCACAAATAGTTTGATAGAGTCTTTCAGCAATAATCGTTAACGTATCTGCCGTTGATTTAGAGAAGCGAAATCCATATTGCTTATTTGAAAGAAGACCCTACGATGTGACATGCTTAAGCAATTCAGAGTTAATTAGAGCGTCTAGTACGTTGCCAGAATGAGGTAGAAGGCTAATAGGCCAATAGTAAGAAAGACCAGATGGTTCACCTGTGTTCTTAAAAACTGAAACTACAGAAGAGGATTTGAAACAAGCAGGAAAGAAAGAAGCATCAAAGAAGTTATTGTAGAATTTAGAGTGGACAGTTCAGAAGTACATTTCTTAAAGAATACCATCAAGAGTACATGCTTTGCGAGGATCAAGGTTAGAAGTGATAGCAGAAAACATGGACTGAGTTACATGCATAAAACGCAATAGAGACTCGATTCTAAGTGGGAAGTCAGGCAAAGGTACTCCAGATGAGTCAAGAATTTACGAGCAAAACATTCTGCTTCATCAGCAGAAGATGTTAACACCTGAAACTGAATAAAGACAGGAAGGTTAGAAGACATGAAATCAGTTTATAAACATTAAAATCACTATCTGATGATTTTTTTTAATATAAAAAAGTGTTAATGATTTTAAATACATAACCAGTTCACTAATCACTGCATTTAACCCTAACCTCTAACACCTAAGTCTAACCTCTAACACCTAAGCCTAACCGCTAACCCTAACTCCTAACCCTAACTCTAACATATATCATACTTCCAACAGTTGGTATATATCATACCATAGTAGAAAATGAACGGTAGATATCATACTATAGTAGAAAATGTATGATGGATATCATACTATATAAGGAAATGAATAGTAGATATACTATAGTAAAAAATAGATGGTAGATATCATACTATAGTAGAAAATGGATGGTAGATATCATAATATAGTAGAAATTGGATGACGATATCATACTATATTAGAAAATGAATAGTAGATATCATACTATATGGGAAAATGTATAGTAGATATACTATAGTAGAAAATGGATGGCAGATATAATATAGTAATATATTATATATAGCGTTGTTATTTATTTGTGTCCGATTCCATCCTCGGAATCCACAACATGTAGATTTTGTTTCAATAGATTTGTAGTAGAAATATAGATTATATTACCAATTTTTAATGTTTACTCACTTTTCACCCACACTGTACATAATATCCGACACTTTGTTAAAGAAATCAAACTGCGTTCCAAAATCTTTAAAACAGCATAACATATTACTGTTATTTTTACGATAAAAATACATTTTATAGTAAAAAATAACAGCAGTACTTTATTAAGAATATTACCAACAATACCTATTTATAGTAAAATTACTTACAGTACATTTTTCTGTAGTTGAAAGTATAGAATTGCGTTCAAAATATATTTAATTGTAGCCATAAAATTGTGTTAAAACATAATTACACTTCGGCATTAAATAATCCATACAGGTTGATATGCCGCTAAACTAAAGCAACCAAACCCTAGTAGAATAGATTTAAGACGAAAATACTGCAGTAGAAGATTAGACATGCGCAGTACGCTCTGGAATAAA
>OZ010614.1:10599845-10604845 GCA_963932145.1 Acanthosepion lycidas
TACAAGACCCGGGAGCCATTCAAGGTAGAGAGTCACTACAGAGTAAGAAGTACAGTTTATACGGATATTCCCCACCCCCACTGTATTTGCTTCGCTTTAGACATTGTGTGCATCAGGCAAAGTATACAGATCCTTAGACCCTTAAACAATTGACGTCACAGATTGTTTATTATTAGGTTGGTGCAAAAATAATGTCGTTTTCTCACATATGTGACTATGTGAGAAAACGACATTATAATTTCCTTTTTGGTTTTGTGTTAGGTGGGCGGTGTAACGGTTATCAGCACGGAAAGTAGAATCAGCGTACCAAGTTCAAATTCTGACCGAGTCATTTATGTCCATTTAGCATCTTGGAAAAGGCATGAATCTATCTTTCCCTTAGTTATAGGTTAGAGAACAGAGCAGACTGTTTTTCGTGTTTTACTTGGCAACTAACTTAGGAGAAGGAAAATTCTAAATTCAGACTAGCGAGAAGTGCGGGAGAATAAGCAGTTAGATTAGAACTTATGGTTACATCTAGGCATTTCAACTGTAAAAACGTCATGAATCTATCTTTCCCTTAGTTATAGGTTAGAGAACACCGCAGACTGTTTTTCGTGTTTTACTTGGCAACTAACCTAGGAGAAGGAAAATTCTAATTTCAGACCGGTGGCATAAAGCGCATGAAAGCCATCCATTGCTCGGTTTGGCTATTCATTGCAACTGGTTCACCAACGACCGAGTTGGACCTTGCCTTGCCGACGGACTGCGATAGCCGTGCCTGTCGTGAGGGTAGATCTGGTCTTGTGCACGCTGTTCATTCTTGAAGGGAGCCATCAGAATTAGATCACCTCGGAGGTAATGTAATTGCTAAAACTACGCAGTATTTTGAAGAACTCACTAAAATCTACAAAAGATAGAAAATTAATGACCAACGTCCTGAAGGGACACGGCACATGGATGAAGAGGAAAGAGCCTGTGTAAATGGTTGGCAGAACAAGGTTTAGGAGAGATAGAGAAAAGACAAAATTTACTTAGAGCTACAAAGGACAGGAAATTGTGGAGAGCCACGATCATCCACATCCTCAAGGTATATAGACGGATAAAGAAGAACAAGCTTGTGTAAGTGATTGTTGGAACAGGGTTTAGGAGAGATAGAGAAAAGACAAAATTTACTTAGAGCTACAAAGGACAGGAAATTGTGGAGAGCCACGATCATCTACATCCTCAAGGTATACGGCACAAAGATGAAGAGAAAACTAGCTTGAGTCAATGGTTGGCAGATCAGGAATTACGAGAGAGCGAAAAGAGAAAGTCTACTAAGAGCTACAAAAGATAGGTAATTGTGGAGAGCCATGATCGCCCACGTCCTGAAGAAACAAGCTATACAGGAGAAGATTTTGAAGAAATTTGCATTTTGTCTAATATGTATATTTTATTTATTATCTAAAATGCATCCTGTCTGACATATGGTCAATGTTTCAGGGCTCTCGGTAGAGGCGTATCTACGAAAAACAGCGCTTATGGCAAATACTGAAATTCTACCACTGCTCAAACATGTAAAACACAATGACAATTCGTCTATTCGATTAAATTATATAGATTTTGTCTATATCTTTGAGATGAAGTATTATGATTGCTTATGTTATTTACATTATTCAGACTCTTATCCTCGTCTTCATTGCCATATTCACAACATTGCAATATAAGCTTCGGTAAAAAATATGAAATAATAATAATAGAAATATGAGCACTGGTAAAAATGGTTGCTGAGACATTAAGTTTGTAAGTCCCAAAAATTCATACAAAAATTTCCTTTTATCGAGATTTACAAACTCTGTTTCATTCAATTTTGCAAACCAATCGAAATTTGAATAAACTGATTTGTTTGGAAAAATACTTAAAAAAAACCTACTTCGGAGTTTAATAATTTCTTTAATTTAATTAAATTTTATAGGACTTAATGCTAAACATTATTTTTTATGAAAATTTATTTTTTTTCATTTTTAAAAGCGAATAACAAATTCTTAGGATTTCTTACTCTTGAGCATGCAATATACAACTGGGCCATACGTAAATATTTCTTTCTGGAGCCAAATTCAAACTTTTGGCCTTGTGATTTGTTTATTGCTCTCACAGGGTGATCTGGAAACTGGATTCTTGTATATATATGAACATATGCAAAAATCAATATAGCATTTTTATTAAATAAGTATCTGTTATTTTAATTATTAAATTGTTTTTAAAATACTGGGAGTATATTGTATGTTAAATAATAAAACTTAATTAAAAAAAAAAAGATTGAAATTTTATTGTATAATCTACACATCCTAGTAAAACCAACGATACTTTCTACCCCTTATCTGTTTGTAGTTCTTCCCCAAAATTTGGTTTCGATCGGTGAATGTATGGCTATTTTAGAGGGTGTAACGGACAGACGGACTAACGGAATTTTACAGAATTTTATATATAGATTTCACTCTAAGCAAGGAAATGAAGCCACTAACACGCAAGGGCTTAATAAATGTCAGAGAATATGAGAAAAAACAACAACAACAACAAAAAAAAAACACAGCAGTAACGTAACCTGTTCTATAAATACTTTCATGGTAATTGTTCTGATGAATTTTCCTCTATGATAGCTAGACTTTTTGAATTTAAGCGCAGTACTAGATTGGCTGCAAGGTCTCATCATTTTACAGTTAAAATGCCTAGATGTAACCATAAGTTCTAATCTAACTGCTTATTCTCCCGCACTTCTCGCTTGTAGAACTCTGTTTCGGTTTGTTTTCAGTCGACATTGTTCTTCAATAACTTATATGCAATGTGTTATCTACTGTCTTCCTGATTACACTTCTACCGTTCTCGCTATATATATATATATATATATATATATATATATATATATATATATATATATATATTGATAATACACTTCAGTCTGGGGTGGGGAGAAAAAAGTCACACGGAGCAAGATCAAAGTTGACAGGAAAGCAAGAAGCCGGAAGAGAGTTCCAAATGCGAAAATTGAACGAGAACAATAGAAGAGTAATCAGGAAGACAGTAGATAACGATTGACACTGAATTTAAATTTTTGAAGATCAAAGATGACTGGGAAGTTAGGAGCCAGAGAAGCTGCAAACGACAAGTGCGAAAGAGGAAACTGTTTGCATAGAACTAAACGGTTAGATCTATCCATTTGAACTGTAAAATGATGAGACCTTGCCGCCAGTCTAGTACTGCGCTTAGTCATAAAGTCTATCTACCATAGAAGAGAGTTCATCAGAACAATTTACATGAAAATATTTATATAAAAGGCAGAGGGAAGCCACGTTACGGCAGTGGGAAAGTAACTGAAGCCGAGATGCCAGGTCAGGACCAATAACATTGCAGATTCTTTTTTGAATTTTATCAATGATCTAAAAATATAGAACAAGAGCACCAAACCATATATGGAAGCAATATTCAAATCATAAGCGGGACATATTTTTAATAGGTTAATGTCATTTTTAGAGTTTAATCATATTTTAGTAGACAAATTTACCAACATTGGTCTGCTGGAACAAAGAGACACGTGAAGCATGGCTCTTTTACTTTGTCAACGTCACCTTCAATAGCTGGGTCACGTACATCGAATGAATGACGGTCGTATACCAAAAGACATCATGTACAGTGAGCTGGGCAGTAGGTCTCCCTGGATCAGGTTCAAGAACGTTTTGAGGTGAGACTTGAAACGCACACGCATCGACAAGCAGATGATCGCAGCGGCTGTCGTGATGCTGTTCAAGGATATTTCAAAAGACGGTAAGGAACGGAACCAACTGTTGGAGGTCAGAAAACGACTCAGGAAGTAGAGGGAGCAATGTGAGACGTTCATTCCACATTCCAACTTCGTCTGACACACCTGAAAAAGAGAGTTCCATGCAAAGATTAGAACTCTTAAGTCACTTTAGATGCTACTCTCAAAGGTATTGCTTCTCTTTTTTTAACTAAAAAATATTATCTCGCGCGGTAAATGGATGCTTACATGTGGCCGAGTGGTTAGCACGTTCGCTTTCTTAACATGAGACCTGGGTTCGAGTCTCACCATGCTCGATTTGACCAGAAGGTGATTTCTTGCTATTGCAAAGTGCCTGAAAACCATACCAATTCTTGTGAATGAAATGGCTGGGTCACATACATCAAATGAATGACGGTCGTATACCAAAAGTCATCATGTACGGTGAGCTGGCCAACGTCCAGTAGGTCTCATTGGACAAGGTTTCAGGAAGGTTTTGAAGAGGGACCTGAATCGGAAAGAGAAAGAAAATCTAGGACGACAGTAGATAATGATTGACATTGCATTTAAACTTTTTAAGATCAAAGTTGACTGGAAAGCAAGAAGCCGGAAGAGAGTTCCACAAGCGAAAATTGAGTGAGAACAATAGAAGAGTAATCAGGAAGACAGTAGATAACGATTGACATTGCATTAAAATTTTTGAAGATCAAAGTTGACAGGAAAGCAAGAAGTTGGAAGAGAATTCCACAAGCCAAAATTGAGCGAGAACAATAGAAGAATGATCAGGAAGACAGTAGATAACGATTGACATTGCATTTAAATTTTTGAAGATCAAAGTTGACAAGAAAGCAAGAAACCGGAAGAAAGTTCCATAACCGATAAATATAAGAGAAGGAGCTGTTAGAATAGAACTTACGGTTATATCTAGCCGTTTCGACTGTAAAATGATGAGATATTGCCGCCAATTTTAAGTCCATTAAGTCTAGGTACTATAGAGGAAAGTTCTTCAGAACAAATCCCATGAAAATATTTTTAGAAAAGGCACAGAGAAGCTATATTATGGTGGTGGGAAAGTGACTGAAGCCGAGATGCCAGGTCAAGACTAATAACATTGGAGATACTTTGGATTTTATCAAGAATCTCTAAATACATAGCAGAAACATCAGACTATACTAGACGTGGCAGCAATATCCAAAGCATTGACGAGCGATAGACTGATAAATATGTCTGATAGATTCTGCTG
>OZ010614.1:10609845-10637345 GCA_963932145.1 Acanthosepion lycidas
TTCGTTTTCACCTGGCTTCTTAGGCAGTGCTATGAAAATACATCTACTTTGATCTTCCTGTATATCACCACTGTTGTTGATTTAATTTATTCATTAATTATTTCTGAATATTTGATTGTTTTCTATGTTATTTACAAAATGTTTTTCTAGCGATGATTATATATATATATATATATATATATATATATATATATATAAAGAAAATAGAACATTTAGATTTTTAGTTAATGCAATCTTATTATGGGTATAATATTTGTCCTTATAAAAAAATTATAAATCTTAAAGCGTAGCGTATTTAAGAAGCGTTTATTAAAAAAACAACAAAACATATACTGTCAATAATACAATTATTCTTATCTGACTTGGAGGAGCGTTAACACCATGAAACTTTTAGTCCATTGAGATTATTTTCCTGACTCTTTTATTTTATTTATTATTTTTTAAGCATTTCACCTTAAACAATGCGGGAGTGCCACGAGGGGTTACAGAGAGTGGGAGCAAGAGGATTGTTTGAAGAAAAGATATGTAGAAGGACGGGGATCAGGATCAAAGCATCCGAAGATGTCGATTGATATTATATTTGAATATTTGAAGATTATAGCTATCAGGGAAGCAAGTAGAAGGAAGGGAGTTCCACTGTCGGGAAGTGCGACAGAAGAAGCTGTTTGAGTAGAAGAGACAGCTGCATTTAGACGTTTCGACAGTGAAAGGGTGGAACCGGGATGCCAACCTGGTAGCACGCTTAAATTATATGCAGTTGGGGTATAAGTGAAAGTAGCTCGTCAGAGCAGTTGGTATGAAAATATTTGTAGAAAAGACAGAGGGAAGCCACAGTTACGTATGTGAGAAAGTGACTGTAGATAAGATGCCAGATCTGATAGATGTAGAAATATCTTATTTAAATTTGATATATTTATGGGGAAAGTGTGCCCAATATCGGAGATAGATATTGTGTGAACATCGGAAACACTGCATAGCGATTGTTAGTTTCATGACTGAATGCGATCTTCCGGCCATGTGTCTCTACTTCTTTAGCCTGCTCAATATATATAGGGCAATGGGGGATTAACATATAGAAATTTAAGGCACCAACCAAATCACAGCGAAAATAACAGAGAAAAAAATAATAAAAAGAGTACTCTCTTGCAACAGCTAAAGATATCGTAACCTTTGGCTGAAGAACAAGATTAACTACTATGCAACAAAAAAAAAAAACAAAAAAACAAACAAAAAAAAAAACAGAACTGTTATGGGATCTTACCAATAATAATAATAATAATAATAATGGACTATTCCATACTTAATATATACTGCGCCTCGGTAGTAGGCAAGGAGTCAGTCCGTAGTTCACTACCGACTGTTCGGTTGTACTCTCTTCCTACGGATGGGAGGAACCCGAAGGAGGTTACGCCGAAGGGCGGAGTCTCCTTCGGGGAGGTAGACCGGCCCTGAACCCGTTTATACGGGTTCAATGGGCATATTTTTGCCCGAGCCTACGGGCTCGGAGTGTCCACGTTAAAAAGACCTTGTGCCACATGACACCCTCGTGGTCGGATGTGACTGAATATTGTCAGTCAGTAGTTCAAGTGAGTCAGTAATTCAAGTGGAGTCAGTAGTTCAAGTCGAGTCAAGAGTCGAGTCAAGAGTCGAGTCAAGAGTCGAGTCAGAGGCAGTCCGAAACAGAGTCGCCTTCAAACGATTACTGCAGGACATTGGAATAGTGATACTGGTCGAGACTACATTATTCTCTCTACTAAACCTGATTTTTCATACTAACACTTCTACTTCTCTGTATATATTCCTGTTTGTAATATATCTGTGTTATTCCATACCTGTGTTCGAGTTCATCTTTATTGGTGCTACCTTGGACTATCACCGTGGTACAAGGAACAGGACCATAACAAGAACTCATAAATACATAAACGAAAACAAATTCTTACTGCGCTACCTACAACCTGGACGTGAACCAAAAGACTACCATATTCTTTGTGCATAATAAGACTTGAGTATATGACCGTGTTTCTGATGCTAAAGACAGGACATCAATTATATTTTAGAGTATAATACACCCCCGTAGTACAACTATCCCTACGTAATTTTTTCTTGAAAAGTTGTACAATATTATCCATTAAAATCTCAATATTTCACTAGAATATTTAGTTTTTCTCGATATGAAAGAATAGAAATGAACCGGATGTTTAGCCATTGTGTGTTTCTTCTCTTAATTTCCGGTTTAAAAATTTATTTTCAAATTTTCATGGAAAGGTGTTAACTAGACATACCTCGGTAATAGATTTTAAGGGGTTAATTAATCTATCTTGCTTTTCTGTTTGGCATGACTTATATATATTTCTATACATCTACTGCAAGGAAAGGTGGGTCACTGTGTCATGCCAGAAAATTTATCTCGTCACCATCCATCTTGCACATTTACAAATCTACCATTCGTTCGTTTACTGGATGCAGTTGCCATATCTGGTCTGGTGCTCCTGCTGTACATCTAGAGATTCTTGATAAAATCCAAAGAAGGACATGCAATCTAATCGTTCCTGACTTGGCATCTCAGCTTCAGTCACTTTCTCACCGACGCGGTGTGGTTTCTCTCAAATATTTTCATGGCAACGGCTCTGACGTGCTTTTTCCCCCCTGGTTTTTCGGCTGCATGAATTTAAGCTCGCTACTGGATTGCATCTAGGTCCCACCCGTTGAGAGTTGAGATAGTTAAATGCAACAGCCGCTTCTACCCCAACAAGTTCTTTCGTCGCTCTTCCCACCTGTGAAACTCTCTTCCGTTTACTTACTTCCTCGATAACTACAATCTTCAAAAATTTAAATGCAACGTCAGTCGCCATCTCTCTTCTTGAATCCCATTCATCTTGTGTCCTTTATTCTACCCTCCCTGTATTCATTCTTTTCTCTCACTTTCACTCCCTGTAATCCCCTGCGTACTAGTGGCATTCCCGCCTAGCTTGGGATGAAATGATTAAAAAAAATAGAAGGAAGGTATGTTCCAACCATAACTTGTTTCTTGGTTATCTCTGGATAGTTCAATCTTTGGATGTGGTAGTACTGAAAAATCATACAGTAGTAGCAATTCTCAAAAAAAAAAATCTGTTTGAAATTGGAATACAGGGGAAATGAGGATGATTCAAGTCTGTGGATGTAGTATGGCAAGTCCTAGTTATAACTATCTGAATTGGTGGAACTCTAGAGTGAATCTTGTTTGAACATTTGACATGCCAATAGCTGTAGGTGTGCAATATTGCGTCGGTGGAAAAGAGGCTGTAGAATGGAAAATAAATCATCCCCTATGAGACTCACAAACATCAGAGGGCGAGGTAATTTCATGGCAACTGCTCTGAAAAACCTTTTTCCATAGTGCCTCAACTACGTAAATTTAAGTGTGCTACTAGATTGGTATTTAGGTCCCACCCATTTACTGTTGAAATAGCTAAATGCAACCACCACTTCTACTCCAACAGTTTCTTTTCTCACACTTCCTGCCTGTGGAACTCCCTTCTGTTTACTTGCGTCCCTGATAACTACAATCTTCAAAAATTTAAATGAAGCATCAATTGCTATCTTCTATCTTCTTGAATCCCATTCATCTTTTGTCCATTATTCAATCCTCCCTATATTCAGTCTTTTCTCTCAATTTCACTCCCTGTAACCTCCTGCGCCTTAGTGGCATTCCCGCCTTGATTGGGGTGAAATGATTAAAAAAATTAATAAAATATGAAAATAAACAAATATTGTCTTTCATTAAGAATAAAGAGAAGAAACTTCATAATTAAAACAAGAAAATCAAATTATAATCAAACTTTGTGAGCAAAAAAGCCAACTTTTTTCTCGTTCAAAATTTCCCATATTATGCACAACAAATACGGTAAATAAAATTTATTTAAAATACCAAAACATAAATTGGAATAGGAGGCAAATATATTGTTGTAACCTAGAGAAGGTTACTAAATAGAAACGAAGGTTGGTAATGAACGATAATACACAGGACACGAACAACACATATAAGATTCGCCAGCGGCGCGTAGAAGTAATCAACTGCTAGAAGTGAGTCTAGTGAATTCCACAACGAATCTAGAACCGCAGGATATCTATCAACCGCCCCACGCGGTCAGATGTGGCACAAGGTCGAATTTAATGTGGGGTAGCCGAGCCCGTGGGCTCGGTCAAAAATTCTTCGTAGACCCCGTATAAAGCGTGGTCGGGTAGCTGTTTCCCGAGACGAGACTCTGCTCTTCGACATAGCCTCGTCTGGGGATCCTCTCTTTCTCCGGGCAGTGAGTTTGAACAGCACAGCTGGAAAAAAAATCTCCAACTGCAGACCAACATAGAGTCTTTACTATCGTATTTATATGAATGGGACATACCCATTATCGTCCGTAGGTATGCTACACTATATACAAATCAATTAAATGTATTATTTATTATTATTACATATGTAAAATTTATGCCTGTCTATATCCCTGAGATGAGGTATTATGATTACGTGCAGTATTTACATTACTCGGAATGTTATCCTCATCTTCATTGTCATATTCACAACGTCGGCCTTCTTCAGGTGATTTGAATTTCGAACCGAACCCTTTATTTCGTTCACCGGGGTAGATTATTCGAGTTACATGTGCCATGCCTCGAACCAACGTCTTTACCCACTGGGCCATGTGAGCTTGAGCATGAAGATCCAGTGACTAGACCCAGAGAGTTGTGAGTTCAATACCAGGCCACAGCAGTGGCGAAACAAAAAACTTGGGAAATAACCGAGACATCCGGAAGAGGCATGGTGCGTGGAATTAGAACAATCTACCCCGGTGGACGAAATAAAGCAGCTGGTCTAGGAAAAGGGCAACTCTGAATTCAAAACTTCTTTATAAGCCTTCACTGCTATAATCAAACGATATGTGTACGTAGACTGGCTGTTGGGTCTAAGAACTGAGCTGCTTGACCCTCATACGTCGAAAACTACGGTAGAGTCCAGTATATATATATATATATATATATATATATATATATTACTTGACTTTCCCGTCGAATTCGACGTATGAGGATCAAGCAGATCAGTTCCTAGGAAACTGACAGCCCGACAACAGCACACGAGATTTGATTACAGTCGTGAAGGTTTCGTGGAGGGCCATCCACACTTATTGAAGGGCCGAATACAGAGACCTTGTGCACTGCGTGCCACAAGGTCCCCAAACGACCCACCGCAGGTTTTGAATTCGGTGTTGTCCTTCTCCTAGACCAGTTGCCATCCAAGGCTATAGAACCCAGTCTGTCCTGCTATTTACCCATAGCTGGAGGGAGAAGAACAATCACATCTTTCCCAAGAGTATTAGCACGTAAGTGAATTTAATGGATTCGACTGTAATTCGAACTCGGCTCTCCGATTCCTCAATCCAAGCCTCTATCCATTACCCAGAGTCACCAACTGTTTTCTTCTGTATGGTTGAGTGAATTCAAACGTGATGACTCTGAATCTTAAGTGCAGGGATTGTCGAGTTACACCTGCGTTATTGTCCACTTCCTATTGAAATACGAGTGAATAACACCAGAAACAAATCAAAATACTTTTCCGCACCTCTGTCCCCATTACATTTTCCTTATCTCCCTCAATATATATATATATATATATATATATATATAGACACCTAGAGAAGACACCCTAATGTACAAGATTAAAAATAAATCTAGCGGCATCCCTCTAGTAACCACTTTCAACCCCACTCTGCCTCCACTATCCCAAATAATCAAATGTCGCTGGGAAATACTACATCTCAAACCAGACCTAAAAAAACTGTTTAAGGAACCCGGCCTTCTTGCATATCGTAGACCTAAGAAGCTAAAAGAAATCATAGGTAGTAATCACATTTCAGGGGACAAGGTAATCCGTAATAAATTTAAGAACAAAAACAACATGATTTTCCCAACCATGCAACAACAAAAGAAGTTTATGTTGCAATCATATTAAAAACACGAATTCATTCACTAGCTGAATCACTAAATCTACTTTCAAAATCTACCACGATTCTAACTGTAGAAGTCATAACATAATTTACCTCCTAGAATGCACACTATGCCAGAAACAATATGTAGGAAAATCTGAATGGCCCTTTCACTACAGAATTAATAATTATCGTAATCAAATTAAGTCGACTCTCCATGAAAAATTATTACCTGTAGAACAACATTTCCACCTGGAGGTTTGTTACTTTTTAGTTTTATTGCCTTTTAGTTTTGTTACCTTTAAGTTTTGTTGCCTTTTAGTTTCGATGCCTTTTTGTTTCGTTACCTTTTATTTTTTTGCCTTTTGGTTTTGTTACCTTTTAGTTTTGTTGCCTTTTAGTTTTGTTACCTTTTATTTTTGTTGCCTTTTAGTTTCGTTGACTTTTAGTTTCGTTACCTTTTAGTTCTGTTACCTTTTAGTTTTGTTGCCTTTTTGTTTCGTTGCATTTTAGTTTTGTTACCTTTTAGTTCTGTTACCTTTTAGTTTTATTACCTTTTTGTTCTGTTACCTTTTAATTTTGTCGCCTTTTAATTTTGTTACCTTTTAGTTTTGTTACCTTTCAGTTTTGTTGCCTTTTTGTTTCGTTGCCTTTTAGTTCTGTTACCTTTTAGTTTTTTGCCTCTTAGTTTTGTTACCTTTTAGTTCTGTTGCCTTTTAGTTTTGTTATTGGTTTCAACTTCATCCCGTTCATTTCATTGTAAAATGTTTACATCTTTTTATAATAAATAATATTGTAAAAAGGAAAAAATACAGTTGCTCATTGAAGAAAGTTTTAAACATCATGGTTGTTTTTGTAGGATCCCGGCGAATATGATGGATTGAACGGAGAAAGATTGTGACTGAGGACATTGTTAGAATGGCCACGAGTCGGATTAGCTAGGTGTAGGACATTCAGTGTTGACTAGCCTTTTTCTATTTTCTGTTCGACTTTGTGTTACATTAACATGTACATATATTAAAAATAAACTCTTCTTTCTTGTCTTTAATTAAGAACGTTGCGATCGCTTGCCTGTATCCCCTTTTATGTGTTAAAACCGTTCTTAGTTTGAAAACTGTTTATCTTATTACTGTTGCTTTGCCTTACATATAATGTTTGCTTGCTTAATATTAAATTTGCTCTGATTTTCTCTTTCTTTCTCTGGTTATGTTTATTGCCAACTTTGTCAATTTAGTTTGCTGGGTAGTTCTGTCAATTACATTTAACCATAGACAATTACCCTATATTTATTAAGGATCAAAGAATTGTTAAAATACAATTTAATTCTTGTATGTATAGTGGAGTTGCAGTTTCATAAAATAAGCATCCAATTAACGAGAATTTTGATTATAGATGGGTGTACTGTTTTTGCAAAATAAAGGGTGTTCCAATAACTTGGACCGATTTTAAATGTGAATTAAGTTTAAGCGTCTAATTTTTATCCTTTTTCTTTCAAATTTAACAACTTAAGCATGGAAAGATTAACAATCAAAAAACGTGTGAAAGTTTCAAGAGTGCAATTGGGAGAATTGTTCGTAAATTCAAACAGAGTCAAAGAAATGGAAATAAATTCAGCCTGCTCGCTGGCCGACGTCGAGGACCGTAGCCGGCGTCAGGGCTGCGTTCCTGTTCGTTGGAGAAATACCGGACGTCGACATCAAGTTCCGATTTTCAACCTTCTTCGCAATTGGTAACATCCAGTTCGTCTTTCTGGACACCAACCCCGGCCGCCCCGCCACCTTCTTACTACTCCAGTTACAGCGTATCCAGTTCTTTCATGCACACGCAAGTCAACCGATGGATACCCGGAAGTGGATCTACGCATGCGCCATCACTCGGACTCACGACAAGGTATATTGGTATAGATCAAGGATGTTTCAATAACCTGGACCGATTTTATATATATATATATATATATATATATATATATATATATATATATATATATATATATATATATATATTGTCATGCACAGACAGACTGTTTGGCTGTGTCACAGCTTATCAGTATGGTTAGACGTCCGGTTGCCTCTAGCAATGATCGAAACAAGGCTGCAACAGCTTTAGTCGGAGATTTTACCCCTAAGCCGTTTGTGCAGAGATGAAGGTGAATTTAAGCGTATTTATTTTTTTAGATAAACAAACATTGACTGAGAGAACTCGATTTGCTTTACCGAAGAGTCTTGCATTATTAGCAGTAATAGTCCGTTTACAAACTCACACTTCCTCCCCAAAGAGCTCAACCAAAATAAATCTTTCAGGAGCATATGTATTATCATCGACAGACAGACTGTTTCACTGTATCACAGCTTATCAGAGTGACTAGATGTTCAGTTGCATCTAGCTAGGATCGAATGATTCTACCCCTAAGCCACTAGCGCATGGCAGGGATGATGGTGAATTTAAGCGTATTTATTTTTAGATAAACACACAGTGACTGAGAAAATTCGATTCGCTTGCATCATTAGCCATAATAGTCCATGTTTACAAGTTCATACTTCTCCCCAGAGATCTCCACTGAAATAAATTAGCACTAATTGTTTACAAACTCCCTCTCTCTGTTTCTCTCTCTCTCTCTCGCACACACACACACACACACACACACACACACACACACACACACACACATATATATATATATATATGAAATGGACAAAATCCGACAATTATTTTAAAGACATTTTTTATAAGTTTATACGTTCTTTTTATAGATACAAATATTTAAGTAAATGCTCTGTTTATAATAAACAGTATTAAACAACATTTACCGGCCTGAATGTCCGAGAAATTTTCAAAGAAAATATGTGTCCTCTAACAGGATTCGAACCTGTATCCTATACGGAACCGTCATATAGCCTGACGTGCCTTTACCGTTTGGGCCACAGAGGAGCATTCGGTT
The DNA here is from genome assembly GCA_963932145.1 of Acanthosepion lycidas. NCBI lineage: Eukaryota > Metazoa > Mollusca > Cephalopoda > Sepiida > Sepiidae > Acanthosepion > Acanthosepion lycidas. Next base: position 10,618,741 of record OZ010614.1, read on the forward strand.
AGCAAGGTCGATTTTACTGTTTTTAAACACAATTCTCCATGATTTTCATTCATTCATATCTGCTCAAAGCGCATCCAAATGTAAACAAATGACGTCATACATTATGAAATGGACAAAGTCCGACAATTATATTTTAAGGATTTTTTTATATGTCATTGCGTGCATTTTATAGATACAAATATTTAAGTAAATGCTCTGTTTATAATAAACAATATTAACAACATTTGCCGGCCTGAATGTCCGAGAACGCATATTTTCTATGAAACTTTTTTAGACACTCAGGCCGGTAAATGTTGTTAATACTTTTTATTATAAACAGAGCGTATAAACATATATATATATATATATATATATATATATATATATATATATATATATTAAGTTGGTGCAAAAATAATGTCGTTTTCTCACATATGTTACTATGTGAGAAAACGACATTATTTTTGCACCAACCTAATATATAGGCAGCCCATTCTCATTTAAAGATGTTTTATTGAATAATATAGACATATTATGACTATTTATTTTTATACTGATCTTTTCATGTCTAATTAGTTCTTCGGTGTTGAGATGAAATCCATGAAGGATGGCGTCATATTTTTTGACCCAAGTACTTTCAACCTTTGCTAAGATTATCGTCAGGCGTAAATTACAAAGACAAATAGAAGAAACCGCGCCATAGCGGTGGGAAGGTGACTGAAGTCAACTGAAGTCAAATTCGATAACATTACAGACCTTCTTTAGATTTTATCGAGAGTCTCAAATATTTTACAGGAGCCTCAGACAAGATATGGCCGAAATATTCAATGTACAGACGAATAGTAGATTTATAAATGCGCAAAATGGATTCTGACGAGAAAAAATTATCTGACACGACACAGGGAATCAACTTTCTTCGAAGCCAAGAAAGCAAAAATTATTTGCTTTCCCGGAGGTTAGCAGCAGCCACGTTGCTGAAGGGCAAAATACAGCTGAAACATATTTAGGATTGTAAGAATAATTTGCCTTTCCTGTTTTGGAGAGGGGCGAAGTGAATATTGCATTAACAATTTTGAGAGCTAACAATGGGTTTCCCATATAGAGGTTCCACTGTTTAACCCATACCTTGAGTGAGAATACCAAATTATAACTTTCTCACGAGCATTTGCACGTAAGTGAATGTAACTATCAGAATTCCAACACGGCTATCCAATTTCTCAGGTATGTCATTTATAATAAAACTTGACATCTACCAAATAAGTTACTAATAGATTTTAGAATGAGTATGGATATTATAAACTGCTATATATATATATATATATATATATATATATATATATATATATATATAAAAGTGAACATAGAAGTCAACACTTAGAGGCGACAGTCTGTTTCATGCTATATGCAATCGTCAGGCCACGTATGCTGTTATTTTTCTCGGCTATTTATACATATACGGGTCAGTGGTGTATTGTGAGTAGTCTATTATGGCGGTTATTTTACCGGAAGTCGTTTATTTATTTATTTGGGTTAAATTATTTGGCTTGTTTTTATTTTTTGTTTCTTATTTTATTTATTTATTTATTTACTTATTTTTTAATCGGTGTTTTTTTTTTATTAACGTAGTAAAGATTTGTTTATATCACTTATTTAATAGTTTTGTTTTGGTTTGAGAATTTAATTAAAGCTATTTGTTCGGTTTTGGGGTTGGTTGTTAGTTTATTCTAACTATTATTTTGGTAGAAACAGTTTTTTAATTCGTGTTTATTTGGGTTGATTATCTTTATTTGTTTTTTCTAACGGTAACTTTATCGGGATTGGTTAGTTTATTTATTTACTTGGATGAATTTAGGTCAATTTATTTTACTTGTATATTTTCTCTTTTCGGTCTTCGGTTTTTAAGTAACGTAGTATATATTTATTTATTTTTTATTTTTACTTTATTTTATTTTTTATTTTGTTTTATTTTATTTTATTTTATTTTTTTTATCGTTATATAACAGTTATAGTTATTTTTCGTCTGAGTTTTTGGTTTGATTTTTTAGTCAAACTAATATTTTGGTCATAATGGTTTGCTACTTTGTTTATTATTTACTTTATTTATTTGGGTTCGTTGTTTCTTTTGTTTTTTGCTACTATTATTATTATTATTATTATTATTATTATTATTATTATTATTATTATTATTATTATTATTATTATTATTCTATTTCGTCTATTCTAACAGGTGTCATTTGGTAATTTGGATTAATTAATTTTGCTTATTTTTATTGTTATTTTGTTTACTTGTTTATTTATTTGTTTTTATTTTATTTTTCCGTTTTCAATTTTTTAAGTAACGTAGTAAAAATTTGTTTTCATGTCTGCATTTTGAGATGAGCTCGGATCTTTTATTTAATAATTTATTTTGGTCTGGGAAAGTAATGATAGCTATTTTTTCCTCCAAGCAAAGTTTGCAAGTTTTTGATTGGTTGTTGTAGGCTGATGATCTTTTCCTTATTTTCCAAGATATTTTTGGTGTGGTGTGCGTTTTGTTTTTAATTTCCCAGATATACTTAGAAAGCATTGTACTGTTCGCATATTTACTATTTGTGAAAGATGTTTTGTGTGTATAATTTCTTTGTTTCCAGGGTCCTTCAGTTACTCCTATGTATACTTTTTCTTCATTATCTGGTGATTTTATCGTGGCTTGGTATATTACATTGTTTTGTAAACAATTTCCGTTTAAGGGACATTCGTTCTTTATTCTGCAGTTGCACGTGGGTTTAATTTGTTCGTGTGATTTGTTGATAATTTTCCTGTTGTGCTTTTTTATTATTTGTGCCATGTTCTCGGTGCAGCTGTAGCTGATTTTTACTGTGTTTTTGTTGAATATTTTGTGTAGGGTGCTTGATTCCGGGAAGTGTTTGTGTAAGAGTTTGAAGAATATTTTTCCTACGTTTGTTTTTACGTTTTTGCTGTACGGTGGGTTGAACCATATGATATTTCTTCTCCTGCTGGCCTTTTATGCGTTTTGTTGTGAGTATGTGAGTGTTGCTGGGAATCCGCTATCTTTTAGGGATGTTTCATAGTCTTTCTTATCTTATATATATATATATATATATATATATATATATATATATATATATATATATATATATATATATATATATGCGTGTGTGCAGGCGGGTGAGTGTGTGTGGATGACAGTATATATACAGTGCTGTTCGATAAAAGTGACTCACCTTTTTTTTACTAAATGTTGTCTTCTCCGATGAAACAGAAAACTTATGGAGCATGTAGCTCAACTGCTTTCTCGAGAGCCTGTACTTTATAATGCTCCATAAGTTTTCTATGGGGTTGAGGTCAGGAGATTGAGGCGGCCATGTCATAACACTCACCTGCTTCCCATCAAAGTATTCCTTCATCAATTTTGATTTGTGACAGGGAGCATTATCCTACATAAAAATGAGCTTGGTGGGGTCGATGTGCACCCTTTCAGCAGAAGGGAGCAGACAAGACTCTAAAATTCTTTTGTACTGCTCGCTCCTGAGGGTCTTTTCAATAGGTTTTAAGAAACCAATTCCATGAAAAGAAAAGCATCCCCAGAACATTATACTGAACGGATGATTGCAGTACTTACTGCTAAATTTAAAGAGCATTCAAAGCCGCTTCTACGGATTTTTAGATCGCTTATCCTTTGAATTTAGCTCAACTTTCGTTTCATCGGAGAAGAGAATATTTAATAAAAAAATCAGGTGAGTCACTTTTATCGAACAGCACTGTATATGCTCCTGAAAAAGAAAGTGTGAGTTTGTAAAAAAAACAGTGACTACAACTGCTATTAATGAAATACTCTTCTATAAAAACGAATCGAGTTCTCTCAGTCACTGGTGTGGTTATCTAAAAATAAATACGCTTAAATTCACCTTCATCCCTGCCGTACGCCAACGTCTTAGGGGTAGATTCTCCGACTGAAGCCATTTCAAGCGGGTTTCGATCTTAGGTATAGGCAATCGGTCGTCTATCCACAATGATGAGCTGTGATACAGGGAAACAGTCTTTCTGTGGGTGACAACACACACACACACACATATATATATATATAAGAGAAATATAAGGTTGGTGCAAAAATAATGACGTAATAATGTCGTTTTTTGACGTTAAAAATACGTCATAAAACGACATTATTACGCCATTATTTTTTGCACCAACCTAATAACAAATGGAGTAAAAATCCACTGCTCATAGCATTAACTTTTTTAAAAGTGCTCAATACAAAGTAGAGAAAATATTATCATAATATTTTTGTCATAAGAGATTATAATAAAAACATTTTGAAATCGCTACACAAAAGCTTTCATGTTTCAATACTTTGATTGTACTTCGTCAGGCGGTGTTTGGTACGTAGTGATAAAAATGTTTTTTTTAGGGAAATTTATAAACAAATCCTTACCTCTTTCCCTAAACTTAAAGGTGGGGGACATAAGGTCAGAATTAAAAATATGATGGCTATATTAATGATGGCTATATAGTTAAAAATCTTTTATAAAAACCATTACGTATTACAATTTTATAGTATACACACAGACACACACACACACACATATATATACAAATAAAGCATTTACATTTTTTAAAAAAGTGCTCAATACAAAAGTAGAGCATAGTATTGTAATATATATATATATATATATATATATATATATATATATATATAGAGAGAGAGAGAGAGAGAGATAGAGAAAGAGAGAGAGTGAGAGAGAATTATTAGAATACATATTAACGATTGAGATGGATGGATATATAGCTAACAAGCTTAGATAGATGATAAACGTTCATAGATATAAAGATAGACAGATGATAAACTTAGAAATATGACAACTTTATATATATATATAAGTTTGTCATATTTCTTTCTATATATCTATGAACGTTTATAATCTAAGGATGTTAGCTATCTATCCATCCATCCATCTCAGTCATTCATATCTATTCTATTAATTGTCTCTCACTCTTCCCACACACACATATGTATATATTTAATAAAATTGTATATATATATATATATATATATATATATATATATATATATATGTATATATATATTAAAATGTTATGCCTTCCGTTTGTATTGAGCACTTTTTTAAAAAATTAAATGATTCAGAACTGTAGATTCTAAATCTGTTTGTCTTTTCTCTTCATTTGTATATATATATATATATATATATATATATATATATATATATAGAGAGAGAGAGAGAGAGAGAGAGAGAGAATGAGAGAGTGCGAGAGAAAGTGAGAGAGGGATAAATATAAACTGACTGACGTATAAACATGTATATATATATACAGATAAATAGAGACAGGGAGAGACATCTATCTATCTATCTATCTATCTATCTATTCAACCTCTGCTTATATCTATCTATCTATCTATCTATCTATCTATCTATCTCTGCTTATATCTATCTATCTATCTATCTATCTATCTATCTATCTATCTATCTATCTATCTATTCAACCTCTGCTTATATCTATCTATCTATCTATCTATCTATCTATCTATCTATTCAACCTCTGCTTATATCTATCTATCTATCTATCTATCTATCTATCTATCTATCTATCTATCTATCTATCTATCTATTCAACCTCTGCTTATATCTAGCTATCTAGCTATCTATCTATCTATTCAACCTCTGCTTATATCTAGCTATCTATCTATCTATCTGTGAGTGAGTAAGAGATATATAAATAATAGTCTTAGGCGACAACCTTATCTAGATAGATGAGAAACGTGTAGATAGATAGATAAGAAACGTAGATAGATGACATATATATATATATATATATATATATATATATATGGGGAGAGAGAGAAACTGTGAGAGAGAGAGTGCGAGAGAGGTGGATATATATTCGGACTGAGATAGATATAAAGAGACCTATATATATATATATATATAGATAGAGAGATAGAGAGAGACATATTGATAGTCATCTATCTATCTATCTATCTATCTATCTATCTATCTGTGACTGAGTAAGAGATATATAAATAATAGTCTTAGGCGACAACTTTATCTAGATAGATGAGAAACGTGTAGATAGATAGATAAGAAACGTAGATAGATGACATATATATATATATATATATATATATATATATATATATATATATATATATATATGGGGAGAGAGAGAAACAGTGAGAGAGAGTGCGAGAGAGGTGGATATATATTCGGACTGAGATAGATATAAAGAGACCTATATATATATAGATAGATAGAGAGATAGAGAGAGACATATTGATAATCATCTATCTATCTATCTATCTATCTATCTATCTATCTATCTATCTATCTATCTATCTATCTGTGAGTGAGTAAGAGATATATAAATAATAGTCTTAGGCGACAACCTTATCTAGATAGATGAGAAACGTGTAGATAGATAGATAAGAAACGTAGATAGATGACATATATATATATATATATATATATATATATATATATGGGGAGAGAGAGAAACAGTGAGAGAGAGTGCGAGAGAGGTGGATATATATTCGGACTGAGATAGATATAAAGAGACCTATATATATATATAGATAGAGAGATAGAGAGAGACATATTGATAGTCATCTGTCTATCTATCTATCTATCTATCTATATATATATATATATATATGTATATATATATATATATATATATATGAGTGAATGAGAGATAGATAGATAGATATATAGATATATTGATAGATTCTCTTCTACATGCCTATGCTCACACACGAATTGCAATAAAAATTGCACTGGTTTAATTGACTCATGTCCTGCATATCGTTTTTCTGCCATTACCTCACCTTCATGCTCTTCCCTTTTGTTGACCTCATTTTCAGGATCGGCAACAATGATTTTAATTCGAGTATGAACAAGTTACGTCCCGTCATTTCAACGTCAATTTAGCCTGACCGTTCTCACGCAGATATGATGGATACCTTTTTACCGAAATAATTATCGAAATAATCAAGTATAGGAGAACGGGAAAATGTCCTTAGAAACAACAAGAAAAGTGATGAACTTTTATGTCAGTTCTTGTTAAAAAAGGGGGCTTGGTTCTGTGCGTAATAAAACTATCATTGTTAAAAAGTTGTTCGGTATTCGCTTCCGCAAATTTCACAATTTTCTGGCTTCTTGAGTTTTCTATGCAACAGTCTGTGGTAGATTTCTTTCATTTTGAATTCTTATAAGACATCTATTTATTCATCCCCCGTGAATATTTTTCCACAGATGGATTTTTTTTTCAGTATTTAGCAAAAGACGAACAATATACATCGTTCACTCATTTTACGTTACATTCATCTGGAACTCATTTTTCTGACTTTGAAAATTCTTATGACTGTTTTTAAACCATTTTTGATTTGATTGGTCCTTCTTGGGATTGTTCACTGTCTTGAACTTTTTGTAGGACTAACCTGACAAAACCTGTTGCATAGGACAAAACAAGTAATAATCTGAAAGTGACAGATCTTGCATGCAGAAGAACTTTCCATCCTAGTTCTCAGATCATTTGCTCCATTGTATTCACTTCAAGAATATTGGAGTTGATGTCATTTTCTAGATAAAGGTCTTTTCTCTCCCAGACATTCAAACGAGCCACTTGCTCACAGTAGCATGAGATAATAACAGTTTTTTTCAGCTTTCAGTAATTTGTAATAAAGTATTTCATTTTAATTCTACTAAATAGAGAGAAGAACTTTTGTTTCCTTATTGGCAATCCTCATGATTGTAAATTGATACAGCATCCACTCGTATTCTCTTAAGTTCATCTGGAACTCAATTTTCTGACTTTGAAAATTCTTATGATCATTTCCAAATGATAATTCCAATTTTGATTAAATTGTTTTTTCTTTGAAGTTTTCATTGGCTTGAACTTGTTTGAAGTACTAGCCTGACAAAACCACATAGGATAAAATATGTGATAATCTGACAGTAACAGATCTTGGATGCAGAAGTACTTTCCATCCTAGCTCCTAGATTGGTATCTGCACCATAATTCGACTCACTGGGCATAAACTGAATGGTTGTATTATTGTATATTAATGATGATATATTGTGTATTTATCATAAAAGAATGATTTCAGGTTTAAATCACGTTTGTTTGAATTTTTCACTGACTTGAACTTGTTTGAAGCAATAGCCTGACAAAACCTGTTGCATAGGATAAAATAACTAATAATATGAAAGTAACAGATTGTGTATGCAGAAGAATTTCCTGTCTAGATTATTTGCTCCATTGTATTCGCTTCAAAAAGACTGGCATTGATGTCATTTTCCGGATAAAGGTATTTTCTATTCCTGACATTCGAACGAGCCACTTGCTCACTATAGCATGAGATAGTAACATTTTTTTCGGGTTTCAGTAATTTGTAATAAAGAATTTAATCTTAATTCTACTAAACCCAGAGGAGGACTTTTCTTTCTTCATTGGCAATGCTAATAATTTTACCGCCGTTTCCATATAAGGAAATATTTGGAATTTATTGATTCGGAAACCAGTATCTTTATCTTAAAACAATTTTTCAGGAAAATAAATTTTTCCTGTCCAGTAGCTCTTATCGCTCTTTACAGTACTCATGAGGGTTTCCTTCCTAATATTTTATTTGAAATTGTGTGAAATGCCAACCTCTTGATAATGTAAACATTTTCTCTTTGAGATAACCCTAATCCTAAACCTTTTATCAATTTTATTTTTTGCTTTTGATGTTGGTATTTGCTGATAGTAATTCTCAAGAGATGTACTTTCTGTTATTTTGTAGACATCTTTGTTTGCGATTGTGTAGAGCCAGTCTACAATGTTTAAAGAAGAGTGGTCTTTGCCAGGACCCCCAGGCTTTACTTGCTCAAAGTCTTTTTTAACAATTGATCTTCGAAAGCTGTTGTATACAACTGATAGTTGAGGTGTTTCTGAACGGATTTGGTACCATATACATGCCATCCATGTGAAAGTCCCGATCTGACGAGGCAATTTAAGAAGAGGACTCCATTTTTTTTTGTTTTTTTTAGGTTAATCTTTTAATTTTGTAGTAATTTAGGGTAGTGCCATTTTTATAATTCATTTGAGAAAGTGGTTGTATGTAGATGATAGATTAGATATTTCTGAACGGATTTGGCGCCATACATGACCTCTATACGAAAGTCTCAAGCTAACGAGGTTGTTTAAAAACATTAGATTCAATTTAAGTTGAAATGTTGGAAGCTGTCCTCGTTCTAGCGACCTTTTCTCCATTTTGAATTCTTTTAGGAAAACAGACATGGTTCTGTGTGTAAGTGAACCATAATTATTCTAATATCGACTGATAATTTTTTTTACATGTTCCTGTTAAACAACTTTTCTTGGCTTCCTAAGGTTTATACATTTTGAATTCTTATAATAAATCCAAAAAAAGCATTCTGAAAGCTAATCAAAGTGCTAAAAACAAACATTTCGCGAGAAAAAAAAACAAAAAACAAAAAACAATAAAAGAATGCTGGATTGCGATGTGATATCCATCCTCTTTTATGGCAGGGGATGTTTGACAATCTCCCAATGGATGAAGAAAAAACTAGACGCAGGAATTTGATTCTACAGAAGGATACTGAGCATTCCTTGGACGGAGCGTGTAAGCAACGAGGATATCTTAAAGAAAATAGCAACAGAAAAAAACATTTCTACTCATAAGGCGATGGAAACAGGACTTTGAGCAAAAAAGTATGAAAACAGTGAAGAACCACAAGGAATAAGAAGGTTAATGTAAAGTCAATATATCAAGTCTCGAAATTACATTTTTTTCTGTATTTTTCTGCATCCATAATAAAAAAGAGGATGTGGAAGGAATAAATGTTAAAAATTTCTAAAAACTTGCAATATTATTTTTTAAAAAGAAAGTTGCTAAGACACAAATTGTTACTAGGTGTGGAAGAATTAGAAAACAGAAACATTACTAAGGAGCGAGAACAAAAGAAGAGTAATCAGGAGGTCAATAGATAGCGACTGACACTGCATTTAAAATTTTTTAAGATAAAAGTTGGTTAGAAAAAATACTCACCAGCCACTATGCTCACTATGCTTTTTATGCAAATTTCTAATAAGATATAACAGGTCATTAATCCAATGGATACAGGCATTTAGGGTCATGCCGACGCTTCAAACTTCATTTCATGTATTAGTATCGGAAAGTAGGGCGATTTAAGTGGCCACGCGCACAGTCGGGTGTTAATAAAATATTTCTGATCTGCTAGGATTTCCACGCATAACCATCTCCAGGATGAACAGAGAATGGTTATAGAAAGAAAAATTTAATCCAGTGAGCGGCAATTAAATAGCGGAAGAAGTCGGAAGATAATGGTTTGACTGGTTCAGGCTGATAGAAAGACAAGAGTCGAGCCTTGAAGCAGTTGGGCTACGGCAGCAGAAAACCACACTGGGCGCCACTCCTGTCAAATAAGAACAAGAAAAATGGGGTAACAATTTGCTAAAGATAAAAGAAGAATTGTACAACAGAAGCATGTGAGAACATTGTCTGATCTAATGAATCTCGACTTCTGTTGCGATATATATATATATATATATATATATATATATATATATATATATAAGTAACGAAAATCTTGATAATCCATATGGATAATCCCAAGGAGGATGAAATCCTGAGAGTTCAAAGTTAAGTCAGAGCGAATAATTTAATTTAAAGAAAAACAGACCACTTTAAGGCTCCATGCTCCATTTGTAATAATTTATTTCACCAGAGAATTTTATTTTTCTCTGGATCTTCAGACTTCACTTTCAAAGGTGAAACGAAAAATGAATTTAAAATTTACACTTTTGACGGGCAGTATTAAGCTTATATAAGTTGACATAGAAGGTGGTAAGGAATAGTGTGAGAGACATGGTTGAGTTTAGAGAGGGAAGGGAGAATTTGAAAATTTATTTTTATATTTCTTTTTACCACAATATTAATATTGAGGAAAGAGGGGGTAAGGATCAAACACTGACCTATTGAATCAGTCAACTCAAAAGAAATGATATGGGAAAAGGAAAAAAGAGAAAAAGGGAAAAAGAAAAAAGAAAAGAAAAAAGTGGGGAAGTAAAGAGATAAGAGTTGTACGTAGGGTTTTTGGAGGAAGGAGAGGGGCGGTATAGCTTTAGCAATTTGGATAATATATATATATATATATATATATATATATATATATATATATATATATAAACCATTAAGACAGAAGGGGTACTGGGCTTGGAAGAATTATAAAACAGAAATATTACTAAGTAGCGGGAAGAAAGAAGAGTAATCAGGAGAACAGCAGATAGAGATTGACATTGCATTTACATTTTTGCAGATTAAATTTAACTGGCAAGCACGGAGCCGGAAGAGAGTTCCACAAGCGAGAAGTGTAAAAGAATAAGCAGCATAGATATATCTATTGGCATTTGTGTGTACGCTTAAATATAAAATCATTAATACTCCCTCTGCCAGGTTGGCATTTCACGTGAAAAAAGAAAAGTGCGAGAAAAGAAAATGTTATCATAGAACTTACAGCCAACGCAACTGTAATATAGAAAGTTGGCTATTGTGGCATGTGGAGGCTTCCTTACTTTGCTCGATTCAGCAGCAGCAGCAACAACAGAAATAATCAGCAGAGTACAACTGAAAATAATAGAGGTCATAACCGAGCCCTATTTGCCCTCTCTTTCCACTTTTCATTTTCAGCGGCCTTTACCTTGTTTGAAGGACTATACACAAACTTTGCTGCAGAAGACGAAGCCTGTCCTGGCAGATTGATTCATTCCTCCTGTGGGAACTGGTGGAGAAATCTCCTAAGAACTTTGTTTAATAGGGAACCCTACTTTCCCCCGCAAACTACTACTATTTTGCACTATCTTTCAACCAGAAATAGAAGCTGTTGAACAGTTATTTCAAGCTTTGGGCTTTGTTCATTTCACTCAAACTCGAACATAAACACACACATAACCGGGAAAAAAAATTCCTTACAATTAATTGACGCAACCTCATTTCTAGTACTGCGTTTAAATTAATAAAGTTCATGTACCATTTCGAAGAGCTTATCCGAAAAATTACCATGAAATATTAATAGAAAAGGCATATTACGGCAGTGGGAAAAATTACTGAAGGCGAGACACCATATCAGGACAAATAAAACTGCTGATTATTCTTTCGATTTTATCAAGAATTTCTAGATATAAAACAGGAGCTCCCGACCATATGTGGCAGCAGTATCCTAAGCATGCACGCCTGGTAGGCTTATAGATATTCAGGAAATAAAAATTGTCTAGTATGGCACAGTGAACCAATTTTCTTAGTAGCATATCTATCAATGGGTTTGTATACCGTCTTCATGTCAACCTAGAACTTTAGCCCGAAGCGTCGCTCTCCTGGAGGTTAGCATCAGTAATACTGATGGAAAGCAGAAAAAGGTATCTCAGGTGATTAATAGAGAGGAGTTTAATTTTGGAGGTATTAAAATTAACAAGCTTTTAACTTAATTAATTGATTGGAAAGCAAGAAGCTGGAAGAGAGTTCTACAAGCAAAAATTGAGCGAGAACAATAGAAGTGTAATCAGGAAGACAGTAGATAACGATTGACATTGCATTAACATTTTTGAAGGTCAAAGTTAACAGGCAAGCAAGAAGCCGGAAGAGAGTTCCACAAGTGAAAATTGAGCGAGAACAATAGAAGAGTAATCAGGAAGACAGTAGATAACGATTGCCATTGCATTTAAATTTTTGAAGATCAAAGTTAACTGGAAAGCAAGAAGCCGAGGAGTGACCGTTCTGTAGAATTTTCATTTTGCGTTTTAAGAAAGGCTGGATATAACTTAGAGAGAACAGGTGCCACTTCCGGTTGGCATTTCTTAAGGACTGTTACAGGGATACCATCTGGTCCACATCCTGTGTGGGGATCCAAATTAGAAATGATGGCAGAAAAAATGGAAGGGGTTATATGCATATCAATCGTTCTAATTGGAAAGGAGACTACAAATTAGTGAAGAGTAGAGTTTGAAGAGAATTTACAAACAAAATATTCAGCGTTATCAACAGATGTTAACATCTCAAATTGAGTGAAGATAGGAGGAATAAAAAGCTTAATTTTATTTAATGCATTATCAATCCAATATTTACTATGTTATTAGAGCCTATATGGTGCCTTATTCTATCAGCAAAACAATGAGTAACCTCCTTCACTGATACATTTACATTTATGACGTGGAGTCATGAATAGACGTCTGTGGCGATTGGGACTGTCACACTGGTATATAGCCAGAAAAAGTGATTACAGTGGGCTATAGTGACCGGTGTGAACCATGGAGAAGATTGTGATTACACCAGGTATTTCCGAGAAGATACAAAAAGCTTCGATGCCGGCTTTAACGGAAGAATAAATCTCACAGGCACAATTTTCAAATGGAAGCTTAAGAATAGCAATCCAAGGGGCGTCTCGAGGAAAGTCACGAAACAAATACCAATCTGTATGCTGATAACAGAATGACGTCTTGTTAATAGGCGGTTCATGTCTAATAGATAACGTAAAAGAAATATGAACATATGTTACTTCATAATTCGAGTTACTAATACCAGAGATTTGTGATGCTCGACAAAAGCTAGGAGAGTCGCTAATGAACATATCCAATGAGAAAACGAGACTGAGCAGCTGAAAAATTGAGAGTCTGAATAATTGCAGCACCAGTAACACCAGAAGCCACTTGTCGTGATGCTTATTAAAATCACCAATCACAAAAATGTCTGCAGATAGATGAAGAGAGAGTACAATATATTAGACAAAATTTTAGGTAGTACAGAAACTACTGTCAGAATTTTTGTCTAATAAATTGCAGTCCTGAGAAGAGGGAGAGCGATAAAGGGAAAAGAGATACCTTACAGTGTATAATAACGAAAGTCGAAAGCACATGAAAGAATGATCTGGGGATTCTCGAGTGTCTATGTCCCTTGCCGTTAGAATATAACCCTGGAGATAAACACCAAGGTAATGCATACACCCTTATGCTAATTGAAACAAAACGAATAATTCCGCTATTAATTATTTATTTTTCGTATTTTTCCATTGAAACATGACCCAGTGCACATGTTAGTAATTCGTATGTCCATTCCACGAAGTCGTTCCTCGTAGATTGACCACAGATTCTCGATTGGATTTAAATCAGGATAGTTTCCGTGAGAAGCTAGTACTTTGATGTGCTCACTAGCATGGCTTGCCAATGTGTTTGTGCCGCATTACAAATTTAGATAGAGAGTAGTTAACGATTAAAGTTAACTCTGCTTATCGACTCTCTGCCTCCGGGCGCCGAAGAACCCAGACGAGGCTATGCCGAAGGGCAGAGTCTCGTCTTGGGAGGTACACTGCTACCCAACCCCGTGTATATGGGGTCTACGGGCAATTTTTGCCCGAGCTTCCGGGCTCGAACGCCCTACGCAAAAACCGACCTTGTGCCATATATCGCCTTGTGGGGTGTTCTCTGGTAAATAGCGAATAGTTACCGATGAGATTTCGTTAAAGCTCTGCTCGTCGACAGCACTCTCTCTTACTGGGAGAGAGCAGTTAACGATTACAATTAACTCTGCTTGTCGACTCTCTGCACCCGGGCGGCGAAGAACCCAGACGAGGCTATGCCTCAATGCAGAGTCTCATCTGGGGAGGTAGACATCTGCACGACCCCATCTATGCGGGGTCTACGGGGAATTTTAGCGTTCGGAAAACCCCATGGTAAAAACCGGCCTGGTTCTATATCCCGCCTTGTGGGGAGTTCTTGGATAAATACCGAAGAGTTAATGATTAACTGTTTATTATATTAGTTTGTGTTCCCAATCGTGTATCATATTATTCTCCGGAATAAAGTACTATTTCTGTCTATATTTCTGTGATGAGGTATTATGTATATTATTTACATTATTCGGACTATTGTCCTCATCTTTGTCGCCATTTTTGTGGCCTAGCATATGTGCTGATTCCTTAAGTTTACGAATTTTCCAATGGTGTTCTTTGTCTATAGACACCATTGGAAAATTCGTAAACTTAAGGAATCAGCACATATCTCCTGAGCCGACCAAGCATAGAAATGAATACAATATGGGAACCAGTAATAAGGAGTGCCAGAGAAAAGCGATAATAACAACAAAAAAATTGGAATATGAGCTCTGGTAAAAACATGTAATGATAACAGCAAAAATAACAGCACTGGTTAAAACTGATTGCTGAAGACATTAGGTTTATAATACCCAGAAATTCATACACAGATGTCCTCAAGGACACATGGAATAGTGGATAAAGGCGTTAGTTCGAGCCTGTGACAGGACCTAAAGAGCTAAGGCAGTGGAGAACTTTCAGAGGGGAATTAACAGGAGATAACTGACATCTATTGAACATCGCACGTGGAATTAGAACAGCCTACACCAGTGAGTGAAATAAAGGGTTCAGTTCGACATTCTAGCCAGCTGAAGAAGTCCGGAGCGTACAACGGCCGAAACGTTGCGATAAATATGGCGACAAAGATGAGGACAATAGTCCCAATAATGTAAATAAAGTACTACTTGTTTTCTATATGTGTGTCAAACTTTCCTATTTACGACACAAAATTATTTAAAACAAAGAGCCGCTTTTTGTATGTGCTAGCAAGAGCAGAGTTTGAAGAGAATTTACAAACAAAACATTCAGCGTTATCAACAGATGTTAACATCTCAAATTGAGTGAAGATAGGAGGAATAAAAAGCTTATTTTTATTTAATGCATTATCAATGCAGTATTTACTAAGTTATTAGAGCCTATACGGTGCCTTATTCTATCAGCAAAACAATGACTAACCCCCTTCGATGATACGTTTACATTTATTAAGTGGAGTCATGAATAGACATCTGTGGCGATTGGGACTGTCACACTGGTGTATAGCCAGAAAAAAGTGATTCCAGTGGGCTATAGTGGCTGAAGAGACTGGTGTGAACCATGGAGAAGATTGTGATTACACCAGGTATTTCCAAGAAGGTACAAAAAGCTTCGATGCCGGCTTTAACGGAAGAATAAATCTCACAGGCACAATTTTCACATGTAAGGTTAAGAATAGCAATCTAAGGGGCGTCTCGAGGAAAGTCACGAAACGAATCCCAATCTGTATGCTGATAACAGAATGACGTCTTGTCAGTTCGACATTCTAACCAGCTGAAGAAGGCCGGAGCGTACAACGGCCGAAACGTTGTGATAAATATGGCGACAAAGATGAGGACAATAGTCCGAATAATGTAAATAAAGTACTACTTATTTTCTATATGTGAGTCAACCTTTCCTATTTACGACACAAAATTATTTAAAACAAATATTTTTGGAGCCGCTTTTTGTATGTACTACCACAAAGTTTAATAACTCCGTAAAACGTTAGAGATCAATTTAACACTTTATCGATATTCTAATTTGATAAAATTAAATGTATTTCGATTCTGACGAGTGTTGCGGCTTACGGAAGGTCATAAGAGTGATAATTTACAAATATTATTTCAAAAATATTCCTTCTTTTTACGAGGGGACCAACATATTCAATTAGGTTCACTTCATTTCTAACGTCCTCGCCATAGAGCGAGAATATCACCTCCTCTTTTGCACGGAATGATCTTGACAAGGCAGCAAAATTTAGGTTAATTTTTATCAACAGCAATCTTTTAGATGAGGAGTTCCTCTCTCGACACATTTATCAAGGTCTGGGAAAAATCCAGGTTGTTTTTTTTTCTAATGAAAAAAATGGAGGCACGTCGTATCCTGCTATGATATCAAAGTTGGGTCATCCAAGTGGGTGAGGTTTTTTTTTTGTTGTTAGTGAAGGAAATGGAACGGAAGTTGATAATGGCGTACGTGCATGTGAATGAATTCAACGAGACCAACTTTAAATCGAACACAGTTCTTCGATTTCTTATACCGATCCATTACACCCCATGGATGGATAGATAGATAGATAGATAGATAGATGGATAGATAGATAGATAGATAGATTGAAAGAATATAATCAACAGGCAGAGATAAATATAAAATAAACACGCAGAGATAGATTAATATGAACAAATAGCAGGTTAGCAGACTGAAATAACTAGATAGATGGATAGATAGATAGATAGATAAGGAAGAGACTGAAAAAGGGAGATGGATAGAAAGTGAACAGGTAGAGATAGAAAGAAAGAAAGAAAGAAAGAAAATAATGAACAGGCTGAGATAGATACTGAACAGACTGAAAGGGAGATAGAAAATGAACGGGCAGAGATAGATATATAGATAACGAACAGAATGAAATAGATAGAAAATGAACAGACTTAGATAGATAGATAGATAGATAGATAGATAATGAACAGAAGGGTAGATAGATAGATAATGAACAGACTGATATATATATATATATATATATATATATATATATATATATATATATATATATATATATATGTAGATAGATAGATAATGCGCAGACTGGAAGTGAACAGGCTGAGATAGATAGATGGACTTAGATAGATATATAGATAGACAGATAATGAACAGGCCTAGATGGGTAGATAGATGAGGAACAGACTGATATATATATATATATATATATATATATATATATATAGATAGATAGATAGATAGATAGATAATGAGCAGACTTAGATGGATAGATAGCTATTGAACAAACTGATTTGGATAGAGAGATAATGAACAGACTTAGATGGATAGGTAGATAGATAGATAGATAGATAATGAACAGAAGGGTAGATAGATAGATGATGAACAGACTGATATATATATATATATATATATATATATATATATATATATATAGATAGATAGATAGATAGATAGATAGATAATGAGCAGACTTAGATGGATAGATAGCTATTGAACAAACTGATTTGGATAGAGAGATAATGAACAGACTTAGATGGATAGGTAGATAATTAACAGATTGAGATAGATAATGAACGGACTTAAATGGATAGATAGGTAGATAATGAACAGACAAATAGAGAGCGATAGATAATGAAAAGATTGCGATAGATAGAGATATAGATGAAAAAAATATTTAAAAAAATTGAAATTTATTCGATAAAAAAGCAAAGATTTTCAAATGTTCGCAAGTCTTAGCTTGCTTTGAGCCTGCTATATTGTGTTCCTGTTACCCGAAGTACCATTCCTTGATGTTTCCTTAAGTGACATACCTACTTACATACACAAGTAAGTAAGACAGTTACTTCATATATTCGCTGCTCTCTAGGGGAGTGTATTGATGGTCTGGGTCCCTAGACGAACAATGCATTCATCAAATTTCAATGGAAAAAAAGTAACAAATTAGAAAACTAAAAGAAAAAAAAAAAAGAAATAAAGAATTAAGAAAGTAAACAAATAAAATGCAACGATTTACAATTTTTGCATGTCTTAACTTGCTCAGAGCAAACAAAATTGTGTGCATTTTACAAGTCATACCACTCTACTTTTTCACTCGGAGACAGGCTTTGCTATTCTCTCTTTCCCCTCTCAGTCAGCGTGTGTATATATATATATTACTTCAAACTCCATTTTTTGAAGAATAAGAATATTGAATTGAAAATCCATTAATTATATCTA
>OZ010614.1:10639845-10644845 GCA_963932145.1 Acanthosepion lycidas
AAGCCACTATCCGACCTAACCGAAACGGCTTGGTTCTCTGTGTTAAATAATTGTTTCAGGCTATTATTTTTTAGTGACAGTGTATTTGGCTCAGAATTTCTGAGGCTGACCTTTGGGCTAGAGGGTAAGCAAAATAGGGATGTCGATTTGAATGGCTTAGATGTTAAATTTAGAAAGTCTTTGCGAGGAGCAAGTTTTTTACACGTCGAAGAAATCTGACGTGGTTATTTCGTGTCCCGGGGAACTTGCTCCGCAGTGGGGGTGATAAAGTGATTTCATATGCTAGTTAAAAATATTGACTAAAGTAGTATGTCAAAATCCCTTTTGCTCAAGTTCTCATTTTAATTCCGAACTAAAAATATTTCACCATCCGACCAGGAGAAGACGACCTAGCAGCTTCGTTGTGAACTCAACCCCATCAACCACAAGACCTCTCCAGAACAAGAGGGAGGGGATACAACATCTGTAGCTCAGTCGGTTGATCACACGTCGGATCTAACGACGCTTATGTCTACCCAGGTGGATGTAGGTGTGAATCCTGGCGGTGAGATGAAAATATTCGACGAAAATCAATAAATATACTGTTTAATAAATAAAAGGAGAGCCTGATATTGAAATACAAGCATAACGTGATTAACAATCAATTAATAAATACAAATCAATTACATCTTTAGAATATATATATATATATATATATATATATATATATATATATATATATATATATATATAATTTGTGTATTGAGGCAGCAATCCTTCTTTCATACACATTTCATTGAATAAGACAGACAAGATTTATTTTTTTATACAATTTCTCATGTGATCTAATATTTTTTCTTTTCAGATTATCTTGTCAGCCCTATTCAATGAAATGTGCATACAGACACGCTCTCTCTCTCTATCTCTCTCTCACACACACACACATATATACATAATTATTTTTTCGAAAATTGTAACATAAATATTAAGAAGAACTGAAGATAACGATTGACATTGCATTTAATTTTTGGCGATCAAAATTGACTGGGAAGCAAGAAGCCAGAAGAGAGTTCTACGAGAGTTTAAACACTAATAATTTATTACATTGAAATCGTAATCACGATTCAATTCAGCAGACCAACAAATTCAAAAAGAAATCGGAATTATAGGTCTAATGAATTGGATCGTGATTACGATTCGAATGTAATAAATTATAACCATGGAATATTAGTGCTTCAGCCTTTTATATTATATCTTCACTCTGCCCTGGACATTGAGTTCTACCTAGATTCTATCCTCTTGAAAATTTATATATATATATATATATATATATATATATATATATATATATATATATATATATATATTACATGAATCATTGATACAAAAAACAAATATAGAGGTTAATGATTTAAATGGCGAGAATACATCTTCGCAAACAATTTCAATAAGTTGCACTAACCCCGAACCTGTATATGAATGATATGATCCCTGTTTATAAATTCCAGTTTCATAAGGTCTATTTTTAGTTTTTAAAGGCTTTCGTCTGTTCCTACAGACATCCTCAGGTATGGAAATAGATTTGTTCTTGTTTTTTACTTCTCGGTAATAAGAGGACAACGAAAATATAGATGTAATCCAACAAATCCTATGAGAAATGTGTTATTATCTTGGAACGTGCGGTCGCAACGCTGAGTTTGAATTTTAAATTTTAAGGTTGTGCGTTTTTGTACAAATATAGTAATAAGAGAATTCTTTTTTACTGGTAGATTTTCCGTCAATGTGGCATGAACTATATTGTTCAATAATTACAGGAATGTCACACTTATTATCCGAAAGTTGCACGTTGGATCAGTTATTTTAATTTCGATTATAGGTGCTGTTCAACTTATAATTACATGAATCATTCATACAAAAAATAAATATACATTAGTGATCAATATATATATATATATATATATTGATCACTAATATTATCTATCTATCTATCTATCTATCTATCTATCTATATATATATATATATATATATATATATATACAAGTATAGGATTGGTGTATACGGAATAAATTCCAATAAACAAAAAAATACTATTCTTAAAAGAGTGCTCAATACAGAGTAGAGCAAATATAATTATTTATTCGAAAATTATGACATAAATATGTTATAAAATCACTACAAAAATAGCCATTTGAACCTTTTAAAACCCTTTATTCTACATTCAACACCATCACTTGATAAGACACCAGAAGAAAACAAAATGGCTATTTTTGTAGTGATTTTATAACATATTTATGTTATAATTTTCGAATAAATAATTATATATATTAGATCGAAAATTGAATAGGGAATTACTCTCTCATTATTAACTCGAGAAAGTCAAGGTTTGAATTTTGAAAAGCAAAACAAGACGTTGTATTTGGTAATGTTTGACAAAATTTTCTATTTTTTACTTTATGAAATCGCGTTCTTCACGAAGTGTTGATAAATATTGGAAGAGTTACGTCAATCATTTTTTTTTTTATAATAATATTGTTGTTTAGAATTGTCTTTTCTTTGGAAGTGATGTGTTACCAATCTGTTTTAATTTGAAAAAAAAATGACATTCGACGATATGATTTCCGTCGATAGGTACGATCGTTTAGGAAAACAATCTAAAGATTCAATCAAGAATCTGAATATTAGCTGTGAAAGTTTGTGAATCGGAAATTGAATAGTGAATTGTTTCTCTTGTGACACCAATCAATATACCACAACGCTTCCTAAATGGTCAATTGCTGTTACTTCATATGGCGCACCTATCATTCGCATCTTCATTTTTCTCACAATTCCACCTTCTTTATTTGGTGCGAAGCAAAAATAAACTCAAGCCCGTTCCTTATAAAAGCCAATCGACTAACCTCTCAGGTCAAACTTTGGTAACCATTCCAAGAAGAAAGGACGAATAGAACGGGCTAAAAAAGTAGACAAGCGTCGTATATAACTTTGCAAACAGACATATATTTAATATTTATTTATCTAATACATAATATTCATATATTTAAGAATTTTGTCGAAGGCAATAAGAGAGGGCAGTAAAACAAGAACACAAATTTAAGGAGGAGCTCAGAGTCGCCCACAGCTTGCCAAATACACAGTCAGTCAGACTTATTCGGTAACTTATTATTAAGTTGCTTACGAAGTTCGACCTCATTAGTCTCCAAAAGACGAAAATGAAAAACGTTTTCTTTTGTATTTTGGCCCTCACTGCTATTTTCACAAATTCTGTTTTCGCTGAAGTGAAACCCGAGGTGAGTAGAGATCACATTTTTCTTCTTCATTTTTTTTTTTTTAACCATTTCACCCCAAGGGCGCAGGGGTTTACAGGGAGTGAAAGAGAATGAGAAGACTTTAATTGGGGAGAAATCAGAAACGGACGAAAAAAAGGAACAGGGTACAGGAAGACAGAAGATGGCGATTGACGTTGCATTTAATTTTTTGAAGAAATTAAGTGGCACAGAAGCAAGAATTCGCAACGGATTTCCACAGGAGAGAAGTGCGGGTAAAGAAATTGCATATAGCTAGTTCAAGAGTCAAACGGTGAGACCTAGTTGCCAATCGAGTATCTTGCTTAAATTCACGTAGTCTAGGGACCAGGGAAACAAAGACCATCAAAATAGACGCCATGAAAGTATTTATAGAAAAGTTACAGAAGGAAGCTAATTTCCGTCAGTGAGAAAGTGACTGAAGGGAAGATGCCAGGTCAGGATCAATTACATCACAGACATTTCTTTGAAATTTGTCAAGAATATTCAGATATATGACAGGAACACCTTAACCGATGTGGCAGCAATATTCAATGAATGGAAGAATTGTAGATCTTGAAATGTTCAAGATGGTGATCTTTAATCTTAGAATTATTTATTCCTCCTGATATTTCGTGAGCTGGGCCCAGGCGGTTGCTTGTCTCCCACAGGCGCAAATGAGGAGGGGGTAATGTAACCCAAAGGAAAAAAGGGGTTCCTGGCAACTTTTCTTGTTTATTTACAATCGGACGAATGTCAACAACTTTGTTGACACTATCACAACGTTTCGGACGCTGTGCTCACTGGCATTCATAGTAAGCCTATTTTTTCAACAAGAATGCCCATCCTGTAAAATTCCCAAGAGCCACTAGAGGTAGAGTAAAACAAAGTAAGAGTTGTATAGTTACTATCGGAATTTGAAACCGCAACTTCTGATTGAAATGCCGACGTCTCTCGCTACCAGCGTTCATTTCTCTATTCTAATTTCAATTTTCATTTATTGACAGGAATTTTTTTCTTCTTTAAACACCGAACACCGTTGATTTTTCGACCTCTAAATGATGAAGCTTAATATTGTGATGAATGAAAATTATTTGATACTCTCTCTCTTTCTCTCTCTCTCTCTCTCTCTATAGATACACCTAGTGAGCCAGACAAACCTACCTAGGTTTCACCTAAACGGATCGTCAGGGAAAGTATGGCGCCATACTTTCCCTGACGATGCGTTTAGGTGAAACCTAGGTAGGTTTGTCTGGCTCACTAGGTGTATCTAGGTCTGCTCTACGATTGTATTGAGCTCTTTTAATAGTTGTCTACTCGTATCGGGGTTTTTTCAATGGGCTTCAGACCTGCATCTGTGCGATTTGTTCGACAGTAGTTCATGTTTGTAGCTCTTTCTTTTTTTAAAACCTTTTTTTCCCTCGAGATTGATTTGATTATTTGCAAATCAAAAATTCGATGGTTTTTCGAAACGTGTCTAGTTATCTATCTATATATATATATATATATATATATATATATATATATATATATATATATATATATATATATATATATATATATTCAAAAATTATGACATAAGCATGTTATAACATCACTAGAAAAATAGCTATTTTGTTTCAACAGGTTGACTGCAAAATTAAGAGTTTTAAAAGTTCAAAACCAACCAATCTATCTATCTATCTATCTATCTTCTGATTTCGATTTTCATTCATTGACAGGAATTTCTACTCCAGTAT
>OZ010614.1:10647345-10779845 GCA_963932145.1 Acanthosepion lycidas
AATGTATCCATTTCGATCCAGTTTAGCGACAGAAGAACGCGAGGCCAGACGGAAAAAGAGAAACATTGAAGCCTTTTTTTTCGTTAGAAATTGACTGGACAAAGCGTTTAAAAATATTATTTTACGATGTATATGATAAACCTCTTTCAGAAAATGAAACGTCATTTTTTTCGATAATTAATGTATACAGTTATCCGGAATTTTTAATTATACGAACATATTCTATTTTTTCTTCATGTGCCAAGATATCTAGATAATCGGGTAAGTACTATTATTGTTAAAATTGTGCTAAAGCTTTAAATAATTTCTGAATATTTTCTAGCAAATTTTAAAATTCCTGAATACATTGTTAAAAGAAGACAAAACGTTGATTAAAAATAGGAAATGAGTTATCCCTTCATATAAGAAATTTCTTTACTTATTTTTCTGTTGACAGAAAATATCAGAAGTTTAAAGGATTGCCAGAGACTGGAAGAATTGACCCAGAAACAGAGAAAAAAATGAAGGAACCAAGATGTGGGATGAAAGACATCAACAATGGAGTTGCGGAATACCACCTTCGTAAATAAGACATTTAATCTTCTGAGTTTAATTGTGCGCCTCTTCTAGTACAAGTATTGGCTACCGAGTGTCGGAAACACGGTTGGCACTTGTAGCTCATCTAGTGTGACCTTTAACCCGACTAAATATATATATATATATATATATATATATATATATATATATATATATATAACTTTCTGCATGTATAGCTATTCATTTTCTTAATGTCTAATTGATTCATTACTTAGACAACAAGAGATTGCCAGGCCCTGCTTTTATTCAAACCTACCTTTTTATTCCGGACTTTAATATACAAGATGGCGGCTCCCTACAGACTCCGTTTATGAAGTAGACTATATCTCGGCAGATTTCATTTCTTTTATTAGACGGTTGTGGCCCTCCACAGCCTCATTTTATAAAGTAGAGTATGTTATTTCGCCAGATTTCATTTATTCTATAATCTGTGGGTTATGATTTCTTGGGAAAGATAGCGGAGTGATTTCCGGCTGCCTCCGCAACAGTTCTGAATTCATTTGAAACTACACTTCTATTCCGTATTTCAGTGTAGACGGTTGTAGCTCTCCACAGCCTCCTTTTATAATGCAGACTATGATATCTCGCCAGATTTCATTATGTGTCAGTTATTATGATTTTTTTGCGAAAGGTAGCGGAACGATTTCCGCTTCCGTACTTCAATGTAGACGTCTGTGACTCTCCACAGCTTCCTTTTGTAAAGTACAGTATGATATTTCGCTAGATTTCTTTTCTTTTATTATCTCTAAGTTATCATGATTTCTTGTCAAAGATAAAGGAGTGGTTTCCTGTCATCTTCTGCATTCTCTTCTTATGCATCGTACTGTTTGAACTTTAGCGAAAATCTTTTAAAAATTGAATGCAATAAATGAGGTGTGGGTAATAATAGGTTTATCAGCTCCGAAAGTGGAATTGGCTCTCTGTGTTTAATTTCTGACTCAAAAATAAATAAATAAATAAATAAATAAAACATCCGTGTTAAAAAAAGAAGTTTTCGTTCGATATTTTAAAATAAAAGTCATAGCAATTGCACCTGATAATCTCCCCGACCCCTGAGAAATGAATTTAAGCGCGCTACTAGATTGGTAGCTTGGTCCCACCCTTTTACTGTTGAAATAGTTAAATGCAGCCACCACTTCTACTCCAACAGGTTCTTTTCTCGCACTTCCAGCCAGTGAAACTTCCTTCCGTTTACTTGCTTCCCTGATAACTAGAATCTTAAAACATTTAAATGCAACATCAATCGCCATCTTCTGTCTTCTTGTCGTTTCCTCAATCCTCCCTATTCTCAGTCTTCTTTTTCACTTTCACTCCCTGTAACCCTCTGTAAAGTTTCAAGGAATGTATATTTTATTTTTTAAGGATTCTGTTCGCACTCTTGTCAATAAGTGATTTTAGCGATTTCATGCAAAAGATAATTCCAATCAATTTAAATTTGGTTTGAAATGCAGCAATATGTTTTGCATTTTGGAATATTAGATTTAATTTATTAGCTTGGAATTAAAAACTAAAAAGCTTCATGAAAGATTTATAAAATTTTAAATGCATAGATACCGCTTTGATTCTACTTTCTTTTTTTTTGTGGGGGGGGGGTTCCTACGTTACTGTGACTGTATACGTTGTTCTTTATTTGTTTTAGATTCAAAATGGCCGAAAAATGTAATCACTTGGAAGATTAACAAATACAGTAGAACTTCCAGACTCCCTCGTTCTGAACAATAGTAAGTAAATATAAATATTTCTCTAATATTTTTCCTTCAGTCTGTTGTTTCGCTGACAGCAATGTCATCAAATTTTAAATTTAAACTTTGTCAATTTGAAATACGAGATTATATTTATTCAGTTTGAATAGACAAGAAGTCATAAAAATGGCTTTAAAGTTCCAGCTTAAACCCTTTTCTAATTACTCAACGGTTGAGGCCAGATGAAGGGAAAATGACCATCACGACACAGAAGATTTCAGATGAGGGATTAGTGGAATTGTAGGTTTAGATGACTGAGATAAAATTTAAAAAAGTAAATATTTATTATTTTCTTCTATTTCAGTCATGCTATAAGGCGCGGCCTTGAAAGGTGGTCACGAGTCACTCCACTGGTTTTTCGGGAGACAAGCGGAAAAGCCGATATTAATATTTCATTCGAGAGATGGTACCACGGTGACATACAACCATTTGATGGAAGGGGTAAGTTCAAAGAATGACTTTTGTTGTCGTGTTTGTTTGTTTGTTTGTTTCTTTGTTTGTTTGTTTCTTTCTTGTCTGTCTATTTTCCTTCTCTGTCATAATACTCTCTGTCCTCCTCTTCCTCTCTCAATATTTATCCTTCTTTCTACAGTCTTTTCTTCTCCCCTTCCTTGTTTCATTCTACTTTCTATCGCCTCCTTTCTTCATTTACTTGCTCTTTCTTTCTTTCTTTCTTTCTTTCTTTCTTTCTTTCTTTCTTTCTTTCTTTCTTTCTTTCTTTCTTTCTTTGTTCACTTTGATTTCGCTTTGTCAACAACTTATTTCTTTCTCGTTTTCTTTCTCCTCTCTCCCTCTCTCATATTTCTCTCTACCCTCCTCCTCCTCTTCTTTCTATAACCCTTTTTTTTCTCTGTGTCCTCCGCCTCTTCCTATGTGTTCTTCTTTCCATCACCTCCTTCCTTTATACTCTTCCTCTTTCTTTCATGAACCTTTTTCTTTTTTTTCCTTCTCCCTCTTTCTTAACGCATTTTCTACCCCCGCTCTTTCTACCTCGATTTCCTTCTCTTCACAATATTTTTTTCCTAGTTTTATTTATTTATTTATTTTCATCACGTTGACTCTCGGGATTTTCAGGACGAATTTTAGCCCATGCCGCCTACCCTCAATATGGTCTCACCCATTTTGATGACGACGAAATCTGGATCAATGGAAAATGGGGAGGAATTGATTTGGAGACAGTCGCTGCTCATGAATTCGGCCACGCCCTCGGCCTTGATCACTCAGAAAATCAAAGATCACTAATGTCTGCAGAATATCAAATATTTCCCGATAACTTTAAACTTCACTGGGACGATATTGCAGGAATTCAGAGACTTTACGGTAAGTGGATTGTATTTTATTTTTTATTGGGGAGTGTCTCATTCTACACCCATCTGTTGATAATCGCTCATTATGCCTGTAGCTTTTTTAATGAGGAACTTTACTGCCATAACACAACATCTTGAAACAGCATAAAATTCAAAATATAACATCTGCAAGAACATTAGATCTATTTCCAGTTGTGTGTTCAGTACACGTGTAAACCCGCAAAAATACTAAATCACAACAAATAGTGTCTAAAAATTCAATATTATTCTCCTGACAAATATTGGTTCTTTCACGCCTACAAATCAGCGTTCAAATCCAAATTATTTGTCGGCTTGGTTTTTCGAACCCAAGCGTTGAAGTATCAGTGGATATTGTTGGATGTGTAACATCTCAGTGGCGAAATCAAAACTATACCAGACCGACATATATGACTCATAGAGAAATACCTTCTCGGCGAAAACAAATCATACATAATTATATTGAACAGACTACTAGTAGCCTGTCAAGGCGACTGACGCTATATCTCCTAGACCAGCGCTCAATACGGACATATTTGTAAAGAGGGAAAAACACCCATAAATAATGATATTTTCACGTTCGAGTTACTGCAGACCGAGAGAATGTTTTCATTTCTAAATCTATCTTTTGCTTTATGTTGCGCTTGCAGGCAAGAAATCAACAAAGGTAACCACCAGTACCCCCAGAAGCACCACCCCTACAAGGACCACACCCAGAACGACCACACCCAGACGGACTCCAACAACACGCAGAACAGTTACAAACAGACCAACAGGAAGCAACAGATTTTGTAATCATCCCTACGCAAGCATTGATGCAGCCATGAGAAGTAAGTCAACTCAGGTTAAACCGTGTATAGTCCACGATGAATCACCTGCTGATGGTCGGAGATTCTTCCTCTTCTTCTTCTTTTTCTTCTTCTTCGCCTATCAGCCCGTGAAGGTCCTTTGTTGGACGTAGGCTTTTCCAGATTCATTATCTGACTGCATCTTTTTTATTCATAATTGACTGGTTTGGTTATACTGTCCATAATGTGTCGCCTGCTGATCGTCGGAGATTCTTCTTCTTCTTCTTCTTCTATCAGCTTGTGAAGATTTTTGGGCGGGCGTAGGCCGTCCCTAGATTCAGAGAGAGAGAGAGAGAGAGAGAGAGAGAGAGAGAGAGAGAGAGATAGAGAGAGTGGGGGATGGGTCATTTCCTTCACATCACGACTGCAGTAAAATATATAGGATCATTTGATGTTTCCTGGTATTTTGGAGACCCACGACCCTTCACACGACCATAGCCTTCGAAAGCTTTATGGTACTGCTGTGGTTTCACTGACGTGAGGATATTAGCCTTATGTCCAACCGGTTTTTAATTCAGAGTTATTGTTCTTCTAGACTGGTTACCAAACAAGGCTAAGTAGCCCAGTCCGCCATGATATTTAACTCACTGAGAACGGTAATAATCGGGAGCGGGGAAGAAATGGATTCGTAGCCAAGGGTATTTGTGGCGAAATTTCGGAAAGTCGATCGCACTTCTCGATAACTGCTACGCTACGAGCATGTCCGACATTCATCTCATATATGATTTCAGCTTTGTTGTTTTGAAAGCAACAACTGGGCACTCAATGAAGATTGAACTCGCCATTAGAGCAATAGTAAGCTTACTGATCACTACTCTACAACAGGCGCCCGAAGTAGATATTTACGCGTCATAGTTTAACTTGTCCCGCCTAGGGAAGGTGTAACGAGTTTGCTGACATCTGCTCTAAGGCAGGCGCTATAGTTACTAAATTTAGTATGGTCTGGCACAAGGACACAGTAAGCGAGTGATGTACTCACGATCGCACTCTGTACACTCTTGTTCTTTTGCAAATTGTCCTTCTTTTATGAGAGTGATCATGACTCTCCACAATCTCCTACCTTTAGTTGATCTAAGCAATATTTGTCTCATTATCAGCCCCAGTTCCTGTTCTGTCATTCGTTTACACAATTTCGTTAGGTAGGCCACCCTCTGTTTCCCATTACTTCTCTTTTCTTCAATATGTCCTTTGAGTGTCAGTTTCTTCTAGCCTACTTTCCTCGTTATGTGTCCCAGAAATTTCAGCTGTCTCCTTTTGATTCTAAGTATGACTCACAGTCAGACCCAAAATGGAATATTGCAGCGATATCTGGGCTGGTGCCGCCCAATTCTCTTTTTCAAACCATGATAGAATTCAAAAGAGTTTGAAAACCCTTGTGAACAAGGAGTTATTTTCCACCCTACAACCACTTTCCCCAGAGACGAAATACTGCAAGCCGATTACCATTCTGTCGTTATTTCCATAGAAAATGGTTAGACGAGCTACATTCCCTCATTCCTCCAGTTACAAACTCGTTATGCCGTTATATGAATGAATACCAAATTCTCCAAGACTTTTCTCCTCGTAATGTGTCCGAGAATGTTCAACTCTCTCTTTCTGATCCGAAACTCGAGAGTCCATTCCGTTCTTATTTTCCTTAAAACTTCCAGAACATTTCTTCTCGAAAATGTTTTTTTTTTTAAATCCCATTTTTAAAATATCTTTTTATTTCTTTTCTCTTTATAGTTTCTGGAAACGACTTTGTTTTTGTTGACTACCGCTATGTTATCGACGGTCGAAGTGGGCATAAAATGGAAATCTCCAGCCTCTTTCCAAATGGCCCTTATATGGTACAAGCCGCTGTATATTCTGAACAGGTCCAAAAAGCTTATTTGTTTAGCAGTAAGTATTCTGTAAAGATGAATCTGATTTGTCCGATATGACCAAGTCAGAGATTTGATTTTTTGAAATATTTGCTCGTCTCTAGCTGATATAGAAAGAGCTGATGGTCGATCAGATTATTGATAATAATTGGTGACTCCTCAGGGCGAAGCCCTTCTTCTCATTATTATTTATTTATTTCCTTATCTAGATCAGAATGTTTGGGCCTACAGTCTCGATTCAGCCGGCCGATTCCATTTGATCAACAATTTTCCCAAACTTATTTCCAACACTTTCAGCCATAATCCAGAAAGTGTGATAAATTTCAATTATGGCACCGAGAGACTATTTCTCATTAAGGTTTGTACAATTCCTCCTCCTCTCTCTCTTTACTTAACTTCTTTCTTTCCTTCTTTCTTTCCTTTTTTCTTTGCCTTTTTTTCTTTCATTTCTTTCCTTATATATTTTTTGCTATCCTCATTTTGCTGTTTATTTTCATTTTTTATATTTGTTTTTTTAATTTTTATATCATTTTCGATCTGTCTCTCTCCCTCTCTCTTTCCTTATTTAACTTTATTTCTTACTATTTCCATTTTTCTTTTCTTTTCTTTTTTTTCTTTTCTTTTCTTTTCTTTCTTTCTTTCTTTCTTTCTTTCTTTCTCTACTGTATTTCCTTTCTTTTCCTCTTTCATTATTTTATTTCTGTCTTTCTTTTTCTCTTTCTTTGCTTTATTTATTCATTATTATTTAACTTTTCCCTTTCTTTTTCTTTTCTTTCGTCCTTTTCTTCTTCTTTTCATTTTCTTCTTAATTTATTTCTTTATTTCCTTTTCGGTCTTTTTTCTCTTATTTCCTTTCTTCTTTCTTGATTTTCTTTTTTCTTTCTTTTTTCCATCATTCTTGACTTCATTTTCTCTTATTTCTTTCATTCGTTATTCATGGTTTCCATTTTTATTTTTATTACGTTTTTCTTTCTTCATTGTATTTCCTTTCTTTTACTCTTTCATTATTTTTATTCTCTTTTGATTGCTGTATTTATTCTTATTTAACTTCTCTCTTTCTTTTTATTTTCTTTTCTCCTTTATTTTTCTTTCTTTCCTTCTTTTATATTTCTTTTTTTATATTTCTTTTTTCTTTTCTGTCTTTCTCTATTTTCCATTTTTCTTTCTTTCTTTTCTTTCTTTCTTTCTTTTCTTTCTTTCTTTCTTTCTTTCTTTATTTTCCTTCCATCTTTCTTTCTTTCTTTCTTTCTTTCTTTATTGTATTTCTTTTCCTATCCTCCTTCATTATTTTATTTCCTTATTTCTTTCCTTTTCTTTCTTTCTTTATTTTTTCATCTTTCTTTCTTTCTTTCTTTTATTTCCTTTCCTCTCCTCCTTCATTATTTTATTTCCTTCTTTCTTTCCTTTTCTTTCTTTCTTTAATTATTTTATTTAACTTCTCTCTTTTTTTTCTTTCTTTCCTCCTTTATTTTTCTTTCTTCATATTTCTTGCTTTCTTTCTTTTCAATTTCTTTCTTTTTACTTTGTTATTTTCTTCGTCTCTTTCTTTCTTCATTTATTTTCTTTCTACTTTTCATTAATCTTTCTTTCTTTTTTTATGAATTATCTTTCTTTCCTCCTTTTATTTTCTTTCTTTCTTTTCATTTTCGTTCTTTTTTCTTTTATTTCCTTTTATTCCTTTCGATATTGATTTGAATTTTGTCCTTTTTTCCCATCATTCTTTACTTTGGCTCGAGGAACATTCACCGTAAAAATTTTTGTAGGAAAACTCGCCTCAGAATTTTTCACCGTAGAAAACTTTGCCGTATAGGAAAAATTGACGTAATTGACTCATTGTTTTTCTAAAATGCGAAGTACGTTGTTAACAAGTATATCTGGCTCCCACGATTGGTACTTCAATTTAAACATTTTAATAAGCGAAGTTCTACGATACACTCAAATTTATGGAAACTAATTGCAGATTTGAAAAATGAAGAGGCATTAGTAAGAAAGTGTAATGTAGATCGAGGAGACGCATATATATATATATATATATATATATATATATATATATATATATATATATATATATATATATATATCAATGCAAGGCTTCAGCGCAAAATGCTTTATTACAGTTCAACGAAAAAAACACATTATTTACGAAGCATTGCTTGGAATTTGCACACATTTTAAATTATTTCTTTGTTAATTTTATACATATTTAGACTTTTATTTTTTAAATAAATGTTTTAATTTCTTTTCTGATGTTTGATCGTGTAAAAAAGACATCTATATATACTTGATATCAAGGTACTTCGCATATTAAATTGAAAATTACTCCAAAAAGAATTTTTAAGATAAGTTTACTGAAAAAAAAGGCGAAATTATCTTACGGAAAACATCCTATATGGCGAAGGTTCCTACGGCGAAAATTCCTGAGGCGGTGTTTTCCTGCGGCAAAAATGTGTGCGGAGAATGTTCTGAATACGCATTATTTATTTTCTCATATTTCTTTCTGGCATTATTTTCTGTCTTCATTTATTTATTTATTTATTTTCTTTCTTTTTTCCTTTTCTTTCCTTCTTTCTTACATTATTTTTTCTCTTTTCTTTCTTTCTTACATTATTTTCTTTCTTTCTTTCTTACATCATTTTCTTTCTTTCTTTATTTTTCTTTCTTTTCTTTCTTTTTTACATTATTTTCTTTCTTTCGTTCTTACATTATTTTCTTTCTTTCTTTTTTCTTTATTTTCTTTCTTTCTTTCTTACATTATTTTCATTCTCTCTTTCTTTTCTTTTTTCTTTCTTTCTTTCTTTCTTTCTTTTCTTTTTTCTTTCTTTCTTACATTATATTCTTTTTTCTTTATTTTCTTTCTTTCTTTCTTTCTTTCTTACGTTATTTCCTTCCTTCCTTCCTTCCTTCCTTCCTTCCTTCCTTCCTTCTTTCATTGCCTATATTTCGTTTCATTCATTCATTATTTCATCCATTTTCTGATTTATTTCTTCGACAGAATGGATACTTCATGGAATTCGATCCTAACTACGAAAGCGTAACTCCCGGCAGAGGATATCGAACACGCGACTATTTCGTCAATATTCCAGATGAGATCGACGCAACAATAGCTTCCACTGACGAAGTCTACTTCATCTCGAAAAATAAGTAAGTTGTTTCTTCACCAATCAGATTAGGAACTTAAAGCCTCGTTACTCATTACTAGTTTAACAGGAAAACCACGGAAGGAATTAATTCGTGTATAATATACATGACTATATACAATCCATTGTAAAAAAGGATGGAGAAATGGCCAGCTCCTTATATCTCTCCAGGAAATACTTGGCTTGTTCTGCCAAGCTTTATATTTACGAGAGCCAAACCTAGACTCAAAATGGAGTATTGCTGTCGTATCTGGGCAGGAGGTACTCAATCCCCACCTTTCAGCCTTGTCAGATTTCAAAATCATTTCCGTGGAGAAGACATATTCTGAAATATGCTGCCTGTTTCCCGCAGATGTGACATTGTAAGTCCGTCGGTACACTAACGTTACTTCCTTGTCACATGTTCAGAATAGCTCCACTCTTTGGTTTCTCTCGGATCAGATCTTTTCATGTGCTTCCACGGAGTCAAATCATCCTCATTTCCCCCGTGTTTTAAATGTGAGAAGAAACCTCTGCCTTGACAGCTTTTTATCCAAGAATTACATCTTTGTAGAACAGACTACCTTGTAAATGTTCATTTGGACAATACAATCTTGACCTTTACGTGTCAAGGGTCAATCGTTATCTTTTCTCTTTATCCGCATAAGCTTCACCTCGTTCATCATTAACGGTAGTCTTACCTTGAGGAGATTTCAAGCCTTATACAAAGTGAATTTTATTCGTAATTTTTATACAAAGATATACGAGTCAAGAGTAGAATTTGAAGAGAATTTACGAGCAAAACATTCTGCTTTATCAGCAGAAAATGTAAACTCCTCAAATTGAGTGAAAAGTGTGTGTGTGTGTGTGGGGGGGGGTAGAAAACTTATTCTTATATAACAAATTGTTAAACAGCCACCAGTAGTCACAAGAGCCAGACTTGTTTGCCTCACTATATCAGCAAACAATGACTTAGATCCTTTGGGGTCACGTTTACAATTATTACATGCAGACAAAAATAGGCGTCTTTTGTGATCGGAACTGTTTTGCCGGTATAGCCGGAATATGTGCTTCTTGAAGTCCAGAGTTGCAGAACAGGTTGACATGAACTATTTCGGGCGTTATATTAAGTGATTTTTAATAGTAAATAATAGAATAGAAGTTTGAGCAAAAAAACATTTATTCATCGCACTCATCCAGTAAAAAGAAATTCGGTTAACAAAATACATCTTTTCTGCGGAGATAATTTTTGAGAAACTGACAATTTTTTTTTATTTCCTTTTTTTTCAGGGCCTACAGAATGTCCAAAGGAAACCGGTGGGTTGATAAACAAGGAAAACCAGTCAATTTAGCTTTCAACAAATGTCGAAATTAAGTACATCAAAATAGATAAAGAGAAAGATTTCTCAAAATGACTTTCGTCATGTCATGTGAATCAAGAACAAAACCAAATCTTTTTTTTAAATAAAAGAACATTTTAAAAAATAGGAAAAAAGTTCATTGTTTTTTCTTTTACATCTTTAGTCTAATGTTTCATCTTATATCGATTTCCTATACATATATATATATATATTTAGTTGGATGTCTGCGTACGTATGAGTGGCGTTCCGACTACAGTTTTTCACACCACTACCATAAAACAACGATATACGCAACCATAAATAAATCCCAAATTAATCAGTTTGTCTGACGATCGCAAACAGCGTGAAACCCTGGGTCACAAACTTACATCAATCCAACTAAATATGTTAGCTCTGTCACTGATATTGAGTGCATTCCAATAAGTACCGCGCATATATAATATATTGATTTTCCAAGCGTAGCTTAGATGTGGCACTAGGCCGAAAGTATGGGGGCACCCAGTGAGGATGGAACTCACTATTCAGTCATAATTATTCTAGAGAGACAAGGGTTGTTAACCATTACACTGCCTCGATGTGCTGTAAAATGATTTTCCAAGCGTATCTTAGATGTGGCACAAGGCCGAAAGTATGGGGCACCCAGTGAAGATCGAAATCATTATATAGTCGTAATTGTTCTAGCGAGACAAGCTTGTTAACCATTACACCGCCTCGAGGTGCCCAAATATATAAATAATATATGTAATAAATTGCATATATATATATATATGCAATTATATGCTTACAACACCGAGCAAAAGTCATAAGTGGCCACCCAGAGACGTTAGATAAAGAATTGGTCAGTATAAGTAGTTTTTTTTTTGTTTTTTTTCGCTACACAGTTCTAACCTTGTTTCAAAAATGGAAGCTGAAAGCTCCGAATTTAATTTATCCTCAAGCGAATTTTGGAGTAACTTTTAAAATTACATTGAGTACTATTTTGTAAAAATAAAAATATCTATAAGAACACCGGATTATATATCTTACTGTTCTTTCTTTTCATTTCGTATATATATATATTTATATATATATATATATATATATATATATATATATATATATATATATATATATATATACGAAATTAAAATTAAGAAAACTTCACCTCCGTCTCCCTTCCCTAATTTAGAGATAATGTCTGTGACCAGTGATGGAGTTATGCGCATATCACCCAGTAAATCCTCTGTTCTAGTAAGGAAATCAGGTGTGGGTACTCCAAATGGGGTGTTGAATTAATTTCAACTCGGAACTAATTTCAACTCGAAACTAATTTCAACTCTGAAATAATTTCAACTCAGATTTTGTGCAGCATAGCACAAAGCCTCCTATCTTGTTTTGATACTGTTTAATTTTTTTTGCATTGTAATTTGTAAAAGAGTTCTCTACGAACGTGAAATCTGTGAAAACCTCGGTACACAGATTTAAATTTCACTAAATTTGTGAAGTTTTCAAACGAAATTAAAATTTAATTTATTGATTTTCTTAAATTTTGATCAATAACGGCTTCTTCTGAAAGAGATTTTTTTACAAAAAAAAAAGCAACCTACTGTTCTTGCTACAAAGAACATAGCATTTTTATTTAAATGAATAAAAGTAAATAAAAAAGTACCTCTTTAACCATTTGCAACAAAAAAGAACGAAAGTTGCAGAAAAAAATGAAGTCTGAATTATTTTATCTACTAAGGATTCTTAAGGCTAAATTTAAAAAAGTAACACCAATTCATTGCATTTTGTTTAGGAATTCACGGAAATTGATGAATTTGATTTTAAATCGAGTTGAAATTAGTTCCGATTTGAAATTAGTTCCGAGTTGAAATTAATTCCGAGCTGAAATTAGATCCGAGTTGAAATTAGTTCTGTCACTCTGTGTCGCGTGTTGAGTTGTAAGAGAATTTCCGAGCAAAGCATTCAACCTTATCTGCTGTCGATGTCAGCATTTCGAATTGATTGAATAGAGGAGGGATTGAGGATTTACTGTTGTTTAGCCCACACTTCCGAGCCGCTACCCACAACTCCACCGTGCCCCCAAACGCACGCACGCACACACACACACACACACACACACACACACACACACACATATATATATATACATATATATATGGATAACGGCTTGGATTGAGGAATATATATATATATATATATATATATATATATATATATATATATATATATATATAATATATATATATAAAGTTATGTAATGAAAATTTTGGCAATCCGTATGTCCGTA
This sequence comes from Acanthosepion lycidas, assembly GCA_963932145.1. Taxonomy (NCBI): domain Eukaryota; kingdom Metazoa; phylum Mollusca; class Cephalopoda; order Sepiida; family Sepiidae; genus Acanthosepion; species Acanthosepion lycidas. The sequence goes on from OZ010614.1 coordinate 10,660,448, forward strand.
TGGAGAATCATAAGGAGGATGTAATCAAGAGAGCTCAATGTCAAACCAGAGCAATTATTACATCCCCCTTAGGATTATCCATGCGGATTACCAAACTTTTCATTACTTAACTTATACATATATATATGTATATAATGTTTGAGACCAGTAGAAGTTAAGAAATCATGTGTGGGTACTCTAAATGAGTCGATTGTTGAGTTGGAAGAGAATTTCCGAGCAAAGCATTGAACATTATTTGCTGTAGATGTCAGAAGTTCGAATTGATTGAATAGACGAAGGATTGAGGATTTGCTGTTGTTCAGCACACTCTTGCACAGCCACCGATAATCGCTATAACCGAAGTTGCGAGATGCTATATGTTGTTTAATTTTATCAGCAAACAATAACTTCGCTTCATTGAGGACACGCTTACACTCATTACGAGCAGAGCCAAAGAGACGTCGACTGTAATCAGATGTGTCGTTCTGGTACAGCCGGAAGAAGTGGTCCAACTGGGTAACAACGGCCGAACATTCATACGAGAACCAAGGAGATGAACGCAGTTTTTCCTTGCTCGAATGAAAGCATCAATGCCGCCTTTCACCGAGGAGGAGACCTCAGATGCACATTTTTGAACATGATGATTAAAAACTTCATTTTAAGGGACGTCACGAAGGAAATCACAGAACGAGTCCCACTACGCTTGTTGATAGCAGAAAGATATTCTGTTGGTAAGATGTTCTTGGCTGGTTGGGGAACAGTAAGACACTACCGGGTAATCATAGTTGCCAAGAGGGCAGAGATGCGTATTACGACAAGAGACAGGGACAGAGGTAAAAAAGAGACCGAGAAAAGAAGCGTGTCCATCAGGGTTATTGAGGAAACGCGTGGGGAAATCCACTACTTGCGTGAGACAATTAATGAAACATAAAATAACGATTGTCATTGCATCTAAATCTTTGAAGATAAAATTCGACTGGGAAGGAAGAAGCCGGCAGAGAATTCCACAAGTGAGAAGTGCGAGAAAAGAAATTGTTAGCATGGATATATAAAACCCTTCTCCAGACAGCCTATTCATCTTGCAGACACCTGCTCAGGCACATTTGTATTTGTTCAATATCCACAGATCTCAGCTTATTTACAGTTTCTGGGAGAAAACATTAGCACTTTTCGCCGCTCAGCTGGTGTTTTACGTGATGAATGAAAAGAATGAAATTTTGTGACTTTGTAAGAAAGCTGTTAATATTCATTCTGCCTCTTTTCTTTAAAATGTTCTAATTTTAGCTGAAATTTATTTATACATTCTTCCAACTTTCCTCCGTTGAATTTAAGACAAATCCTGATGCTATTTTCAGAATGGCTCGAAAAAAAATCATATAGCCTCTTTCTGAAATGAAATCTTTTCTTTAACGTCGACAAATGCCAACATGGCGGGTGGAATTCAGATGATTATTTATTTAAGCATACGCACAAATCCACACAGACATATCTACGCTAACAGTTTCTTCTCTCGCACTTCTCACTTGTGGAACAGTCTTTCAGATTTCCCAGGTAAGTTTTTTCTTCAAAAATTTAATAGCATTGACAGTTGTTATATTCTGTTTTATTAATTCTTGTTATTTTATTGTTCTCTCCACTTAATAATTTTTTTTTTCCCTCAATAACTGGCTACTCGTTTCGGAGCAAACCCTTCCCCACACAGCCTATCCTTCTTGAAGACACCCGCTCAGGTACATTTGTATTTGTTACATACCCACAGATCTCAGCTTAGTTACTGGGGAAAAGCATTAGCATTTTTCTCCGTTCAGCTGGGGTTTCTCGTGATGAAAGAAAAGAATGAAATTTTGTGACTTTGTAAGAAAGCTATTAATATTCATTGTCTCTTTTCTTTAAAATTTTCTAGTTTTAGCTGAAATTTATTTATACCTGCTTCCAGATTTTCTGCGTTGAATTTATTCAGAATGGCTCGAAAACAAACAAACAAAAAAAAAAAAAAAAAAGAAAAAAAAAGAAATCATATAGCCTCATTCTGAAATGAAATCTTTTCTTTAATCACGGGAAATGCCAACTTGTCGGAGTAATAATACTTGTATATTTAAGTATACACACAAATGCATACAGTTATATCTGTGCTAACAGTTTCTTCTCTCGCACTTCTCGTTTGTTGAACTCTATTCCGGTTTTCCCAGTCAAATTTAATTCTCAAAAAATTAAATGCAATGACAATCGCTATCTACTATCCTCCTGATTACTATTTCCCACTGATCATTAATGTTTCTGTTCCCAAATTCTACCAGACCCTGTAAAACTTTGTGTCTTAGTGGCTTTAATGCATTAAATGGGGTGAACCGAGTTAAAAAAAGAAAAAAACAAAAGATAGATGTTTTTACTGTTGAGCTGGCTAGATGTAGTCGTAAATTCTATGCTAACAGTTTCTTCTCCCACACTTTTCGCTTGTGGAACACTCTTTCGGCTTTCCCAGTCCAATCTTCTAAAATCGTTATTTTTGTGTTATTAATTTTTGTTCTTTGATTGTTATCTCTCTCCTTAATAATGTTTCTTTTTCATATTCGCTAACACTCAGTAACCTGTTGTGGCTTAGTGGCTTTATTGCCTGGCTTGGGGTGAGATGATTAAAAGAAATGTAATATATATATATATATATATATATATATATATATATATATATATATATTAATGTGAACTAAAATTTTTAAAGAGAAGATTTCACTGTGTTTTCATCTGAAATGAAGAGAATATGAAATTTAATCAAAATGGTCAAAATATATGGAAAAAAGAAGACGAACATTGGTTGAAATGTCACATTGCTTTTTTCATGGATCGAAACTCAACGGACAATAATGTTTTGAAAATGAAAAAAAAAACACTGAAATTAAGAGACAGATATGCAATGTGATAGGTCCTGATCTAGCATCTCGTCTACAGTCACTTTCTCACGGATGTGCTGTAGCTTCCCTCTGTCTTGTCTACAAATATTTTCACGTTAAGCGCTCTGACGAGATACGTTCGCTGGTTCCCAAACTGCATGAATTTAAGCGTGCTACTAGGTTGGCCTCACACTCCCAACATTTCACTGTCGAAACTGTTAAATGTAGCCGACTCTTCTACTCCAATAGCTTCATGTCTCGCACTTCCCGTCTGTGGAACTCCTTTCCTCTTACTTGCTTCCCTGATACTTATAATCTTCAATCATTCAATTGCAATGTCAATCGACATCTTCAGATACCTTGATCTAATTCTTCGACCTTCTCTTCATCCTTTCCGTCATCACGCCTCTTTACTCTTGCTCCCACTCTCTGTAACATCTTGCGTGTGCTAGTGGCATTCCCGGCTTGCCTGGGTCAAAATGCTTTAAAAAAATACGTTGAAAAATTGGCAAGTTTTCATCTGAAATCAAGAAAATACAAATTTGAGTGGAAATAGTCACAATAAACGAACGAAAAGAAGGCGTGGTTATAAGCTGAAGCAAGAGCAATATGACGTAATATTATTATGGGATTGTCAAGCATTTAATATATGTCAAGGAAATAAACTTTCTGTAGAAGTCTCTAAAAAACGAAAATACTTTTGATATGCATAGTTGTTTCAAGTGAAATAAGTTTCATATAATTTGCGATGTCAGTTGTAAAAATTGACTTCTTTTTTTTTTTTTTTTTTTAGGAGGAACATGTTGTGGGGGTGAATCTATATACTCCAATCGTTGCTGAGAAAACCTATTTTTTTAGTTTCAATTGAAGTTAATATATTAATATTTCTATATAAAAATATTCACACACACGCACTATATATATATATATATATATATATATATATATATAAAGTGGACATTGAAGTCAACAGGCTGTTTCATGCTAGACGCAATCGTCAGGCCGTCTGACGATTGCGTTTAGCATGAAACAGACTCTCGCCTCTGAGTGTTGACTTCAATGTCCACTTTTATATTTACATACGCTCTGTCTGATATTGAGCAATTTATCCTGTAAATATAGCACGCATTTAAACCATATTTCTTCATATATATATATATATATATATAGAAAGGACTTTGTAAACTGTGACTATTATTGCTGCTGATGCAAGACTCTTCGTTAAGACGAATCGAGTCCTCCAGTCACTGGCGTGTTTATCTAAAAATAAATACGTCTAAATTCATCACATATGTATGTATGTATGTATATATATATATATATATATATATATAATGATCGACTCTCCCATCGAGATTCGACGTATGAGGGTCAAGCAGATCAGTTTCCAGGAAACCGACAGCCCGACACCGGCACATGAGATTTGATTATAGTGGCGAATGCCTCGTGCAGGACCATCCACTCTTTTTGGAGGGACGAATACAGAAACCTGGTGCGCCGAATGCCACAAAGTTCCCAAACGAGCCTCCGCAAGTTTTGAATTCAGAGTTGTCCTTCTCCTAGACCAGTTGCCATCAAAGGCTATAGAACCCAGTCTGTCCTGCTATTTTACCCATAGCTGGAGGATTCATACCTTGCCCAAGGGTATTAGCACGTAAGTGAATGCAATGGATTCGACTGGAATTCGAACTCGGCTCTCCGATTCCTCAATCCAAGCCGATATCAATTACTCCACCGTGCCTCCTTATATATATATTACTATATATATAAAAGGTACAGATATGAAGCTAACATGTTTCGCTTTCATTAAAGCTTTATCTGAAAATGAAATACGGAGAAGGAAAGAAAATTCAGTCATTTTTATTTTTGCTACTTGTTTTTCATTGGTTAAGGAAACATCTTGTTCATTTATCTTGTTCAATTGCGTTCCTATCTATAAATCATGTGTGTATGTGTATCCTAATTCTATGCGTGAAACGATCGATTATGTATTTACGAGTATGTGTACGTGTGCGTCCAGTGGGTATTTTCATTTCCGTCTGGTAAAGTTCGTGTTCTTCATTGGGGGAATTTTTACGTGTTAGTGATTCTTTAATTATTGATTTTATAAAAGTTGGTGATATAATAAAGTATGTTTTGGTGTGTGTTCTTTGAGGAGACGATATTTATTAGGATCCCTTCTAAGTATTTTCTACTTAATAAATTGTGTTTTTTTTTCTTATCAGGCTTGCATTTGCTCAGTTGAAATTTTTCTTTTTTGTAATTTTACGCCAACTGAGCTGGTGGATGTTTGCTCATTGGCCCCTTTTATTCCCTCCCATATTCTTTAGTTTAATCCCCCTCCACTTAGGTGAACAGAAATGTTAGTTTTTCACGTGTGTTCTTTAGTAATTGTTGTTGAGTCTTTATGGGGGTGTGTTTGGGTGTTTGTTTGGTCGCATGATTGGTTTTTAATTTATTCAAGTCCATTAATTTCGCTCAGTTAATTGATATTTCTGCCACAATTACTCACTGTGAATCTTTTATATTCAGTTGTTCAGTTGCGTTCGTGTGTATAATTCATGAATGTGTGTGTATCGTAATTCTATACGTGAAACGGCTGATTATGTATGTACGTGAATGTGTGTGTATGCGCCGAGTTCCGATTCTGTCTGGTAAAGTCCATGTTGATGATTGGAGAAAGTTTTATGCGGAAGGGAAATAAATTAGGTGACACCGGTTATGGTTGCTGTAAGATTAACCTTAGATTCTTTAACTATAGATTTTATAAAATTTGGTGATATAATATAATCTGTTTGGCACGTCCATTGATGAGAGGATATTTATCAGGATTCCTTCTAAGTATTTTCTACGTAATACATTGTGTTCTTTTCTTATCAGAGTGTCTTTTGATAAGTTGAAGTTTTTTAGATTTCTTTACGCCAAGTTAACATACCCAGGGGATGTATGCTCGTTAACTACTTTTATTTTTGCCCCCATTTTCTTCAGTTTAATCCCCTTCCCCTCCACCGTTAGGTGAAATGTTAGTTCTCTGGTGGATGTGGGACTCTTTTCGTTTTTCCAGTATGTTCTTTCGTAATTGTTGTTGTGTCTGAATGAGTGTGTGGTTGGGTGTGTGGGTGCTTGCATGAAATGGTTTTTTAATTTATCCATGTCCCAAATTAATTTCGCACAGTTAACTAATATTTCTGCCATGATTAAGGATTGTGTTTTTTTTATATTACTAGCACGATTTTTTTTAGTTTCTTGTACATATAGTATTTTTTCACATTGCAAATATTCATTAGGTATTTGTTTTTAAATGTTGTTATTATTTCCCACCCCGCAGTCCAATTGTACATATTTGGGGCTAGTTAGGTCTTCATAGAGACCTGAGGTATTATGGTGATTGCAGTATGGACGGAACGTAAGGATGTGGTATTTTAGTGCAAGGAATATTTATAGTTTGTTTGTGTCAGTGATTGTGGCTAGCAAGGTCCAAGATTAGACAGATGATGATCCACCTCCCCATCCCCACTTTTGGCCTTGTGCCACATTTTTTTTTATATGTATACAAAAATAAATATCATTTGTTAATTTGTAGATATGGTGCATTTTATTTCTGTGTCTGACAACGAATACAAAGTCTCTCTTATTTTCGTAGATATGTTGTTTTAAAGTTCTGAATGGGGATAACTAGTTTATTATCAAATTTTTTCATAATCTTGGAGAGTAGGATAATGATTTTTTTATATTTGTTCTCGGGGGTTGCCTGATCTTTGGAATTGTGGATTTTGTAAGGTCGTTTTTAGCGTAGAGGTAGTGATTTCGTCCAGTTAACTGATATTTCTGCCATGATTAAGGATTGTGGATCTTTTATATTTCTAAAACGATTTTATTTAGTTTCTTGTACATAGAGTATTATTCCCATTGCAAATATTCATTGGGTATTCATTTTTAAATATTGTTATTTTATTTCCCACTCCCGCCAGACAATTTGTACACATGGGGGCTAGGTTGGTCCTCATAGAAACTTGAACTATTATACAGCTTGTAGTATGGATGGTATGAATGTGGTATTTTGGTGGAAGGTATATTGTATAGGTTGAGCCATTAATTGTGGGTAGATAGGGTTAAAATCAGACAGATGATGACCAGTCTTCTCCGTCTCCATTTTTGGCATTGTGCCACATTTTTGTATTTATATAAAAATAGATGTGGGTTAGAGTTGTATCTGTCATGAGAAGATTTTGTTTGAAGAAGAAAAGATCCAAAATAATTATCATTATCTACCGTCTGTGGCAATACAAAATGGCCAGAAGATGGCTATGACTAAGACATAATGTGGCCTAGAGTTTCGCACCAGGAATAAATGTACATACACATATCCATTCGCTACATGGCACTAGAAGTGGTCCGGTATTATTCGACTGTTGATCAGTGCAGCCACTCTAAGTGCTACCAAATCGTTTGAACTCCTTACTGCCAGTCGGATACAGTAACTAAAAAACTACCTACCCGCTACCCTCATTATGAAAGTGACTGCTCAGTCAGATCACCAAAAAGCTAAGACAGTTAAATCATTACGGCCATGGAAGAATGAAGCGATAAACTCTATCCTAAGGAGGAAACAAGGAACAAACCTCTACTCCTGAGAAGAAGGAGTGCAATGAAAGAAAAAGAGATAGCTAACATAGTGTAATAACGAAAGGTGAAAGCATATGAAAGAATGATTTGGGGACTCAAGAAACAATTCTCAGCCACTGAAAGATTTTCTCAGATATTGACACCAAAGCCATGCATATGTATTCTGAAATCTTTTCGACTAAGTGGAAAATAGCCTGGTGTGAAAAATCCATTCGTAGCGATAGAAAAATTTGATTTGGCTACGCAAAGTGCGAAGGTATCTGGAGAATTTTTCACGAGAAAAGATTCTACACTACAGAAATTGGAGCATATTCCACTAAAATTGCAGAAAGAAAAGTCGAGGGAGGGAATTGATTTTTTGTTTAGTGGTTTTCTCGTATTTCGTTTCATAGTATCTGTCATGAGAAGATTTTGTTTGAAGAAGAAAAGGGCCAAAATAATTATCACTATCTATCGTCTATGGCAATACAAAATGGGCAGAAAATGGCTATAACTAAAACATCATGTGGCCTCAGAGTTGCGCACCAAAATTACATGTACATACACATACCCATTCACTGCATGGCACTAGAAATGGCCCGGTATTATGCGACTATTGATCCGTGCAGCCACTCTAATTGCTACCAAATCATTTGAGCTCCTTACTGCCAGTCAGATACAGTAACTAAAAAACTACCAACCCGCTACCCTCATAATGAAAGATCACCAAAATGCTCAGGCAGTTATATCATTACGACCATGGAAGAATGTAGCGATAAACTCTATCCTAAGTTGGAAACAAGGAACGAACCTCTACTCCTGTTCAAAAAACATGGAAGGAATACAGGCGGCGAGATAGACGAACCTATCTACTTCTATTAATATGTTCACAGCACAGGAGGCTGGTCGTTTATATCGAGACATCATTTGTAGGATGATTGCCAAATAAGGATCTCGACTCATTCCAGGACAAGTAGTGAGGGATTACTAGATTATTAAAACCTTTCTCGAGGTTATCCCAGGTGTTGAACTCAAAGGAATATCAGCATAAAACTGGAATACTTCAGGTAAAATTAATAAAAAATTTAATATCATATCATAATATCATATTAATAAGCTTGTATCTAAACAAGAATGTTCACTTTCTCTCTCTCTCTCTCTCTCTCTCTCTCTCTCTATATATATATATATATATATATATATATATATATATATATTATAGTAAAAAAAGAAAGAACAGTATTCCGGTGCTCTTATTGATATTTTTATTTTTACAAAACAGTGCTCAATGTAAATTTACAGAGCATAAATATTATAAATTAACTGATTTAAAAATATGGTTCCTTCGCTACACCGGAATTACCATGTTTCAAAACTGGAAGCTAGAAACTTCAAATTTAATTATATAAGTAAATTAAAAGCATTAATTCTGTTTCATCTTCAAGCGAATTTTGGAATAACTTATTTTTAATTTACTGAGTTTTAAAAGGACATACATTCATAATTTTTTTTCCCAAAGATACAGAGAAATCCAATTATTTAAACAGGGGCGGTAGCGTGTTCATTTTTATTAACTATTGTTGTATCAAATATGAGTTACGTTCGAAAAAAGGTTAAGTCTAGGTATGGTAGTAGTGCACTTTTCCACGAAATTTGACATCCGTTCAACGCATGTCGTCTGGTTTTTTATCAACGACAGAACGTTTTTAGGCATTTTTTTCCATTAAATTCGTACTTGTATACATAAAGATTCTTTTTAAAAAGGGTGTTTGGATTAGAATACGTTGTATTGAACTACAATTTTAAAATATTATTTTTACTTTCAATTACTAATAGACTATATTTCTTTTTAAAACAAATAAATGTAGGTGTTTTATTGGTTTCTTTTAAGTGTCAGAAATATTTTCATAGGAACGTCTGGTTTCGGTATTTATTTATCCTAAATGAACTTTGATGTTGATTGAATCTTTTTTTTTAACTCATGGCTTATGCAACCTATATAGATTTTAATGTTTTCGAGATTTTCTATAGATGAGATATTGCATTGGTATACTAATGATACTGTGCGACATTTATTTTGTAGATGATAGTTATGAGGATTTCTACAGTTACATAATTTTTGTTCATCTTCATATTTTTTTATTTTTATATTGCCTAAATTTCTTTGGTTTTGGTCTAAGTTTTTATTCAAGTTATTAGCATTATGTTTCTTAATAATTTTCTCTGAGTTTTCAGTACATCTGTATCCTAATTTTTTTGTATTTTTATTGAAAATATTACTGAGTTTGCTACCTTTAGGAAAATCTTTAACGATTAATACAAGGAATTTTTGTCGTAATTTATTCTTTTTACCATTTGGGGTTGTATACCGAATTATTTTTCTACTTCTTTTTTTTGTATGCTTTCCATTTTCATTTTTTATGTAAGTTAGTTTTGGGCTTTTCTAGCTACAATCCTTTAGAGCTTTTGGTCTAAGTGTTTATTCAAGATATTAGCATTATATTTCTTAATAATTTTCTCGAAGTTTTCAGTACAGCTGTAACTTAATTTTAGTGTATTTTTATTGAAAATAGTACTGAGTTTACTATCTTTAGGAAAATGTTTAACGATTAATAGAAGGAATTTTTGTTCTAATTTATTCTTTTTACCATTTGGTTATATGGGGGTGTATACCAAATTATTTTTCTACTTCTGTTTTCTCTATGCATTCCATTTTTCTTTTTTATATAAGTTCGTTTTGGGAGCCACTATCTTTTAGAGCTTTATTATAGAAATTAATATGTTCATAGAAAATCTTCTCATTTGCTGAATTTGTACTTATTCTTTTTTCGATAGATAAAGGTATATGCTTAATTATAGATGGAGGATAATTAGATTTGAGGTGTATATATAGATCAGGATTAGATTTAGGGTGTATATATAAAGGATCTTTTATATATACACCTTAAATATAATCATCCTCCATTTATAATTAAATTCAAGATAAAAATTAAATTCAAGAGGTGGTTCCACGTTCCTCCAAACCTCCTGATCAGAGGTCTTGCTGTCGGATGCAGTTTATCGTCTTACCCTGGATACAGATGCAGTTTATCGTCTTACCCAGGACTCTCAAGGAGTTAAAGAAAAAATATCAAGTTTTAAATTATATTTTTAAATTGAAGTTTTTGATAAGAAACAATGTAACAGTTTGGCTCTTATCGAAAATTGAATAGTGAATTTCGTTCTCAATATTCACTCGACCGTCCTGGATATGACAATAGACTACATCTGCGTCCTGGGTAAGACGATAAACTACGTCCAACAGCAAGGCCTCTGATCAGGTGGTTTTGAGGAGCATGGAACCTCCTCTTAATTGCTGGTGTTCCCACGTCCATCCTGACCCGGAGTGGTAGCACCTGTTAGGGTCCCAGCTATGGGCATATAGTTAACCCCCAAACTGAGGTCAAAACACTATGAAAGTGTAAAGATAGGTTTTAAATCAGAAATACGTTTTGTAAAAAAGTTACCAGCAATAAATTTTTGAAGAAAAAAATATTACCAAAAATAGATTTTTGAAGGAAAAAATATTACCAGCAACAAGAATTTTGTAGGCTTTAAATAACCCATTGAGGATGATATGCGGTAAAACAAACCAAACCAAACCACTATTCACTCGAGAAATTTAAGGTAAGAAGCTACTTTGAAGTTGAAATAATAATAATGTTCAACAATATTTTCTTCTTTACGAATGTCTGTATTTTATTCAATCAGACATGCCTAAAAGAGAATATGCTGCCTAAATACGCATATATATATATATATATATATATATATATATATAGAGAGAGAGAGAGAGAGGAAAGAGAGAGAAATAGAGAGACGGAGAGAGAAAGAGAGAGAGACACACACAGAGAGAGAAATAGAGAGCAAGGTAATAAAGTCACTAAGATGCAAGGGCCTACTCTGTGAGAAAACAAATCTAAGACAAAAATTATCAAAGAGCAAGAACAATAAAAGAGCAGGAATTAAGAAGAGAGAAGATGGGAATTGACTGGAAAGGAAGAAGGCAGAAGAGAGTTCCACGAGAAGTGCGAGAAAAGAAACTCTTATCATAGAACTTACGGTTATATTTGAACATTTCAATTGTAAATTGATGAGATCTTACCGCCAATTGTATCATCACATATAGTGGAATTATACTCAATTTGTTTTCATTTTACCTATATATATATATATATATATATATATATATATATATATATATATATATATATATATCAGGCTCAAACACTAATATTCCATGGTTACAATTTGTTACATTTGAATCGTAATCACGATCCAATTCATCAGATCTACAAATTCAAAAAGTAATCGGAAATTGTAGGTCTGATGAATTGGATCGTGATTACGATTCGAATGTAATAAATTATAACTATAGAATATTAGTGTTTGAGCCTTTTATGTTATACTCTGTCCTGGACATTGAGTTCTACCTGGATTCTATCCTCTTGTAAATTTATATATATATATATATATATATATATATATATATATATATATATATATGTATCTATGTATATATATATTTTAAATAAAAACAGACCACTTTAAGGTTCCATGTAATAAATTATTTCACCACAGCCCTTTTAAAGGACTGTGGATCATCAGACTTTATTTCCAAACTAAAAAATGAAAAGAAAATTTACACATTTTTGAAGGGCCGTATTAAACATATGTAAATTAACGAAATGAGGAAGTGAGGGGGTTGGAGAGAAGACATGTGTGAGTTAGCAGACATTGACACATTTAAACAGTTAACTTAACGAAAGTTATATATTGATATCGAAGGGGTAGAGAAGAAAAAACCCATAGAGAGAAAAAGAGAGAAGAAAGTTATGAGAGAAAGTGTCACTAATTTTCTTTGTAAAAAAGAAAAGAAAAAAGAAAAGGGCTAGAAACAGACGCTGTTATTTTGTTTTACTTTGCAAGTGTTATTTTGGGGGTTCATAAAGATTATAATGTTTGATATAAATTTGAATGTCTCTAAACTGTTTACAAATAATTTAATTTGATGTTTGTTAGTGATTTAAATTTTATTAAAATTTTGGGGATTTACTATGAAATAGTCGATTAGAAAAATATTCATAGAAAAGAATAAAAATTTTATTTTAAAATACTTCTAGTAATCTTTTTTCGAATTTTTAAATTTTTAAAATTTTTTTTTCAATCTCTTTAAAAATTTTTTATTATTGATTATTAAGTTGACATCTCTATGCGTTTGAATTTTATTCATGAATTTAACTCGTGACTGTTTCTAGATAGATAATCTCTTTTACTTAAATTTTAATTAAGTTAATATGGAGTAATATTTGAAGGTAATATTAAAGATCTTGCTCTGTCATATACTGTATACACACCCATGCAAATATCACATATACACACACGTTCCTTTACATGTTCAATCACTCATACAGGTACCCATGTGCCGATATACACTGGTAACTTCATGTATTAACACCTACCTAGATATCAAAGAATTTTCCAATTTAAATATTTTATCATCAATAATAGTTATTAAAGGGTAATATATTTCAAATTAATTTAAATTATCAATTTTAAAAAATTTCCTCTACATTATAAAGAATTTTAAATTCACACTTCCAATTGGAGAATATTAAATGAGAAAATGAGATAAAACACTAATAACAGAACTGTAAGACCTTCTTTTATAATATTCTGTGTATCCACACACACACACATATATGTATATATATATACATGTATATACTCATACATACACATATACACATGTAGATATACACACACACATACATACATACACATGTACATACACACACATATATACACACATATATATATACACACATACACATACATATACACATATATACACATATACACACACATATACATATACACACATATACACATACACACAAATATATACATATACATATATACACCCACATGTGCGTGCATGCAAAAAACATATCAAAATCCATACTTGATTGCATTATTATATCTATATTCTCCCATATTATATATATGAACTCACAACTTCTTATATTTATACATACATACACTATCTATGGAACGACATACATGTAAGCATCGATATATACACACCCACACTCACACATACATATATAGAAATTATAAAAAATTGTATACATACACATCCACACATATACATGTCCCCACATACCCACACATACATATATATACACATATATACATATAACTACATATATTTAAAAAAAAAAAAACCCAAAACCAGATCACCTATATACATACAAGTATATATACATACATATCCATAACCATACCCACCCATATATATATATATATATATATATATATATATATATATTGCATATATATATATTGAATTAAAGTATCAAGCCCTGTTTCATCCTCAAGTAAAAATTTAGGAATAACCAATGCCCTGCCTCAGCTTGACCTCTTTCCGAAGGTCACTGATATGTGGATACAAATTAACTCTTAAGCCCCTTATCAAAATGGTCGTTCTAGCCGTTTCCATAGTAACTAATTTTACCAATGAACATGCTTATAAAGTTGTGTAAATTTCAAGATTGGTTATTCCTAAATTTTCGCTTGAGGATGAAACAGAGCTTGATACTTTAATTCAATTTAATTTTAATAATTATATTGAGGGTTTCGGCTTTCGTTTTTGAAACATGAGAACTCTTATGTAGCGAAGGAATCATATTCTTAAAAAAATAATTACAATTTAAGCTCTACTTCTGCATGGAGCATTGTTTTTTAAAAATAAAAACAAAAATACTAAAGAACTCCAGATTATTTACCTAACGTGTTTTTTCCTATTTTTCTACATATTTGCACACACACACACACACACACACACACACACACACACACACACACACACACACACACACACACACACACACACACACACACACACACACAGATATATATATATATATATGTTGATCACTAATATTATCTATCTATCTATCTATATCTCTCTCTTTCTCTCTCTCTCTCTCTCTCTCTCTCTCTCTATATATATATATATATATATATATATATATATAAAATCAAAAATTGTACAGCGAATTACTCTCTCATTATTAACTCGAGAAAGTCAAGTTCTGAATTTTGAAAAGCAAAACAAAAGACGTTGTGTTTTGTAATGTTTGACAAAATCTTTTGTCTTCTTTACGAAATCGTGTTCTTCATGCTGTGTTTAAAAATACTGGAAGAGTTACGTCAATCATTTTGTTTTTTTCATAATAATATTGTTGTTTAGAATTGTCTTTTCTTTGGAAGTGACGTGTTATCAATCTGTTTTAATTTGAAAAAAAAACGACATTCGACGATATGATTTCCGCCGATAGGTACGATCGTTTAGGAAAACAATCTAAATGTTTATTTTCAAATTCAAGAATCTGAATATTAGCTGTGAAAGTTTGTGAATCGGAAATTGAATAGTGAATTGTTTCTCTTGTGACACCAATCAATATACCACAACGCTTCCTGCATGGTCAATTGCTGATACTTCATATGGCGCACCTATCATTCGCATCTTCATTTTTCTCACAATTCCACCTTCTTTTTTTGGCGCGAAGCAAAAATAAACTCAAGCCCGTTCCTTATAAAAGCCAATCGACTAACCTCTCAGAAGTCAAACTTTGGTAACCATTCCAAGAATAAAGGACGAATAGAACGGGCTAAAAAAATAGACAAGCGTCGTATATAACTTTGCAAACAGACATATATTTAATATTTATTTATCTAATACATAATATTTATAATTTATTTAAGAATTTTGTCGAAGGCAATAAGAAAGGGCAGTAAAACAAGAACACAAATTTAAGAAGAAGCTAAGAGTCGCCCACAGACTGCCAAATACACGCCTCAGTCAAACTTATTCGGTAAATTATTATTAAGTTGCTTACAAACTTCTTTCTCATTAGTCTCCAAAAGACGAAAATGAAAAACGTTTTCTTTTGTATTTTGACCCTTACTGCTATTTTCACAAGTTCTGTTTTCGCTGGAGTGAAACCCGAGGTGAGTAGAGATCACATTTTTTCTTCTTTTTTTTTTTTAACCGTTTCACCCCAAGGGCGCAGGGGTTTACAGGGAGTGAAAGAGAATGAGAAGACTTTAATTGGGGAGAAATCAGAAACGGACGATAAAAAGGAACAGGGTCCCGGAAGACAGAAGATGGCGATTGACGTTGCATTTAAATTTTTGAAGAAATTAAGTGTCACAGAAGCAAGAAATCGGAACGGATTTCCACAGGTGTGGGAAAAGAAGTTGCATCTAGCTAGTTCAAGAGTCAAACGGTGAGACCTAGTTGCCAATCGAGTATCTTGCTTACATTCACGTAGTCTAGGGACCAGGGAAACAAAGACCATCAAAATAGACGGCATGAAAGTATTTATAGAAAAGTTACAGAAGGAAGCCACTTTCCGTCAGTGAGAAAGTGACTGAAGGGAAGATGCCAGGTCAGGATCAATTACATCACAGACCTTTCTTTGAAATTAATCAAGAATATTCAGATATATGACAGGAACACCTTAACCGATGTGGCAGCAATATTCAATGAATGGAAGAATTGTAGATCTTGAAATGTTCAAGATGGTGGTCTTTAATCTTAGAATTATTTATTCCTCCTGATATTACGTGGGCGTGGCCCAGGGGGTTGCCTGTCTCCCACAGGCGCCAATGAGGAGGGGGTGTTGTATCCCAAATGAAAAAGGGGTCTCCTGGCAACTTTTCTTATTTATTTATAATACAATTGGACGAATGTCAACACCTTTGTTGACTCTATCACAACGTTTTGGACGCTGTGCTCACTCGCATTCATACTAAGCCTATTTTTTCAACAAGAATGTCCATCCTGTAAAAGTCCCAAGAGCCACTATAGTTAGAGGACAACAGAGAAAGAGTTGTATAGTTACTATCAGAATTTGAAACCGCAACTTCTGATTGAAATGCCGACGTCTCTCGCTACCAGCCTTTATTTCTCTATTCTAATTTCGATTTTCATTTATTGACAGGAATTTCTACTCCAATATGGTTATTTGAAAGAAAAGACCGGGGCTAACAGAGCTGAGAATCCGACCCCTGAAGAAATACAGAACGCTATTTTGTAAGTAGTTTTTTTTCTTTTAAAACCCGACCATCGTCAATTTTTCGAACTTTAAATGATAGGCTCAACACTATGATGAATGAAAGTTATTTGACGCTCTTCACCCCCCACACCCTCTCTCTCTCTCTCTCTCTCTCTATATATATATATATATATATATATATATATATATATATATATATAGAGAGAGAGAGAGAGAGAGAGAGAAAGAAAGAAAGAAAGAATATTCTTTTTTTTCTCTTCCGAAGCACCAATGGCATAGGGGTAAAACACCAAATCGGTCAAAGTTTTGAGTCTGGCTTGAAGCATTCGGTTGTCAAGTTGCAATGATGAGCTGTGATACACCGAAACAGATCTGTATACACACATACACACACAGACACACACACTCACACACACTCACATATATATATATATATATATATATATTAAATAATTAAACTTTTTATTCAATTTTTGTTGTGTTTGTATAAGTGTTTTCTTTTCTGGACATAAAGTGTGTAAAAAGTCATTTCATCGAAGTTTCCCAAGTATCCATCCAAGATTAAATAATTTCTTCGATATCAGAAAAAAATCCCCCCCAACTCTTTTCTGGCATACCCGTTCCATTCTACTTAATATAACATATATGGACGAAAATTTACTGCCGATCCATACTATGTTTAATATATATATATATATATATCTTCAGCAGTATCACTTATATATATAAATAAATACACACACATTCATGTATATATATAAAATAATTAAGCTTTTTATTCAATTTTTGTTGTGTTGGTATGAGTATTTTCTTTTCTGTGTAAAAATTGTTCAAATGATCTTTGTATCCGAGCGTTTTCCGCTATTCTATTCGCCATTATCAGGGATATCCAAAAAAAAAAAAAAAAATTAACTGAATGTGTAGATTTTTTATATATGTTCCTGGAGTGATGGGAAATTTCTTTATTTTCCAAACGCAGCCAATACGTCGTGACTGAACTGGAACTCGGATCTAAGATTTCCATTTCGTAGCCATTATCCGTTACATCATCCGCACATACAAGTTTAGAGAACTTGCTATTCTCAAGCGGTCACCCATCTAGGTACTGATCATGATCGACGTTGATTAACCGCGTTGATCGATTGGTTGATCAATTGATTCGTTTTTTTACGGTTTATTCAGCCTTTGCAGGTTATTTAAAGCCAGAAACTATTTTTAGGTTGTAAGAATTTTTTTTTTTTGATAATAATGATTGAGTTATACTATGGATTGCTACCTTCCCCAATGGTATTTTCGCGTAAGTCAATATAACGAACACAACCGGAATCGGAACTCCGCTCTACGATTACCAATTCCATGTCATTTTCCATTACACCACCCGCACATCCAGACTTACGGCAACTTGTCGTATAGGAACCAATGTTTTAACGTTATATAGCCGTAAGCCAGCAATTTTCGGAATAAGGACATAAAACGTTACTGGGTAAATATTTGAAAATATTATCTATACAAGGAGGTCCTCGACTTACGTCGGAGATCCGTTCCTACGGCGCGTCGTAACCTAATTTTCAACGTAGGTCAGAACTCATCTACATAAGCGATTGGCAACCATAATGAAGGGCAAAATGTCCCTCCCTCTCTCCAAAAAAAAAAAATAAAAATAAAAAAAGATGTCGCGCTTCATCTAATATTGCAAATTCTTATTGATTTCTTTTCCCTCATTCTGTCCATCGAGAATATCAATTAATTGTCTTTATTTATTGTCTATAAATTTCCCTGGCTACCAATTTAGTTAGCTTTAACCATTATTACTAAGATTAACAATAGTGACACTATATATACCACGTGATTTTCTCTGCTGGAATTACACAAATATTCTACTGAATAAATTAGTCCAGAAGGATTCACTGATAAAATAATTATGTAAATTACTAATACTTTCACAAATCAATCAATTTAAAACGATATTTTCTGCTGTACGATTAATTTTGTCTTTTCCTATTTTGCATAATTCGCATGTCAAATCTGTTGTATTTCACCTATTGTACTGAAAATTGAGTTTTATGTTCCTTTTCTTGTCCTTATTATGATATACAAAACCTGGCATCGAACGAGAATTAAATTCTGAGAAATGGATAAAAATATTCAAAATTGGTGGATGTACGAATAATTTCGCCGTTCACTGTCTATTACTGAAAACTTAAATGTCTATTGGGCCGACAGTAATCTTCTCTCCGCTATTAAGCGTCGGGTGATGCCATAGTTTGTCACACGGCATGGCAGCCGTCTGCATGAGCATCTAACATTTATATATAACATTTTCAAACGCTTTGACCAGTTCATTTTAGATGAATCATGCGTCAATTTTTGACTCTTTCAGGATGGTTCCGCATTTTTCTATCGCTAACTCCCGATGTTGGAGTAAAGCAGATACATTTGTAAAGGTAGCTTATGGTTGAAAACGCAACCAAATTTTGTTAAATCCTAATCGGTGTTTCAAACTGAAATTTTGGAGGTTGAATAGGTTTTTTCCTAATTCTCGAAATGATAGTCCGAGAAATTGAAATATTAAAATTGGTTTCGTTCGGATAATTGGAAAATACTCGGAGTATTGCAGTTCATTTCAAGCACGGTTAATTGAACACGGAAATCAGTGTACGGATAATCGAAATAATCATCAGGCCAGATACATCGATCTCGATTATCCGGACATCATAAACAGTACTTCGATTTTCTGGAATTTGTTTAACCGGAATTGAAATAAAGAGAAGAATTGAAATGATCAGTCCGATTATAGCGTCATAAGTATTTCCTCGATTACACATATCTCGATTATCCGGATATCGTAATCAGTATTTCGATTTTCCGGAATTCAATTATCCGGATTTGAAATGATGAGACGAATTGAAATCAGCAGTCCGATTAGAACGTTAAATAGCACTTCCACGATTATCCGAAGTTCACTCTCAGCAATCGATTTTCCGGGATTCGATTCTCCGGACTTAAATAGAAGAACTGAAATTATCCCAACATTTTTATATTTCCTATATTCTTATATTTTCACATTCTTATATTTCTCTTCGGAGAAGCTATTTGAGAATTTAGTAAACCATACTCAGGTTTTGAAACTTACAATTCCAAACGCCGAAGTATTGATTATAAATTGAGAACTGTTTAAGTCGGTTGATATTTCAACCGGAAGTTATCCTTACAAATGTATCCATTTCGATCCAGTTTAGCGACAGAAGAACGCGAGGCCAGCCGGAAAAAGAGAAACATTGAAGCCTTTTGTTCGTTAGAAATTGAATGGACAAAGCGTTTGAAAATATTATTTTACGATGTATATGATAAACCTCTTTCAGAAAATGAAACGTCATTTTTTTCGATAATTAATGTATACAGTTATCCGGAATTTTTAATTATTCGAACATATTCTATTTTTTACTTCATGTGCCAAGATATCTAGATAATCGGGTAAGTACTATTATTGTTAAAATTGTGCTAAAGCTTTAAATGATTTCTGAATATTTTCTAGCAAATTTTAAAATTCCTGAATACATTGCTAAAAGAAGACAAAACGTTGATTAAAAATAGGAAATGAGTTATCCCTTCATATAAGAAATTTCTTTACTTATTTTTCTGTTGACAGAAAATATCAGAAGTTTAAAGGATTGCCAGAGACTGGAAGAATTGACCCAGAAACAGAGAAAAAAATGAAGGAACCAAGATGTGGGATGAAAGACATCAACAATGGAGTTGCGGAATACCACCTTCGTAAATAAGACATTTAATCTTCTGAGTTTAATTGTGCGCCTCTTCTAGTACAAGTATTGGCTACCGAGTGTCAGAAACACGGTTGGCACTTGTAGCTCATCTAGTGTGACCTTTAAACAAGACTAAAGAAGTGATACTTTATACCTATTTAAAATTCGCTATATATATATATATATATATATATATATATATATATATATATATATATATATATATATATATATATAACTTTCTGCATGTTTCGCTATTCATTTTCTTAATGTCTAATTGATTCATTACTTAGACAACAAGAGATTGCCAGGCCCTGCTTTTATTCAAACCTACCTTTTTATTCCGGACTTTAATATACAAGATGGCGGCTCCCTACAGACTCCGTTTATGAAGTAAACTATATGTCGGCAGATTTCATTTCTTTTATTAGACGGTTGTGGCCCTCCACTGCCTCATTTTATAAAGTAGAGTATGTTATTTCGCCAGATTTCATTTATTCTATAATCTGTGGGTTATGATTTCTTGGGAAAGATAGCGGAGTGATTTCCGGCTGCCTCCGCAACAGTTCTGAATTCATTTGAAACTACACTTCTATTCCGTATTTCAGTGTAGACGGTTGTAGCTCTCCACAGCCTCCTTTTATAATGCAGACTATGATATCTCGCCAGATTTCATTATGTGTCAGTTATTATGATTTTTTGCGAAAGGTAGCGGAACGATTTCCGCTTGCCTCCTCCTCCTTTCTTAATTCATTTCAAACTACCCTTCTATTCCGTACTTCAATGTAGACGTCTGTGACTCTCCACAGCTTCCTTTTGTAAAGTAGAGTATGATATTTCGCTAGATTTCATTTCTTTTATTATCTCTAAGTTATCATGATTTCTTGTCAAAGATAAAGGAGTGGTTTCCTGTCATCTTCTGCATTCTCTTCTTATGCATCGTACTGGTTGAACTTTAGCGAAAATCTTTTAAAAATTGAATGCAATAAATGAGGTGTGGGTAGTAATAGGTTTATCAGCCCCGAAAGTGGAATTGGCGGTCTGTGTTTAATTTCAGAACGGGCCTGTTGCATTCACTTTCATGCTAATGCCTTTTGGTATGGTGAATTCTGAATTATAGACTTTGGAGAATGTAACAACAGAACTACTCCACTGTCTTTCCCCAAAAGTCATGGCAATTCATAGTAAAGGTGAATAATGATGTCTGCATTCTAAAAAATATTTTTATAAAAAGGTATCGTAACTCGTTGTAATACACATTATCCTAACTTTTGTAACACAATTTTCTTTATTTTCACAAGGCCTTGTGCCAGACTAAACCTTTCTATTGATTATCAGTCTATATTTCTGAGATGAGGTATTATGTACACTATTTAAATTATTTGGACTCTTGTCCTCATCTTTGTTACCATATTTATTACAACATTTCGGCCGTTGTATGCTCCGGCCTTCTTCAGGTGGTTGGAATATCAAACTGAACCCTTTATTTCACTAACTGGGGTAGACTGTTCTAGTTCCAGGTGCCATGTTTAATGGATGTCGGTTATCAGTTATCTCATGTTAATTCCCCTGTGAAAGTTCTCCAATGCCTTAACTGGGTATTGAACTCACACTCTTTGGGTCCAGTCACTGGATCTAACCAACGCCTTTATCCACTGTGCCATGTGTCGTTTCTGTTGATATCTCTAAAAATGAGCAGGTATGAAGGGAAAACGATCGAAGTTGAATAAAACGAAAGTTTTACCGTTAAAATCTTTATATTACTACAGTTGAATTCTTGAAAACTCGACTTAGAAGTCATTCCGGATATGAGGAATTGGTTAGAAAGTCCGGATATGAGGGCTTATATTTAGATTAAAATAAAAGAACTGAAATTTATGGCAAACAAAATAAGCTAATGGTTAGTGAAATATAACGGAATTGATTTTAAGGAAAAATAAATAAATTTTGTAATGTTAATGAAAATTCGTTCAATTAAGTATGCCACGTATGCAAAACAAATAATGTAACGATGAATTTTTATTCGCTGTTGTATTTTCTTTCGTTTGTAATGTCATTCAAAACTTTTTCCGCATTTCGTTTTGCTTTGTTTTTGAAATTTTTTTAAACGAATGACAGTTTTTAACTTTGCGTCCATTATTGCAATCGTCAGTGCCGAATGCTGGCTTTCTTTCCATAAAACTGGCAACCTTTTCAATAGCTTTTTCAATTTCAGTCCAGGTTTCATCACAATCATGTTTTTTATTTCCTTGTTCATCGTGACAATGTGAACACTAGAGAATAGTTTCTTTGCAATATTTTATATTATAAAATGTTAACTTTACTATGTTGAACTTAGCCATTAGTTACAATGAACTTTCACCAGTGTCTAGAATATTAAAAAATTTCCACTTTTTGTGATAACCCCAAAGTTGTTCTTTTCCTCTTATTCCTATTAGAGCGAAATAAGCATAAGCAAAAAGTATATTTCCTGAAAAATAGAAATTTCAAATCAGTTACATATCACACAAATAATTCAAATATACACATGAAAACCATATCCGGATATGAGGGATTCCGGATATGAGGGTTTCCGGATATGAAGGATTCCGGATGTGAAGGATTCCGGATATGAGGGATTCTACTGTATTAACAATAAAGACAAAAGACTTTTTTATTACTAAATAAAATCTTTTAAATCCTTTTTAGAACCTTCGAAATTTTGCCTAAAAATTTGCTTCGTGTCAGAGAAGGAGACATTTATGGTCAGCGGGAGATCATAAATTCCAATTTTAGCGTCTTTTTTGCGGTTAAAAAATAATCAATTTTGAAATTCTTGCAAAAATCAGATAATCGTTGGCTGTTAATGAAAATTCCAGGACTTATTTACAAATGAATTAAATTTTTTTTGAGCATTTCTTTGTAGAAATCCTTGTAAAAATATTCTTATATCTCTTCACATTTATTTAAATTATTTTGGCATAGTAGTGTTTATATTAGTTATAAGAACAAGTCCATGGAGAATTAAAATCATTAAATGTTTTGTCAAACAAACCCGAAATTACGCAAAATCTACTCTTAACTTTAAATAAAAAATGCAAAAAAACTAAGAAGTTATTTAATCAGAAAGGCTTTTATGAATATGCAAAAAAACAAAAACAAAAAAAACAAATAAAAAAACAAAAAATAAAACAAAAAATAAAACATCCGTGTTAAAAAAAAGAAGCTTTCTTAAGATATTTTAAAATAAAAGTCATGGCAATTGCGCTGATAATCTTTCCCCACTGATGCCCCGAATACATGAATTTAAGCGTGCTACTAGATTGGCATTTAGGTCCCACTCTTTTACTGTTGAAATAGTTAAATGCAACCACCACTTCTACTCCAACAGGTTCTTTTCTCGCACTTCCAGCCAGTGAAACTTCCTTTCGTTTACTTGCTTCCCTGATAACTAGAATCTTAAAAAATTTAAATGCAACATCAATCGCCATCTTCTGTCTTCTTGTCGTTTCCTCAATCATCCCTATTCTCAGTCTTCTCTTTCACTTTCACTGCCTGCAACACTCTGTAAAGTTTCAAGGAATGTATATTTTATTTTTGAAGGATTCTGTTCACGCCCTCGTCAATATGGCTGATTTTAACGATTTCGTGCAAAAAATAATTCCAATCAATTTAAATTTGGCAATATGTTTTGCATATTGGAATACTAAATTTAATTTATTAGCTTGGAATTAAAAACTAAAAAGCTTCATGAAAGATTATTTAAATTTAAAATGCATATCCTTCTTTCTTTTTTTTGGGGGTGGGTGGGGGGTTCCTACGTTACTGTGACTATATCTTGTTCTTTATTGTTTTAGATTCAAAATGGCCGAAAAATGTAATCACTTGGAAGATTAACAAATACAGTAGAACTTCCAGACTCTCTCCTTCTGAACAACAGTAAGTAAATATAAGGATTTTCTCTAATATTTTTCCTCCGGTCGCTGTCGTTTCGCTGACGGCAATGTCATCAAATTTTAAATCTAAATTTTGTCCATTTGAAATACTGGATCATAATTATTCAGTTTGAATAGACAAGAAGTCATAAAAATAGCTTTAAAGTTCCGGCTTATACCTTTTTCTGATTACTCAACGGTTGGGACCAGATGAAAGGAAAATGGCCATCACGGCCATTCAGATGAGGGACTTATAGATTTAGATAAAATTTAAAAAAGTAAATAGTTATTATTTTATTCTATTTCAGTCATGCTATAAAGCGCGGCCTTGAAAGGTGGTCACGAGTCACTCCACTGGTTTTACCGGAGACAAGGGGAAAAGCCGATATTAATATTTCATTCGAGAGATTGAACCACGGTGACGAAAATTTTAAAGGAAGGGGTAAGTTCAGAGAATGGCTTTTGTTGTCTTTGTTTCTTTGTTTCTTGTTTATCTATTTTCCTTCTCTGTCATATTACTCTCTGTACTCCTCTTTCTCTCTCTAAATATTTATTCTTCTTTCTATTAGGTTGGTGCAAAAATAATGACGTATCAATGTCGTTTTTTGACGTTAAAAAATACGTCAAAAACGACATTATTACGTCATTATTTTTGCACCAACCTAATACAACCCTTTTCTTCTCTTCTTCCTTATCTCATTCTTCTTTCTATCGCCCCTTCCTTTATTCTCTTGCTCTTTTTCTCTTTCTTTCTTTTTTCTTACTTTTTTGTTTTTCACTTTGATTTCGTTTTGTCAACAACTTATTTCTTTCCCGTTTTCTTTGTAGTTTCCCCTTCTCTCGTATTTTTCTCTACCCTCCTCCTCCTCCTTCTCTTTCTATCACCCTTTTCCTTTCTACGCATCCCCTCTCGTCTCCTATGTGTCATATTGTTCTTCTTTCTACCTTCCTTTATACTCTTGCTTTTCCCATCTTCTTTCTTTCTTTCTTTCTTTCTTTCTTTCTTTCTTTCTTTCTTTCTTTCTTTCTTTCTTTATGTGTTTGATTTCGTTTTTTCAACAACTTATTTCTTTCTCGTTTTCTTTCTCTTCTCCCTACTCTCATATTTCTCTCTGTCCTCCTCCTACTCTTCTTTCTATCACCCTTTTCTTTTCTCAGTATCCTCCGCCTCTTCCTCTTTCTCATATCTTTCTTCTTTCTATCGCCTCCTTCCTTTATACTCTTGCTTTTCCTCTCTTTCTTTCTTTCTTTCTTTCTTTCTTTCTTTCTTTCTTTCTTTCTTTCTTTCTTTGTTCACTTTGATTTCGTTTTGTCAACAACTTATTTCTTTCTCGTTTTCTTTTTCGTCTCCTCCTCTCTCAATATTTCTTCTTTTTTCTATCACCCTTTTTCTTTCTGTCACCCTTTTCCTTTCTCCGCATCCTCCTCCTCTTCCTATGTGTCATATCGTTCTTTTTTTCTATCGCCTTCTTCCTTTATACTCTTCCTCTTTCTTTCATTAACTTTTTTTTTCTTTCTCCCTCTTTCTTAATGTATATTCTCCCCGCTCTTCCTTCTCTTCACAATATTTTTTCCTAGATTTTATTTTTATTTTTTTTTTTTATCACGTTGACTCTCGGGATTTTTCAGGAGAAGTTTTAGCCCATGCCGCCTACCCTCAACGTGGTTTCATCCATTTTGATGACGACGAAATCTGGATCAATGGAAAATGGGGAGGGACTGATTTGGAGACAGTCGCTGCTCATGAATTCGGCCACGCCCTCGGCCTTAAGCACTCAAAAATTCATGGAGCACTAATGTTATCTGAATATCAAATATTTCCCGATAACTTTAAACTTCACTGGGACGATATTGCAGGAATTCAGAGACTTTACGGTAAGTGGATTGTATTTTATTTTTTATTGGGGAGTGTCTCATTCTACACCCATCTGTTGATAATCGCTCATTATGCCTGTAGCTTTTTTAATGAGGAACTTTACTGCCATAACACAACATCTTGAAACAGCATAAAATTCAAAATATAACATCTGCAAGAACATTAGATCTATTTCCAGTTGTGTGTTCAGTACACGTGTAAACCCGCAAAAATACTAAATCACAACAAATAGTGTCTAAAAATTCAATATTATTCTCCTGACAAATATTGGTTCTTTCACGCCTACAAATCAGCGTTCAAATCCAAATTATTTGTCGGCTTGGTTTTTCGAACCCAAGCGTTGAAGTATCAGTGGATATTGTTGGATGTGTAACATCTCAGTGGCGAAATCAAAACTATACCAGACCGACATATATGACTCATAGAGAAATACCTTCTCGGCGAAAACAAATCATACATAATTATATTGAACAGACTACTAGTAGCCTGTCAAGGCGACTGACGCTATATCTCCTAGACCAGCGCTCAATACGGACATATTTGTAAAGAGGGAAAAACACCCATAAATAATGATATTTTCACGTTCGAGTTACTGCAGACCGAGAGAATGTTTTCATTTCTAAATCTATCTTTTGCTTTATGTTGCGCTTGCAGGCAAGAAATCAACAAAGGTAACCACCAGTACCCCCAGAAGCACCACCCCTACAAGGACCACACCCAGAACGACCACACCCAGACGGACTCCAACAACACGCAGAACAGTTACAAACAGACCAACAGGAAGCAACAGATTTTGTAATCATCCCTACGCAAGCATTGATGCAGCCATGAGAAGTAAGTCAACTCAGGTTAAACCGTGTATAGTCCACGATGAATCACCTGCTGATGGTCGGAGATTCTTCCTCTTCTTCTTCTTTTTCTTCTTCTTCGCCTATCAGCCCGTGAAGGTCCTTTGTTGGACGTAGGCTTTTCCAGATTCATTATCTGACTGCATCTTTTTTATTCATAATTGACTGGTTTGGTTATACTGTCCATAATGTGTCGCCTGCTGATCGTCGGAGATTCTTCTTCTTCTTCTTCTTCTATCAGCTTGTGAAGATTTTTGGGCGGGCGTAGGCCGTCCCTAGATTCAGAGAGAGAGAGAGAGAGAGAGAGAGAGAGAGAGAGAGAGAGAGAGATAGAGAGAGTGGGGGATGGGTCATTTCCTTCACATCACGACTGCAGTAAAATATATAGGATCATTTGATGTTTCCTGGTATTTTGGAGACCCACGACCCTTCACACGACCATAGCCTTCGAAAGCTTTATGGTACTGCTGTGGTTTCACTGACGTGAGGATATTAGCCTTATGTCCAACCGGTTTTTAATTCAGAGTTATTGTTCTTCTAGACTGGTTACCAAACAAGGCTAAGTAGCCCAGTCTGCCATGATATTTAACTCACTGAGAACGGTAATAATCGGGAGCGGGGAAGAAATGGATTCGTAGCCAAGGGTATTTGTGGCGAAATTTCGGAAAGTCGATCGCACTTCTCGATAACTGCTACGCTACGAGCATGTCCGACATTCATCTCATATATGATTTCAGCTTTGTTGTTTTGAAAGCAACAACTGGGCACCCAATGAAGATTGAACTCGCCATTAGAGCAATGGTAAGCTTACTGATTACTACTCTACAACAGGCGCCGGAAGTAGATATTTACGCGTCATAGTTTAACTTGTCACGCCTAGGGAAGGTGTAACGAGTTTGCTGACATCTGCTCTAAGGCAGGCGCTATATATATTTAGTAAATTTAGTATAGTCTGGCACAAGGCCGCAGTAAGGAGGTGATACAGTTAGTCTCTGGTCCTTTCCCAAATGCTATTTTTAAGAACCATAAATAAAAAAAAATAAGCAGCTTGATTTCAGAACATTTTCTTTCTTTTATGTGAGTGATCATGACTTTCCACAACCTCCTACATTTAGTAGATCTAAGCAATAATTGTCTCCTTTGTATAAGCCCTGGTTCCTGTTCTGTCATTCGTTTACACAAGCTCGTTAGGTAGGCTATCCCCTGTTTCCCATTACCCCTCTTTTCTTCAATATGTTTTTTGAGTGTCAGTTTCTTCAAACCTACTTTCCTCGTTATGTGTCCCAGAAATTTCAACTGTCTCCTTCTTCTAAAATGGAATATTGCAGCCATATTTGTGCTAGTGACACCCAATCCCCTCTTTCAAAACTTGACAGAGTTGAAAGGATTTTATACAGCCTTTTGAGTGAGGAGTTATTTTCCACCTTACAACCACTTTCCCCAGAGCCGAAATACTGCAAGCCGATTACCATTCTGTCGCTATTTCCATAGAAAATGGTTAGACGAGCTACATTCCCTCGTTCCTCCAGTTACAAACTCGTTATGCCGTTATATGAATGAATACCAAATTCTCCAAGACGTTTTTCCTCATAATGTGTCCCAGAATGTTCAACTCTCTCTTTCTGATCCGAAACACGAGAGTCCATTCCGTTCTTATTTTCCTTAAAACTTCCAGAACATTTCTTCTCGAAAATGTTTTTTTTTTTTAAATCCCATTTTTAAAATATCTTTTTATTTCTTTTCTCTTTATAGTTTCTGGAAACGACTTTGTTTTTGTTGACTACCGCTATGTTATCGACGGTCGAAGTGGGCATAAAATGGAAATCTCCAGCCTCTTTCCAGATGGACCTAATATGGTACAAGCCGCTGTATATTCTCAAAACGTTCAAAGAGCTTATTTGTTTAGCAGTAAGTATTCTGTAAAGATGAATCTGATTTGTCCCATACGATTGAATCATAGATTTGATTTCTTGAAATTTTTGCTGGCTGATATAGAAAGAGCTTCTTCTTCTTCTTCTTCTTCTTCTTCTTCTTCTTCTTCTTCTTATTATTATTATTATTATTATTATTTATTTTATTATCTAGATCAGAATGTTTGGGCCTACAGTCTCGATTCAGCCGGCCGATTCCATTTGATCAAGAATTTTCCCAAACTTATTTCCAACACTTTCAGCCATAATCCAGAAAGTGTGATAAATTTCAATTATGGCACCGAGAGACTATTTCTCATTAAGGTTTGTACAATTCCTCCTCTCTCTCTTTAATTATTTCTTTCTTTCTTTTCACTTTGTCTTTTTGCTTTGAATTTGCACCCATTTTAAAATATTTCTTTGTTAATTTGATACGTATTTAGTCTTTTATTTTTTAAATAAATGTTTACTTTTTAATTTCTTTTCTGATATTTGACCGTGTAAAAAAGACATCTATATATACTTGATATCAAGGTACTTCGCATATTAAATTGAAAATTACTCCAAAAGGAACTTTCAAGATAAGGTTACTGAAAAAAAAAAAGGTAAAATTGTCTTACGGCAAAAATCCTATATGGCAAAGATTCTTACAGCGAAAATTCCCGAGTCGAGTTTTCCTGCGGCAAAAATGTTTACGGCGAATGTTCTGAAGAAGCTTAACTTTATTTTCTCTTATTTCTTTCTTACATTATTTCTTTCTTTCTTTCTTTATTTATTTCATTCTTACATTATTTTCTTTCTTTCTTTCTTTTTTCTTTCTTTCTTTATTTTCTTTCTTTTCTTTTTTCTTTCTTTTTTACATTATTTCTTTCTTTCTTTCTTACATTATTTTCTTTCTTTCTTTCTTTTCTTTTTTCTTTCTTTTTTACATTATTTCTTTCTTTCTTACAATATTTTCTTTTTTCTTTCTTTCTCTCTTTTTTCTTTATTTTCTTTCTTTCTTTATTTCATTTTTACATTATTTTCTTTCTTTCTTTCTTTATTTTCTTTCTTTTCTTTTTTCTTTCTTTTTTACATTATTTCTTTCTTTCTTACAATATTTTCTTTTTTCTTTCTTTCTCTCTTTTTTCTTTATTTTCTTTCTTTCTTTATTTCATTTTTACATTATTTTCTTTCTTTCTTTCTTTATTTTCTTTCTTTTCTTTTTTCTTTCTTTTTTACATTATTTCTTTCTTTCTTTCTTACATTATTTTCTTTCTTTCTTTCTTTTCTTTTTTCTTTCTTTTTTTACATTATTTCTTTCTTTCTTACAATATTTTCTTTTTTCTTTCTTTCTCTCTTTTTTCTTTATTTTCTTTCTTTCTTTATTTCATTTTTACATTATTTTCTTTCTTTCTTTATTTATTTTCTTTCTTTTCTTTTTTCTTTCTTTTTTACATTATTTCTTTCTTACAATATTTTCTTTTTTCTTTCTTTCTCACTTTTTTTTTGTTTATTTTCTTTCTTTCTTTATTTCATTTTTACATTATTTTCTTTCTTTATTTTCTTTCTTTTCTTTCTTTTCTTTTTTCTTTCTTTTTTTACATTATTTCTTTCTTTCTTTCTTACATTATTTTCTTTCTTTCTTTTCTTTTTTCTTTTTTACATTATTGCTTTCTTTTTTACATTATTTCTTTCTTTCTTTCTTACATTATTTTCTTTCTTTCTTTCTTTTCTTTTTTCTTTCTTTTTTACATTATTTCTTTCTTTCTTACAATATTTTCTTTTTTCTTTCTTTCTCTCTTTTTTCTTTATTTTCTTTCTTTCTTTATTTCATTTTTACATTATTTTCTTTCTTTCTTTCTTTATTTTCTTTCTTTTCTTTTTTCTTTCCTTTTTTACATTATTTCTTTCTTACAATATTTTCTTTTTTCTTTCTTTCTCTCTTTTTTTTCTTTATTTTCTTTCTTTCTTTATTTCATTTTTACATTATTTTCTTTCTTTATTTTCTTTCTTTTCTTTCTTTTCTTTTTTCTTTCTTTTTTTACATTATTTCTTTCTTTCTTACAATATTTTCTTTTTTCTTTCTTTCTCTCTTTTTTCTTTATTTTCTTTCTTTCTTTATTTCATTTTTACATTATTTTCTTTCTTTCTTTCTTTATTTTCTTTCTTTTCTTTTTTCTTTCCTTTTTTACATTATTTCTTTCTTACAATATTTTCTTTTTTCTTTCTTTCTCTCTTTTTTTTCTTTATTTTCTTTCTTTCTTTATTTCATTTTTACATTATTTTCTTTCTTTATTTTCTTTCTTTTCTTTCTTTTCTTTTTTCTTTCTTTTTTTACATTATTTCTTTCTTTCTTTCTTACATTATTTTCTTTCTTTCTTTCTTTTCTTTTTTCTTTTTTACATTATTGCTTTCTTTTTTACATTATTTCTTTCTTTCTTTCTTACATTATTTTCTTTCTTTCTTTCTTTTCTTTTTTCTTTCTTTTTTACATTATTTCTTTCTTTCTTACAATATTTTCTTTTTTCTTTCTTTCTCTCTTTTTTCTTTATTTTCTTTCTTTCTTTATTTCATTTTTACATTATTTTCTTTCTTTCTTTCTTTATTTTCTTTCTTTTCTTTTTTCTTTCTTTTTTACATTATTTCTTTCTTTCTTTCTTACATTATTTTCTTTTTTTTTCTTCTTTCTTTCTTTCTTTTTATATCCGTTCTTTCTTTCTTTTTCTTGTAACTAATAAATTAGCCATTTCACCATTGGGACGATTATTTGAACAAATATCCCTTGCCTATATTTCGTTTCATTCATTCATTATTTCATCCATTTTCTGATTTATTTCTTCGACAGAATGGATACTTCATGGAATTCGATCCTAACTACGAAAGCGTAACTCCCGGCAGAGGATATCGAACACGCGACTATTTCGTCAATATTCCAGATGAGATCGACGCAACAATAGCTTCCACTGACGAAGTCTACTTCATCTCGAAAAATAAGTAAGTTGTTTCTTCACCAATCAGATTAGGAACTTAAAGCCTCGTTACTCATTACTAGTTTAACAGGAAAACCAAGGAAGGAATTAATTCGTGTATAATATGCATGACTATATACAATCCATTGTAAAAAAGGCTGGAAAAAATGGCCAGCTCCTTATATCTCTCCAGGAAATACTTGGCTTGTTCTGCCAAGCTTTATATTTACGAGAGCCAAACCTAGACTCAAAATGGAGTATTGCTGTCGTATCTGGGCAGGAGGTACTCAATCCCCACCTTTCAGCCTTGTCAGATTTCAAAATCATTTCCGTGGTTTTGTTGGAGAAGGCATATTCTGAAATATGCAGCCTGTTTCCCGCAGATGTCACATTGTAAGTCCGTCGGTACACTAACGTTACTTCCTTGTCACATGTTCAGAATAGCTCCACTCTTTGGTTTCTCTCGGATCAGATCTTTTCATGTGCTTCGGAGTCAAATCATCCTCATTTCCCCCGTGTTTTAAATGTGAGAAGAAACCTCTGCCTTGACAGCTTTTTATCCAAGAATTACATCTTTGTGGAACAGACTACCTTGTAAATGTTCATTGGGACAATACAATCTTGACCTTTACGTGTCAAGGGTCAATCGTTATCTTTTCTCTTTATCCGCATAACCTTCAACTCGTTCATCATTTACGGTAGTCTTCTACCTTGAGGAGATTTCAAGCCTTATACAAAGTGAATTTTATTCGTAATTTTTTATGCAAAGATATACGAGTCAAGAGTAGAATTTGAAGAGAATTTACGAGCAAAACATTCTGCTTTATCAGCAGAAAATGTAAACTCAAAATGTAAACTCAAATTGAGTGAAAAAGGGGGATAGAAAACTTACTCTTATATAACAAACTTTTACAGAGCCGCCAGTAGTCACGAGAGACAGATTTGTTTGCCTCACTATATCAGCAAACAAAGGCTTATCCCCTTCGAGGACACGTTTACAATTATTACATGCAGACAAAAATAGGCGTCATTTGTGATCGAAACTGTCCTTCCGGTATAGCCGGAATACGTGCTTCTTGAAGGCCATAGTTGCAGAATAGGTTGGTATGAACCACTTCGGGTCTCATATTAAGTTATTTTTATTAAAAAAGAATAGAATTTTGACGTTTGAGCAAGAAAACATTTATTCATCGCACTCATCCAGTAGAGATCGACTTCTGTCATTGAAACTAATCCTGTAAAAACAAAATTTTTTCTGCTGGAATAATTTTTGAGAAACTGGTAATTTGTTTTATTTCCTTTTTTTTTCAGGGCCTACAGAATGTCCAACAGAGACCGGCAGGTTGATATCCAAGGAAAGCCAGTCAATTTAGCTTTCAAGAAATGTCGAAATTAAGTACATCAAAATTGATAAAGAGAAAGATTTCTCAAAATGACTTTCCTCATGTCATGTGACTCAAGAACAAAACCAAATCTTTTTTTAAATAAAAGAACATTTTAAAAAATAGGAAAAAAAGTTCATTGTTTTTTCTTTTACATCTTTAGTCTAATGTTTTATCTTATGTCGATTTCAAAATAAATATAAATATATGTATATATATATATATATATATATATATATGTATATATATGGAAATTTCTCCGATTTAACCAGTACAGGCAATATTTATGAATAAAAATGACAATAGGAAAACTAGTAATTGCTGACGCGTTTCTTCCAATGTGGATTTTATCAAAGCAAAATACGAACCCCCCCCCCAAAAAAAACGCGTCAGCAATTACTAGTTTTTCTATTGTCATTTTTATTCATATATATATATATATATATATATATATATATATATATTTAGTTGGATGTCTTGCGTACGTATGGGTGGTGTCCCGACTAAAGTTTTTCCTCCCACTACCATAAAACAACGATATACGCAACCATAAATAAATCAAAAATTTAAAAATTAATTATTTTGTCTGACGATTGCAAAAAACGTGAAACCCAGGGTCAAAAACTCACATTAATCCAACTAAATATGTTAGCTATATCACTGATATTGAACGCTTTTCAATAAGTACCGTGCATATATAATATATAAATAATATATATAATAAATTGCATATATATATATATATATATATATATATATATATATATATATTTATATACGAAATTAAAATTAAGAAAACTTCACCTCCGTTTCCCTTCCCTAATTTAGAAATGATGTTTGTGATGTTTGTGACCATTGGTGGAGTTTTGAGCATATCACCCAGTGAATCCTGAGTTCTAGTTGGGAAATCAGGTGTGGGTACTTCAAATGGGATGCAGTACTAATTTCAACTCGGAACTAATTTCAACTCGGAAATATCAGTTATAATATTCTGTTTTATTAATTGTTGTTTTTTTATTGTTCCCTCCCCTTAATAAATATTTTTCCCCCTCAATAACTGGTTACTCGCTTCGGAGCAAACCTTTCCCCAGACAGCCTATCCTTCTGGAGACACCCGCTCAGGCACATTTGTATTTTTCCAGTACCCGCGGATCTCAGCTTAGTTACTGGGGGAAAACATTAGTATTTTTCTCTGTTCAACTGGTCCCTCTGCTTTAGCTGAAATTTATTTATACATTCTTCCAGTTTTTCTGCGTTGAATTTAAGGCAAATCCTGATCCTATTTAAGGCAGATTTATATTTTCAGAATAGCTCGAAAGCAAAAAAATCCATATAGCCTTTTTCTGAAATGAAATCTTTTCTTTAATAAATAGAAATGCCAAATATGGCGGAGTGAGTATTAATGATTTTTTTCATTTAAATCCACACAGACATATCTGTGCTAACAGTTTCTTCTCTCGCACTTCTCGCTTGTGGAACTCTATTCCGGTTTTCCCCGTCAAATTTAATCCTCAAAAATTTAAATGCAATGACAATCGCTATCTACTATCCCCCTGATTGCTATTTCCTTTTCCCACTCATCATTAATGTTTCTGTTCCCGAATTCTGCAAGGCCCTGTAAAATTTTATGTCTTAGTGGCTTTACTGCCTTAAATGGGGTGATACCGAGTTAAGAAAAAAATAGAAAAAAGAAAAAGACAAAAGATAGATGTTTTTACTGTTGAGCTAGCTAGATGTAGCCGTAAATTTTGTTAACAGTTTCTTCACACGCACTTCTCGTTTGTGGAACTCCCTTCCGGCTTTCCCAGCCAAATTTCATCTTCAAAAATTTAAATATAATGACAATCGTTGTTTCCTGTGTTATTAATTTTTGTTGTTTTATTGTTCTCTCTCCTTAATAATGTTTCTTTCTCATATTTGCTAACACTCAGTAACCCGTTGTGTCTTAGTGGCTGTATTGTCTGGCTTGGGGTGAAATGATTCAAAGAAATGTAATATATATATATATATTGATGTGGTCTAAAATTTTTAAAGTGAAAATTTCACTGTGTTTTCATTTGAAATGAAGAGAATATGAAATTTAATCAAAATGGTCAAAATATATGGAAAAAAGAAGACGAACATTGGTTGAAATGTCACATTGCTTTTTTCATGGATCTAAACTCAACAGACAATAATGTTTTGAAAATGAAAAAAAAACACTGAAATTAAGAGACAGATATGCAATGTGATAGGTCTTGATCTAGCATCTCGTCTACAGTCACTTTCTCACGGATGTGCTGTGGCTTCCCTCTGTCTTGTCTACAAATATTTTCACGTTAACCGCTCCGACGAGATACGTTCGCTGGTTCCCAAACTGCATGAATCAGACAGATATATATATATATATATATATATATATATATATATATATATATATATATATATATATATATATATATATGAATAACGTACAGATATGAAGTTAACATGTTTCGCTTTCATTAAAGCTTTATCTGAAAATGAAATACGGAGGAGAAAAGAAAATTCAGTCATTTTTATTTTTGCTACTTGTTTTTCATTGGTTAAGGAAACATCTTGTTCATTTATCTTGTTCAATTGCTTTCATGTCTATAAATCATGTGTATATGTTTATCCTAATTCTATGCGTGAAACGATTGATTATGTATTTACGAGTATGTGTACGTGTGCGTCCAGTGGGTATTTTCATTTCCGTCTGGTAAAGTTCGTGCTCTTCATTGGGGGAAGTTTTACGTGTTAGTGATTCTTTAACTATTGATTTTATAAAAGTTGGTGATATAATAAAGTGTGTTTTGGTGTGTGTTCATCGAGGAGAAGATATTTATCAGGATCCCTTCTAAGTATTTTCTACTTAATAAATTGTTTTCTTTTCTTATCAGGCTTGCATTTGTTCAGTTGAAATTTTTCGTTTTTGTAGTTTTACGCCAACTGACCTGGTGAATGTCTTCTCATTGGCCCCTTTTATTACCCCCATTTTTTTAGTTAAATCCCCCTCCACTCTCCTGTTAGGTTAACAGAAATGTTAGTTCTCTGGTAGATGCAGGGCACTTTTCGTTTTTCGGGTGTCTTCTATCTTAATTGATGTTGAGTCTGTATGAGTGTTGGGTGTGTGGTTAGTCTCATGATTGGTTTTTAAGTTATCCAAGACTCGTATTAATTTCGTCCAGTTAACTGATATTACTGCCAAGTTTAATGACTGTGGACCTTTTATATTTCTAACAAATTTTATTTAGTTTCTTGTACATAGAGTATTGTTCACATTGCAAATATTCATTGGGTATTTATTTTTAAATGTTGTTATCTTATTTCCCACTCCTGCCAGAAAATTTGTACACACGTGGGTGTGTTTGGTGTTCATACTGACTTGAGGTATCATATTGCTTGTAATATGGATGGTAAGAATGTGGTATTTTGGTGGAAGGTATATTGTATAGTTTGAGCCATTAATTGTGGGTAGATAGGGTTAAAATCAGACAAATGATGAGCAGCCTTCTCCCTCCCCATTTTTGGCATTGTGCCACATTTTTTGTATTTATATGAAAATAGATGTGGGCTTTTAAAGTTCTGGATGTTTCGCCTATATATCTCTTCTGGCATTGTTGGCATTTTATACCGTAAACCGCAGCATCTGATATAGTGTTGGGTATATGTTTATAGCGAGTGAAATATTTTATTGCCATGGTAGTGGTGGTACTGATCTTAGTGTTAGCGATAACTCGTTTGTTCTCAATTTTCTTGATAAATTTGGACGTTAGAATAGTGCTTTTTTATTTTTGTTGTCGCTGGTGGCCGTGTCATTGGGGGTTGCCTGTTCTTTGGAATTGTGGACTTTGTAAGCTGTTTTTTTAGCGTCGAAGATGAAATGATATTGATAGTGAAGAAGTTTACACGTTTTAAACGTATTTCTTTTTCTTCATATAAATATTTTGGGCTGCATATTCTAATGGCTCTGATGTCAAAATTTATGATTAGTCCTGATTTTAATTTTTGGCTACGTTGGGAATATAAATTGATTTTGGATTTGCGGTAGAGAAATTGCATTATTCGCAAAGGAATGGAGCGAGAGTTTGATTTTTATATTATCAGAAATGTTGTTTAATATATTAGAGTCCTGAGAAGAAGGAGAGCAATGAAAGAAAAAGTGATAACTAACATAGTGTAATAACGAAAGTCAAATGCACATGAAATAAGTATCTGGGGACTCAAGACATTTCTCAGCCATTGAAAGATTTTCTCGAATATAGGCACCAAAGACAAGCATATGAATCCTAGAATGTTTTCGACTAAGTGGAAGATAGCCTGGTTTACAAAATCCATTCGTAGCGACAGAAAAATTTAAGTGGCTTTGCAAAGTGCAAAGATATCTGGAGAACGTTTCAAGGAGAACGATTCTACACTACAGAAACTGGAATGTACTCCACTAAAATTGCAGGAAGAAATGACGAGGTAGCTAGGTGATTTTTTGTTTACTGTTTTAATCGTATTTCGTTTCATTGTATCTGTATCTGTCACCAAAAAGCTAAGACAGTTAAATCATTATGGCCATGGAAGAAGGTAGCGATAAACGCTATCCTAACGAGGAACAAACCTCTACTGCTGTTCAATAAACATGGAAGGAATACTGGCGGGCAATAGGCGAACCTATCTACTCCTATTAACATGTTCACATCACAGGAGGCGGGT
Source organism: Acanthosepion lycidas (assembly GCA_963932145.1). NCBI lineage: Eukaryota > Metazoa > Mollusca > Cephalopoda > Sepiida > Sepiidae > Acanthosepion > Acanthosepion lycidas. The sequence continues at coordinate 10,698,394 of OZ010614.1, forward strand.
CGTTTATATCGAGACACCATTTTTAGGATGGTTGCCAAATAAGGGTCTCGACAAGTAGGGAGGGATTACTAGATTATTAAAACCTTTCTAGAGGTTATCCCAGGTGTTGAACTCAAAGGAATATCAACATAAAACTGGAATACTTCAGGTAAAATTAATAAAAATTTAATAATAACTCTTCGGACGTTGTAATCTCCGGCTTTCATAATAAGCTTATATCTGAACAAGTATGTTCACTTTATCTCTTTCTCTCTCTCTCTCTCTCTTTCTATATACACACACACACACACACACACACACACACACACACACACATACATATATATATATATATATATATATATATATATATATATATATATATATATCAATATATATATATATATATATATATATATATATATATATTATAGTAAAAAAAGAAAGAACAGTAATACGGTGCTCTTATTGATATTTTTATTTTTACAAAACAGTGCTCAATGTAAATTTACAGAGCATAAATATTATAAATTAACTTATTTAAAAATATGGTTCCTTCGCTACACTGCAATTACAAGGTTTCAAAAACCGAAGCTAAAAACTCCAAATTTAATTATATAATTAAATTAAAAGCATTAGTTCTGTTTCATCTGCGTTAAATTCGTACTTGTATACATAAAGATTCTTTCTAAAAGGAGTGTTTTTGGATTATAATACATTATATAGAACTACAATTTTAAAATATTATTTTTACTTTTAATTACTAATAAACTATATTTCTTTTTAAAACAAATAAATGTAATAGAATTACTTAAATTATTTAAAAATTATTATTACATATCAAATATAAATATGTATATTACCTGCTCCTATTTTTTTTATTGTTTTATTATTTTATTTTATTTTTAAATATTATTTAAGGAACATTTTTGACAATATCGGCAAAGAATAGCTATTTCATTTCTTTGATTCAGTAATTTTTTATTTTTTATAAACTTAGTAATATATAGTTTCTCATGTATGCACAAAGGACATGGGTTATTTAATGACCTACATATTCTCGCTTTTCTTATTAATTTTCATTTTACTGTAGGTGTTTTATTGGTTTCTTTCAATTGCCAGAAATATTTCTATAGTCTGATTTTGGTATTTATTTATCCTTAATGATCTTTGATGTTGATTTTTATGTTTTCTGGATTCTCAATAGATGAGATATTGCATTTGTATACTAATGATTCTGTGCGACATTTATTATTAAGAGGGCAGTTATGAGGATTTCTGCAGTTACATAATTTTTGTTTATCTTCATCTCTTTTTATTTTTATATTGTCTAAATTTATTTGGTTTTGGTCGAAGTGTTTATTCAAGATATTAGTATTATATTTCTTAATAATTATTTCTAAGTCTTCAGCACAGCTGTAACTTAATTTTAGTGTATTTTTATTGAAAATAGTACTGAGTTTACTATCTTTAGGAAAATGTTTAACGATTAATACAAGGAATTTTTGTTCCAATTTATTCTTTTTACCATTTGGTTATATGGGGGTGTATACCAAATTAGTTTTCTACTTCTGTTTTCTCTATGCATACCATTTTTCTTTTTTATATAAGTTAGTTTTGGGAGACACTATCTTTTAGAGCTTTATTATAGAAATTAATATGTTCATAGAAAATCTTCTCATTTGCTGAATTTGTACTTATTCTTTTTTCGATAGATAAGGGTATATGCTTAATTATAGATGGAGGTTGATTAGATTTAGGGTGTATATATAAAGGATCTTTTATATATACACCTTAAATATAATCATTCTTCATCTATAATTAAATTCAAGATAAAAATTAAATTCAAGAGGTGGTTTCACGTCCCTCCAAACCTTCTGATCAGAGGTCTTGCTGTCGGATATATATATATATATATATATATATATATATATATATATATATATATATATAAGGCTCAAACAGTAATATTTCATGGTTACAATTTATTACATTGGAATCGTAATCACGATCCAATTCATAAGACCAACAAATTAAAACAGAAATCGGAAATTGTAGGTCTTATGAATTGGATCGTGATTTAGATTCTAATGTAATAAATTATAACCATGGAATATTAGTGTTTGAGCCTTATATATTATATTCTTACTCTGTCCTGGACATTGAGTTCTACCTAGATTCTATCCTCTTGGAAATTTATATATATATATATATATATATATATATATATATATATACACACATATATTGACCACTAATATTATCTATCTATCTATCTATCTATCTATCTATCTATCTATCTATATATATATATATATATATATATATATATATATACACACACACACACACACACACGCATATATATATATATATATATATATATATATTAAATCGAAAATTGAATAGTGAATTACCCTCTCATTATTAGCTCGAGAAAGTCAAGGTTTGAATTTTGAAAAGCAAAACAAGTTTGGTAATGTTTGACAAAATTTTCTTTTTTTTCTTTATGAAATCACGTTCTTCAAGAAGTGTTGATAAATATTGGAAGTGTTACATCAATCTTTTTTTCTTTTTTTTTATAATAATAATATTTTCTTAGAATTGTATTTTTTCGGAAGTGACTTGTTACTGTCAAAAAATATTTTAAAAAAATGATAATTTACATTCGTCAATGATTTCCGCCTCTCCTACCGATACGTCCGACTGTTTATGAAAAAAAAAAATGTAAATTTTTTTTTTCAAATTCAATTATCTGAATATTAGTTGTGAAAGTTTAGGATTGAAAATTGAATAGTGAATTGTTTCTCTTGTGACAACAATAAATGAACCGCGACGCTTACTGAATGGGTAATTACCCTTACGTCATGGAACGCACCCATCATTCACTTTTGTCTTTTTTTCTCATAATTCCGCATTCTTTTTTTTTTTTTTTTTGGCGCGAAGCTAAAACAAACACAAGCTCGTTTCCTATAAATACCAATCGACTAACCTCTCCGAAGTCAAACTTTGGTAACCAGTCCAAAAGGAAAGGACGAATAGAACGGGCAAAAAAAAAAAAAAAGAAAAAAAAAAGTAGACAAGCCTCGTTTGTAACTTTGTAAAGAGACATATATTTAATATTTATTTATTTATTTAATACATATACATATATATATATATAATTCATATAAGAATTTTGTCGAAGACAAGAAGAGAGGAAAGTAAAACAAGAACACAAAATTAAGAAGGAGCTAAGAGTCGCCCAAAGCTTGCCAAATACACGCCTCAGTCAAACTTATTCGGTAACTTATTATAAAGTTTCTTAAGAACTTCGACCTCATTAGTCTCCAAAAGACGAAAATGAAAAACGTTTTCTTTTGTATTTTGGCCCTCACTGCTATTTTCACAAATTCTGTTTTCGCTGAAGTGAAACCCGAGGTGAGTAGAGATCACATTTTTCTTTTCATTTTTTTTTTTTTAACCATTTCACCCCAAGGGCGCAGGGGTTTACAGACTTACAAGACTTTAATTGGGGGGAAATCATAAACGGACGAAAAAAAGGAACAGGGTCCAGGAAGACAGAAGATGGTGATTGACGTTGCATTTAATTTTTGAAGAAATTAAGTGGCACAGAAGCAAGAAATCGCAACGGATTTCCACAGGAGAGAAGTGCGGGAAAAGAAATGGCATCTAACTAGTTCAAGAGTCAAACGGTGAGACCTAGTTGCCAATCGAGTATCTTGCTTAAATTCACGCAGTCGAGAACCAGGGAAACAAAGACCATCAAAATAGACGCCATGAAAGTATTTATAGAAGAGTTGCAGAGGGAAGCCACTTCAGGTCAGTGAGAAAGTGACTGAAGGGAAGATGCCAGGTCAGGATCAATGACATCACAGATCTTTTATCTGATAATTGTCAAGAATATCCAGATATATGACAGGAACACCTTAACCGATGTGGCAGCAATATTCAATGCACGGAAGAATTGTAGATCTTGAAATGTTCAAGATGGTGGTCTTTAATCTTAGAATTATTTATTCCCCCTGATATTTCGTGGGCTTGTTTCTCACCGGCGCCAATGAGGAGGGGGGTGATGCAACCCAAATGAGAAAAGGGGGCTCCTATGCAGATCCTCTTATGTATTTATAATTAGACGAATGTCATCATCGTTGTTGTTACTGTCAGAACGTTTAGGTTGTTATGCCTCATAATAAGCTTATTTTATTCAACAAGAATGTCCATCCTGTACAATGCCGAAGAGCGACTAGAGGTAGAGGACAACACAGTAATTGTATGGTTACTATCAGAATTTGAAACCGCACATTTGGATTTAAGTGTCGACGTCTCTCGTCGCCAGCCCTCGATTTCTAATTTGCAATTTTATTTCGTTGGCAGGAATTTTTACTCAAGCTTGGTTACTTGAAAGAAAAGTCAGGGAGTAACAGAGCAGAGAATCCGACCCCTGAGGAAATGCAGAATGCAATTTTGTAAGTAGGTCTTCCTTTTTTAACCCCCAACCACCGCCGATTTTTATTGACCTTTCAATGAAAAAGCTTAACACTGTAATGATGGAATGTCATTTGACTACACACAGACACGCACACACACACACACAACACACACACACACACACATATATATATACATATATATATATATATATATAAATGCATCTAGAAAGATTTATATAAAATATATTATATTTAATATAAAATAATGTTTAGTCATTTCATCGAAGTTTCCATCCGAGATTAAACTATACATACATACATACATGTATACATACATACATACATACATGCATACATACATACATACATACATAATATATATATATATATATATATATATATATATATATATATATATATATATATACATACAAGTATATGATTGGTGTATACGAAATGAATTCCAATAACCGACAATTACTATTCTTAAAAGAGTGCTCACTACAGAGTATATCGAATATAATTATTTATTTAAAAATTATAACATAAATATGTTATAAAATCACTACAAAAATAGCCATTTTGTTTCAAAACCTCTGGTGTCTTATCAAGTGATGATGTTAAATGTAGATTGTAGAAGAAAGGTTTTAAAAGCTTCAAATTAATTAACCACCCCTCGTAAGCGGAAGCGCTGTCACATGAGCTGAAATGACCAATCAAAATAGAAGTATATACCACTATATATAGTATTTTGATTGGTCATTTCAGCACATGTGACATTTATTTGTTTATGTTATAGTTTTTAAATAATATATATGATTTTATTTTTTCAGTTTAATTGAATGTGTACGTTATGTGTATGTTTTTAGCGTGTTATAGAGATGTTTTATTGTGGCCTAGTTCGTAGTTGATATTGTTAATATATATATATATATATATATATATATATATATATATGATTAATAGAACTGTCGAAAGGGCTTGAATATATAGAAAATTTGAACAATTTTTACGCACTTTATGTCTAGAAAAGAAAACTCTCATACGAACACAAGAAAAATTAAATTAAAAAAATTATATGTATATATATATACATATATATATATATATATATATATATATATATATATATATATATATATATATATATATGTGTAATTTTCATTAGAAAAGACTGGCAAGGTGCTGCGATTAATTTTTTTTAATTTAATTTTTCTTGTGTTCGTATGAGAGTTTTCTTTTCTAGACATAAAGTGCGTAAAAATTGTTCAAATTTTCTAGATATTCAAGCCCTTTCGACAGTTCTATTAATCATTATTTTTAACTGAACATGTAGATTTAAAATAAGTCCCTAGACTGATGAGAATGTTTCATTATTTTCCGAACACTGTATGGACATTGTTAATAGCTGATGTTATTGAGTTTTGGCTGCCTCAACCACAACTCTCTCTCTCTGTCTGTACCTTTCTCTCTCTCTCTACACACACACATATATATATGGCGTCACACATTATTTAAATGGATAAAGTCTGGCATTTATTTAAAGATATTTTTATGTTTATACATACATACATACATATATATATATATATATATATATATATATATATATGTGTGTGTGTGTGTGTGTGTGTGTATTTTTATGTTTATACATTCTTTTTATAGATAGAAATATTTAAGTAAATGCTCTGTTTTATAATAAACAGTATTATACAACATTTACCGGCCTCAATGTCCGAGAAAGTTTCATAGAAAATATTCGTCCTCTGACAGGAATCGAACCTGTATCCTATACAGAACTGTCATATAGCCTGACGTGCCTGAACTGTTTCGGCCACAGAGGAGCGTTCGGTTAGCAAGGTCGATTTTACTGTCTGTAAATGTCGTTTAAATACTGTTTATTGTAAAACAGAGCATTTACTTAAATATTTGTATCTATAAAAAGAATGTATAAACATATATATATATATATATATATATATATATATATATATATATATGTGTGTGTGTGTGTGTGTGTATAAAATTGTGCACTTGTTCAGCAATCCCTCTTTTATACTCATTTCATTAAAGACGACAGACAAGGTACTGCGATTAAACTTTTTATTCGATTCAAAAGTGTTCATTTATACATAAGTTCATTTTTGAGGAAAAAATGCGTCAATTTTTTACTCTTTCCGGCTGTTTTCGCATTTTTCTATCGCTAACTTCCGATGTTGGAGTAAAGCAGATATATTTGTAAAGGTAGCTTATTGTTGAAAACGCAGCCAACTTTTGTTAATTCCTAATCATTACTTCGGTGTTTGAAACTGGAATGTTGGAGGTTGAATATGGTTTTTCCTAATTCTCGAAACGCTAGTCCGAGAAATTGAAATATTAAAATGGGTTTCGTTCGGATAATTGAAAAATGTTCGGATTATTAGAGTTCTTCTATTCATTTCAGGTACGGTTAATTGAACACTGGAAATCAGTGTACGGATAATCGAAATAATCATCAGAACACATACAGCAATCTCAGTTATCCGGACAACGTAATCAGTACTTCAATTTTCCAGAATTCGATTAACTGGTCTTGAAATGAAGAGAACTGAAATCATCAGTCCGCTTAGAGCGTCATATAGTACTTGCTCGATTATACGTTTCTCAATTATCCGGAGTTCGTCATCAGTAATCGATTTTCCGGAATTCGATTAACCGGACTTGAAATGAAGAGAACTGAAATCATCAGTCCGCTTAGCGCTTCATATAGTACTTCCTCGATTATACGTTTCTCAATTATGCGGAGTTCGTCATCAGTAACTGATTTTCCGGAATTCAATTAATGAAGACTAGAATTGAAATCATCAGTCCGCTTAGAGCGTCATACAGTATTTCCTCGATTATACATATCTCGAATATCCGGAGTTCTCCATCAGTAATTGATTTTCCGGGATTCGATTAACCGGATTTAAAACGAAGAGAAGAACAAAAGTTTTCCTAACCTTTTCCAGTCATCTGAACCAGACTGATTCTAATATTTCTTTTCGGACAAGCTTTTTGAGAATTTAGAAAATCAAAATCAGGTTTTGAAAATTTCAATTTCAAACACCAAAATAATGATTATAATTTGAGAATTGTTTAATTTGGTTGTGATTTCAACCGGAAGTTATCCTTAAAATTGCATCTACTTCGATTCAGCTTCGGTAGTTAGCGACGGAAGAACGCGAAGCCAGCCGGAAAGAGACAAAAATTGAAGAATTTTTTTCACCAGAAATCAAATGGACAAAGCAATTGAAAATGTTATTTAACGATATAAATGATACATTTATTTCAGAAAACAAAACTTCGTTTTCGATAATTAATGTATTCAATTATCCGGAATTTTTAATTATTCGAACATATTTTTTTCTTCCTGTTCCAAGGTATCCGGATAATCGGTTAAGTTCTACTACGGTTAAAATTGGGCTTAAGCTTTAAATAATTTCTGAATATTTTTTAGAAAATTAAAAAATTCCTGAATACAGTGTAACCCGGATATAAGAGAGTTGTCGGGACCTGAGAATAAGTCTCTTATATCTGGGTTTATCTTATATCCGGGTTTGGTCTATTTTATATACATTAACACAGGCTCTAATTTGGGACCATAGAAAATCTCTCTTATATCCGGGTTTCTATTATATCCGGGTCTCTTATATCCGGGTTACACTGTACATTGCTAAAAGAAGACAAAACGTTGATTAAAAAAAGGAAATGAGTTATCCCTTTACATAAAAAGTTTCTTTTTCTATTTTTCTGTTGACAGAAAATTTCAGAAGTTTAACGGATTGCCAGAAACTGGAAGACTCGACCCAGAAACAGAGAAAACAATGAAGGATCCAAGATGTGGGGTTAAAGACATCAATGATGGATTCGCTGAATACACTCTATGTAAATATGGCATTTTATCTTAGTGTAATTGGGCGCCTCTTCTAGTAATTTTGCTTACTGGAATATTAAATTTAATTTATTAGCTTGGAATTTAAAGCAAAATAAAAACTTCAAAACAGTTTGCATTTTAAAGAAGATAGAAAGATAAAAACGGTGGACACAGCTGTTATCTTTTTTTCTTTTTTGGTGGGTGCCTATCTTACTGCGATTGTTTGTATACTCCAAAAATTTCTTTTCTCACACTTCTCGCCTGTTGAACTCTCTTCTCTTTATTTGCTTCCCTGACAACTACATTCTTCAAACATTTAAATGCAACATCAATCGCCATCTTCTGTCTTCTTTATTCCCGTTCATCTTTTGTCCTTTCCTCAATCCTCCCTATTCTCAGTCTTCTCATTCGCTTTCACTCCCTTGTAAAGTTTCAAGAAGTTTACATTTTATTTTTGAAGGATTGTATTCATACTCTTGTCAATATGGATGATTTTAAGTATGAAGTGTGGGTAGTATAAAGGTTATTAGCCTCGAAAATGGAATCGGCGACCCGTGTTCAATTTCTGACCGAGTCTGCAGTGTCCACTTTCGCACTAACGTCTTTTGAAATGGTGAATTCCGAGTTCCAGACATTGGAGAAGGCAACAGGAAACAACTTCGCTATTTTTCCAATTAATTTAAATTCGCATTAAGTATTTTGCATATTAGAAATATTATTTATTACCTTTGGAATTACAACTAAAATAAAACCAAATAAACATAAAATAAAACATGCATTTTAAACCTTAGATACTTTTTTTGGCTACTGCGACTGTTTCTTTTCTCGCACTTCACGCTTGTAGAACTCCCTTCCATTTACTTGCTTCCCCGATAACTACAATCTTCAAAAATTTAAATGCAACATCAATCGACATCTTCTGTCTTCTTGTATCCCGTTCATCTTTTGTCCTTTCCTCAATCCTCCCTCTACTCAGTCTTCTCTTTCACTTACAATCCCTGTAACCCCCTGTAAAGTTTCAAGAAATGTAGATTTTATTTTTAGAGGATTGTGTTCACACTCTTGTCGATTTTAACGATTTCATGCAAAAAATAATTCCAATCAATTTAAATTTGGTTTGAAATGCAGCAATATGTTTTGCATATTGGAATATTAAATTTAATTTATTAGCTTGGAATTAAAACTAAAATGAAAGCTTCATGAAAGATTATTAAATTTTAAAATTTTAAACCTTATATAGCGCTTTTAACCTTCTTTTTTTTGGGGGGTGCCTATGATACTGTGACTGTTTGTATATCTTGTTACATTATTGTTTTAGATACCAAATGGCCGAAAAAGACAATCACTTGGAAAATTCACAAATATAGCACAACGTCAAAATTGTCTCCTGCCGAACAAAAGTAAGTAAATATATCGATTGTCTTTAATATTTTTTCAGTCTCTGTCGTTCCGCTGACGGCAATGGGATCAAATTTTAAATCTAAGCTCTTAGTTACTTTAAAATACTAGATTATATTCAGTTTAAATATTCAAGAAGTCATCAAAATGTCTTCAAAGTGTTGGCTTATGCCCTTTTTCCAGTTAATCCTCGGTTGGGGTGAGATAAAATGAAAATGGCCGTCGAGAGACACAGACGTCTTCTTACCATCAGGAGTTGTCTTTTTCATGCTTTCCTAACTTTTGTAAAGATCTAGAAAAGATCGAAAAGCGATGATTAATACGGTCGTCTTAAATGCCATTTTTATAACCTCTTTGACTATTATTGAATAATCCTACCGTTATGTCTAATATTAAGCTCTGCGTATTGAATATATCTAAAGTTGCTACTATGACTAAAGGATCTCTGTTCCGAGTAAATAAGGTACTCGTGGACTCATATGACAGATAAAATTTAAAAACGTAAATGTTTACTATTTGCTTCTTTTTCAGTGGTGCTATAAGGCGCGGCCTCGAACGGTGGGCACAAGTAACTCTACTGGTTTTTCGAGAAACAAAAGGCATAGCGGATATTAATATTTCATTCGAGAAAAGGAGACACGGAGATGGAATACCATTTGATGGAAAGGGTAAGTTTAAAGAAATGCTCAAGGAACATTTCTGCTTTCTTTCTTTCTATTCCCCCTCTCTCTCATATTATTCTATGTCCTCCTCCTCCTCCTCTCTCAATATTATTTCTTCTTTCTACAGCCCTTTTCTCTTCTCCTTCCTTGTCTCGTTCTTCTTTCTATCGCTTCTTTCCTTTATCCTCTTGCCCTCCTCTTTCTTTCTTTCTTTCTTTCTTTCTTTCTTTCTTTCTTTCTGTCTATTCCCCCCTCTCTCTCATATTACTCGATGTCCTCCTCCTCCTCTCTCAATATTATTTATTCTTTCTACAGCCCTTTTCTCTTCTCCTTCCTTGTCCCGTTCATCTTTCTATCGCTTCTTTCATTTACCCTCTTGCCCCTCCTCTTTCTTTCTTTCTTTCTTTCTTTCTTTCTTTCTTTCTTTCTTTCTTTTTGTTTTCGCTTTGATTTCGTTTTGTCAACAACTTATTTCTTTGTCCCTTTCTTTTCTGCCTCTTTCTCATATTTCGCTCTATCATTCTCCTCTCTTAGTATATTTCTTCTTTCTATCCCCCTTTTACTTTATCCCCTTCCTTCTCCACCTCTTCCTATGTGCCATACTGTTCTTCTTTCTATCGTCTTCTTCCTTTATACTCTTCCTCCTCCTCCTCCTCCTCTTTCTTACACCCACTCTCTTTTCTCCCTCTTTCTCAAGCCATTTTCTTCCTCTTATTTTTCCTTCGTCTTCCTTCTCTTCACCACATTTTGTCCCTAGTTTTTTAATCATCATTTTGTGCCTCGTGATTTTTCAGGTTACTTTTTAGCCCATGCCTTCTACCCTCAAAATGGTGACACCCATTTTGATGACGACGAAATCTGGATCAACGGAAAATCGGGAGGGACTGATTTGGAGACAGTCGCTGCTCATGAATTCGGCCACGCCCTCGGCCTTAGACACTCAGAAAATCAAAGATCACTAATGGCACCAAGATATCAAATGTTTCCCGATAACTTTAAACTTCACTGGGACGATATTGCAGGAATTCAGAGACTTTACGGTAATTGGATTGATTTTTTATCTTTTATTGGGTACACTCATTCTACACCCATTTGGTGATAACCACTCGTTATGTTTAATGAGGAACTTTACTGCCATAACACAACATCTTCAAACAACATAAAAATTCTACATACAACATCTGCAAGAGCAGTAGATATATTTACAGTTGTCCTTTCTGTAAGTGTGTAAACCAGCAAAATCCCAAAACACAACAGATAGTGTCTAAAGATTAAACATTATTCCCCTGACAAAAATTTGTTCAAACACGCCTACAAAACACCGCTCAAACCCAAATTATTCGTCGGCTTAGTCTTTCGAACCCAAACGTTGAAATACCGATGGATATTGTTGAGTATATAACATTTCAGTGGGGAAATCAAAACTATACCAGCCCGACATTTATGAGTCTAGATCCCTCATAGTGAAATGCGTTCCCGACGAAAACAAATCAATAAAAATTATGTCACACCTGTCACGGCGGCTGACGCTATATCTCCCCGACCAGAGCTCAATACGAACATATTTAAAAACAAAAAACAAAAACACCTATAAATAATTATATTTTTGTGCTTGTTACCAGACCACGACACACTTGTGCTGAAGAGGGAGAGTTTATGTTTGTTTCTATATATATCGTTTGCTTGCAGGCAAGAAATCAACAAAGGTAACCACCGGTAACCCCAGAAGTACCACACCTACAAAGACCACAACAAGAAGGCCTCTAACAACCCATAGAACAGTTACAAACAGGCCAACAGGAGGCACAGGATTTTGTAATCATCTATACGCAAACATTGACGCAGCTATGAGAAGTAAGTCAGCTCAACTTAAACTGTATATAGTCAATGAATCACCTTCTGATGGTCGGAGATTCTTCTTCTTCTTCTTCTTCTTCTTCTTCTTCTTACACCAGCCTGTGAAGATTCTTTGTTGGGCGTAGGCCTTCCCGAAATTCATACAGAGAAATGGGTCATTCACTTCATTTCACTATTTCATTCAAAGATATGACTTTCCCGGGTATCTTTGAGACACACGGCCATCCACCCGAACACAGCCTTCCAAATCTATGTTTTGCTGCTGCTGTTTCACCGATGTGAGGATATCAGCTTTTTGCCCAACAGGTTTTGAATTCAGAGTTATCCTACTTCTAGACTGGTTACCAAACAAGGCTAAGGAGCCCAATCCGCCCTGCTATTTAATTCACTGAGAAAGTTAAGAATCTGGGACAGAGAAGAAATTGATTCCTGCCTTAGCCAAGGGTATTTGTGGCGAAATGTCGATCGCACTTCTCGATAACTGCTACGCCACGAGCATGTCCGACATTCATCTCATCTCTGATTTCAGCTTTGTTGTTTTGGAAGTAACAACTGGGCACCCAATGAAGATTGAACTCGCCAGTGGAGCAATGGTAAGCTTACTGATTACTACTCCACGACAGGCACCCGAAGTAGATATTTACGCATCATAGTTTAACTTGTCACGCCTAGGGAAGGTGTAACGAGTTTGCTGACATCTGCTCTAAGGCAGGCGTTATAGTTACTAAATTTATTATGGTTTGGCACAAGGACACAGTAAGCGAGTGATGTACTCAGGATCGCACTCTCTACACTCTTGTTCTTTTGCAAATTTTCCTTCTTTTATGAGAGTGATCATGGATCTCCACAGCCTCCTACCTTTAGTAGCTCTAAGCAATATTTGTCTCCTTATTATCAGCCCCAGTTCCTGTTCTGTCATTCGTTTACACAAGCTCGTTAGGTAGGCTACAAACTGTTTCCCATTACCTCTCTTTTCTTCAATATGTCCTTTGAGTGTCAGTTTCTCCAAGTCCTTTTCCTCGTTATGTATCCCAAAAATTTCAACTGTCTCCTTCTGAATGTAAGTATGACTCACAATCAGATCCAAAATGGAATATTGCGGCCATATCTGGGCTGGTGCCGCACAATTCTCTTTTTCAAACGATGACAGAATCCAAAGGAGTTTGAAAAGCCTTGTGAACGAGGAGTTATTTTCCACCCTACAACCACTTTCCCCAGAGCCGAAATACTGCAAGCCGATTACCATTCTGTCGCTATTTCCATGGAAAATGGTTAGACGAGCTACATTCCCTCATTCCTCCAGTTACAAACTCGTTATGCCGTTATATGAATGAAATTTTCCAAGACCTTTGTCCTCATAATGTGTCCCAGAATGTCCAACTCTCTCTTTCTGATCCGAAACACGAGAGTCCATTCCGTTCTTATTTTCCTTAAAACTTCCAGAACATTTCTTCTCGAAAATGTTTTTTTTAAAATTCCATTTTTAAAATATCATCTTATTTCTTTTCACTTTATAGTTTCTGGAAACGACTTTGTTTTTGTTGACTACCGCTATGTTATCGACGGTCGAAGTGGGCATAAAATGGAAATCTCCAGCCTCTTTCCAGATGGACCTAATATGGTACAAGCCGCTGTATATTCTCAAAACGTTCAAAGAGCTTATTTGTTTAGCAGTAAGTATGCTGTAAAGATTAATCCGATTTGTCCCATATGATTGAATCATAGATTTGATTCCTTGACATATTTGCTCTTCTCTAGCTGATATAGAAAGAGCTGATGGTTGATCAGATTAATGATAATAATTGGTGACCCCTCAGGGCGAAGCCCTTCTTCTTCTTCTTCTTCTTCTTCTTCTTCTTCTTCTTCTTCTTCTTCTTATTATTATTTATTTATTTATTTATCTAGATCAGAATGTTTGGGCCTACAGTCTTGATTCAGCCGGCCGATTCCATTTGAGCAAGAATTTTCCCAAACTTATTTCCAACACTTACGGTCACAATCCAGAAAGTGTGATAAATTTCAATCATGGCGCCGAAAGACTATTTCTCATTAAGGTTTGTACAATTCTTTCTCGCTCAGTTTCTCTCTCCCCCTCTCTCTCCTTATTTAACTTCTTTCTTTCTATTTCCCTTTATCTTTTCTTTCTTTCTTTCTTTCTTTCTTTCTTTCTTTCTACATTTTTCTTATTTTGTTATTTATTTTCATTTTCTTTATTTTTTCTCATGTTTCTTTTCTTTCTTTATTTCTTTCCTCATTCCTTTCATTTTTTATTTCGTTTTTTTTTCTTTATTTCCTTTCCTTTCTTCTTCATTATTTTATTTCCTTCTTTGTCTATTTTATTTTTAATTCTTATTTTATTTCTTTCTTTTTTATTTTACTTCTCTCTTTATTTTTCTTTCTTTCATTTATCTATATTTCGATCTTTATTTTTTCCTTCTTTCTTTCTACCATTCTTACTTTCTTTGTCTCTTTTCTTCTCCATTTCTTTTCTTTCCTTCTTTTAATTTCTTTCTTGATTTTATTTTTCTTCTTTCTTTCCATCTTTATTTTATTTTTGCCCTTTTTTGTTATTTCTTTTCTCTTTCTTTCTTTCTTTCTTTCTTTCTTTTTTATTTATTTTCATATCCATTCTTTCTTTCTTTTTCTTGTAACTAACAAAGCAACCATTTCATCATTGTGACGATTATTTGAACAAATATCCCTTGCCTATTTTTTGTTTCATCCATTTTTGATATATTTCTTCGACAGAATGGATTCTTCATGGAATTCAATCCCTACTACGAAAGCGTAACTCCTGGTAGAGGATATCGAACACGTGACTTTTTCGTAAATATTCCACATGAGATCGACGCAGCCATATCTTCCAATGATGAAGTCTACTTCATCTCGAAAAATAAGTAAGTCGTTTCACCAATCAAATTAAGAACTTTAAACCACTTTCCTCATTATCAGTTTAACAGAAAAAACAGAAAGAAATTCATTTGTGTATAAGTGTATTGTACTATAATTATAAGTGTATTGTATCAGTATATACAAACCCTTGTTAAAGATGCTGGAGAAACAAATTACCTTATTCCAATCAAATTACCTTATTCCAATTTCATCGATTGTTTGCGAAATTGAACGAAACTTAGAGTTTGTAAATCTCGACTATAAATCAAAAATTAAAATATATTAAATACTGTGAGAACTCCAAAACGCAGCAGTATGTTGCAAAAATTCTAGTAATTAAAAATGCTGCAGAAATGGCCAGCTCCTTATATATCTCCAGAAAATACTTGGCTTCTTCTCCCATGCTTTATATTACAAGAGCTAGACCAGACTCAAAATGGAGTATTGCAATAGTATCTGGGCTGGTGACACAGGATATCGAACACGTGACTATGTCGTCCATATACCACATGAGATCGACGCAACAATAGCTTCCACTGATGAAGTCTACTTCATCTCGAAAAATAAGTAAGTTGTTTCTTCACCAATCAGATTAGGAACTTAAAGCCTCGTTACTCATTACTAGTTTAACAGGAAAACTAAGGAAGGAATTAATTCGTGTATAATATGCATGACTATATACAATCCACTTTAAAAAAGGCTGGAGAAATGGCCAGCTCCTTATATCTCTCCAGGAAATACTTGGCTTGTTCTGCCAAGCTTTATATTTACGAGAGCCAAACCTAGACTCAAAATGGAGTATTGCTGTCGTATCTGGGCAGGAGGTACTCAATCCCCACCTTTCAGCCATGTCAGAGTTCAAAATCGTTTCCGTGGTTTTGTTGGAGAAGACATATTCTGAAATATGCAGCCTATTTCCCGCTGATGTCACATTTTCAGCCTATCGCTACACTAACGCTATTTACATGGTAAACGTTTGGATTAGCTGCAGTAATTGGCTCCGTCAGGATCGGACATTTTTTACCAGGACACGCCATGTTATTCCCGCGGAGTCAAATCAGCCTCATTTCCCCCGTGTTTAAATGTGAAAACGAAATTCCACCCAGACAGTTTTTTTTATCCAAAAAATATATTATACAGGTCAACGGTCAATCATTATATTTCCCCTTTAGTCCCATAACCTTCATCTCTTTCGACTTCTTTTTTCATATAGTATACCTCGTTCATCAATAATGTAGTCTTCTACCTTGAGGGGAATTCGAGCCTTATATTGAGTGATTTTTAGAAGTAAATTTTATTAGGCAAGATCTGAGAGAAAAGTAGAATTTGAAGAGAATTTACGAGCAGAACCTTCTGCTTAGGCCACAAAAATCTCCTGAGCCGACCAAGCATAGAAATGAATACAATATGGGAACCAGTAATAAGAATTGCCAGAGAAAAGCGATAACAACAACAAACATTGCAATATGAGCTCTGGTAAAAACATGAAATGATAACATAAAAAAAAAAATTGCAATATGAGCACTGGTAAAAACTGTGGCTGAGACATTAGGTTTATAATGCCCACAAATTCATACACAGATGTCCTCAAGGACACATGGCACAGGGGATAAAGGCTTTGGCTTGATCCCGTGTCAATACCAGGTTAAGGCAGTGGAGAACTTGTAGAGAACTTGGAGAGGGGAATTAACAGGAGATAACTGGCATTCATTAAACATGGCAACAGTCTACCACATTGTAATAAATATGGCGATAAAGATAAGGAAAATTGTGTTCATAATACATCATCTCAGAAATATAGACAGATACTGAAGGGCCGAAACGTTGTAATAAACATGGCGACAAAGATGAGAACAATAGTCCGAATAATGTAAATAGTGTACATAATACCTCATCTCAGGAATATGGACAAATGCCTTCTGCTTTATAAGTAGAATATGTTATTTAAGATACTATTACAGAGCCGCCATTAGTCATGAGAATCAAAGTTGTTTGCCTCACTCTATCAGGAAACAAGGACTTCGAGGAAAGGTTTACAATTATTACGCGCAGACACAAATGTCTGTTGTGATCCGGACTGTTACGCTGGTATAGCCGGAAAAGTGATTCTTGAGGTTTATAGTTGCAGAAGAGGTCTATATGAACCATTTCGGGCATTATATTAAGTGATTTTTAATAGTAAATGTTAAAACTTTGATGTTTGAGCAAGAAAACATTTATTTATCGAACTCATCCCGTAGAGATCGACTTCTGTCTTTTAAACAAATCCAGTAGAAACAAATTCGATTCACAAAAATTCACAAAAAAAAAAAAAAAATTCTGCGGCAATGATTTTCGAGAAACTAACATTTTTTTTATATTCTGTTTCTTTCAGGTCCTACAGAATGTCCAGCAGAGAGCGGCAGGTTGATATCCAAGGAAAACCAGTCAATCTAGCTTTTAACAAATGTCGAAATTAAGAAAATAAAAATTGGTAAAAAGAAAGACTTCTGAGAATGACTTTCCTAATGCCATGTGACCAAAGAACAAAACCAAGTTTGTCTTTTTTTCATAAAAGATCATTATAAAAAACAGATCATTTTTTTCTTTTACATCTTTAGTCTAATGTTTTATGTAATGTCGATTTACAAAAACACACACACACACACACACACACATATATATATATATATATATATATATATATATATATATATATATATATAAATGAACATTAAAGTCAACATTCAGGGGCGACAGGCATGAAACAGCCTGTCGTCTCTGAGTGTTGACGTTCTATCTCTGATAATTCCCATAAATATAGCACACCATAAAACTATATTTCTTCATATATATATATATATATATATATATATATATATATATATGTGTGTGTGTGTGTGTGTGTGTGTGTATGATGTTTGAGACCAGTAGAGTCTCTGTTCTAGTTAAGAAATCATGTGTGGGTACTCTAAATGAGTCGAGTGTTGAGTTGGAAGAGAATTTCCGAGCAAAGCATTCAACATTATTTGCTGCAGATGTCAGAAGTTCGAATTGATTGAATAGAGGAGGGATTGAGGATTTGCTGTTGTTCAGCACACTCTTGCACAGCCGCAGATAATCGCAATAACCGAACTTGCGAAATGTTATACGTTGTTTCATTTTATCAGCAAACAGTAAGTTTGCTTCATTGAGGACACCCTTGCACTCCCTGCGTAAAAAAGTGATCAAACCATTCTTCAGAGAGAGCGTGTCCAACAGTTTGGATGCCAGCGAGCTCAATGACAGAGTGATTAAGCCACCTGGTACGGTGCGCACTAAAGTAACTGAAAACAAATATATTTGCAAACAGGTGTAGGAATCTGGCCTTGTCCATATTATCAGAAATATCTCGAACACAATAGTTTGAGAGGAAGTGGAACAGTAGAGAAAGAAGAGATAGCTGACTGAGTTTAATAGAGAGTGACAGAGACAGATGTAAGAATGTTCTGGAAATTCAAGAGAGAGAGAGAGAGAGAGTGAGTGTGTGTGTGTGAGAGAGAGAGAGAGATAGCGAGCGAGAGAGAGAGAGAGAGAGTTCCTTAGCCAGTGGGAGATATTCGCAGACATAAATCAGAGGAGGCGATTGAAATGTTAAGATTAGTTTCGTACACCATTTCCTTCTTGTTATGTGTGTCCCAAACATAGTGTCACACAGGTAGGTAGGCAACACTTGAAGCATTTGTTAATTCTGTCATGACAGCCTAACGGATAGGCCGGTGAGAAATGTGTGACTCTTAATACCCATCTTAGGTATGACTCACAACTTCTTAACAAAAACTTGTGACTAACACAACTTCCTAAATCTATTGACGAACAGTCTGTAATCCGCTGACAGACATGCAGTGGAACTCCTTTCCTTTCTATTCGGATTATTAATGTAAGTCTGCGAGCAGAATTTTCTACCTTCCGACCAAGTGGCACATGTTCCCGAAAGTGTTCATTTATTTAGCTAATTTTAAAATTTCTTTTCATTAGTTGATGGCCGCATTGAATATATTACTTTGTATATGTTATTGCTTGTCATAAAAAAAACACCAAAAAATTCTAACTTAGATAAAATCTTTTGCCATCCACTTCTGTGTACATGTCTTGATTCACTCGTGAAAAATAGCTTATGCTGGTTACTATTTCATTCCCTTGGAAAATTATTACTCACCTCTTACTTATAAGTCAGTTTGCTCATCACATACAGCTTACTTGTAATTTGACCTTATGTCAGACTAGCTTGAAAAGTATCTACAGTGTTCTAAAAACATAAAAAAAAACGATGAAAAATGTGGTGTCATATTATCCGGATATTCAAATTTGTCATTGTCAGTGAGTTCAAACTTCACTTAGTGCCCCGCCCTTATAGTTTCATGTTTATTGAATATCTCAGGGGTGATGACAAGCTAGTCTTCAAAACCAGCGCTCAGGAGTTCAATCTTATCTGAATAGCCCAATATTGTACCCTGTGTTCAAACTTCACTTAGTGCCCCGCCCTTATAGTTTCATGTTTATTGAATAATCTCAGCGGTGATGACAAGCGTGATATTGGGTTGGTGCAAAAATAATGTCGTTTTCTCACATAGTAACATATGTGAGAAAACGACATTATTTTTGCACCAACCTAATAATAAGATATTCTTCAAAACCAGCGCTCAGGAGTTCAATCCTTTCTGAATACTCCAATATTGTTCCCCGTGTTCACAATGCAAAAGTTGTTACGAATACCATCAATGTTTGAAAGAGAAAGGTGAAAGGTTTAGGTGATTTTTGTTGAGATTGTTTAGTTTTATATCTTTGGTTGCTTATAGCCATGGTGTGTTATTTTGGCAAGGAAAGGTCTAGGGCAGTAGTAGCAGTTAGTCGTCTAATGTGACATGAACGGGGAGGGAACTGGCGCAAACTACAACATAGTGTGGCATCGGGATTGTCTACTGGAGGTGCTTGCAGGGACACACTTTTATGCGCGACATGACACGACAAGATCCCCGATATTATTCGACTGCTGAACAGAGCGGCCTCTCAAGATCCCGTGCAAAACATCGGGCTCCTAACTACCAGTTGGTAAGCAGAAACCAGAAAATCGCCAACACCGTACCCCCAGTATGAAGAGACGTTGCTACCATCCACACATATCACAAAAAATTAATTACAGAACCACTATTAAGTGGTACTGTAATTCATTTTTAGGTCTGAGAAAAGAAAAAAACCGGGAACCCCTTCCTAAACAGAATACAAGGATAAACCTCTACTCCTGTTCAAATGAATGGAAATAAAGAGTATAGACCGGGCGATGGAAAAGTCTCTCTAGTCGTATTAAAAATATAATAAAGTTATTAAATTTTAACTAGAGATATCCTTTAAAAATTTGTCAAGGAATTAAAACAGGCGGAGATATACCTTTGAAAGAACTAAAAAAGAGACAGCCCTCGGTTTGACTTCCAGTTAAATTATTTCAAAGAATCTACATTCAGATAACTTATTTGGAGAGACGATCTTCGGCCCAGTGACCTTTATAACATGAGATGTTTAACTAACATTCTAGTATATTAAGTATATTTTCATGGATCTAATCTCTATTTAGAAACTAAATTTTTTTGAAAGTGAAAACTTCTTTGAAACGCGTTGAAAAATTGCTTTTAATGAAAATAATCTCGATATATGAACGAAAAATAAAAAAATGCAATAAAACTATGACATTATTTAATTAGAAAAGCTTTTAATTGCTTTGATAAATAAGATTTATTAAGAACACTATTGTCTTAAGAAGAAAAAAAAATTGATGAATAATTAATTTTGACAAGAATTGTTTTCATTTGTAAAAAAAATGAAATAATTTATAATATTTAAAAATCGTTTAAAATTCTTCATTGCTTTCAGGCGATGGATTGGTGATATTATGTGAAACGTACATTGACAAGTCAAAATTGGAAAAGCCCATAACATTCGTTTTTGCCAATATATTTAAAAAAAATAATTCTTAGTGTATAAACATTCCCAATTTCTAACTATAGGAAGCTATACATGAATAAGCCTTAAAAAGGTCATGAGATTTAAGTGTCGTCTGTTGCAATGCAATTTTTGATTAATTTACAGTATAAGCACCAAAGCCTCAATGTTGAGAATGTACCATTCTGGTGTGAAATTGCTTGGTTATTTCGAAAATGACATTAAAACATTGTGCTCGATTACCGTTTGCGATTTATCGTCAATGTAAAATCGAACTCTTGATCGAATTTACATTGACGATAAAGTTGCGTTCGTGTGTATAATTCATGTATGCGTGTGTGTATCATAATTCTGTACGTGAAACGGTTGATTGTGTCTGTACGTGTATGTGTGTGTATGCGCCGAGTTTCAATTCTGTCTGGTAAAGTCCATGTTGATGATTGGAGAAAGTTTTATGCGAGAGGGAAATAAATTAGGTGACACCGGTTATGGTTGCTGTAAGATTAATCTTAGATTCTTTAACTATAGATTTTATAAAATTTGGTGATATAATATAATCTGTTTGGCGCTCGTTCATTGATGAGAAGATATTTATCAGGATTCCTTCTAAGTATTTTCTACGTAATACATTGTGTTCTTTTCTTATCAGGGTTGCTTTTGATAAGTTGAAGTTTTTTTAGATTTCTTTACGCCAAGTTAACATATCCAGGGGATGTATGCTCGTTAACTACTTTTATTTTTGCCCCCATTTTCTTCAGTTTAATCCCCCTCCCCTCCACCGTTAGGTGAACAGAAATGTGAGTTCTCTGGTGGATGCGGGACACTTTTCAATTTTCCAGTGTGTTCTTTCGTAATTGTTGTTGTGTCTGAATGAGTGTGTGGTTGGGTGTGTGGGTGCTTGCATGAATGGTTTTTAATTTATCCATGTCCCAAATTAATTTCGCACAGTTAACTAATATTTCTGCCATGATTAAGGATTGTGTTTTTTGTTATTATTTCCCACCCCACAGTCAAATTGTACATATTTGGGGCTAGTTAGGACTTCATAGAGACCTGAGGTATTATGGTGATTGCAGTATGGACGGAACGTAAGAATGTGGTATTTTAGTGCAAGGAATATTTATAGTTTGTTTGTGTCAGTGATTGTGGCTAGCAAGGTCTAAGATTAGACAGATGATGACCCACCTCCCCATCCCCACTTTTGGCCTTGTGCCACATTTTTTTTTATATGTATACAAAAGTAAATATCATTTGTTAATTTGTAGATATGATGCATTTTATTTCTGTGTCTAACAACGAATACAAAGTCTCTCTTATTTTCGTAGATATGTTGTTTTAAAGTTCTGAATGGGATAACTAGTTTGTTATCAAATTTTTTCATAATCTTGGAGAGTAGGATAATGATTTTTTTATATTTGTTCTCGGGGGTTGCCTGATCTTTGGAATTGTGGATTTTGTAAGGTCGTTTTTAGCGTAGAGGTATTGATTTCGTCCAGTTAACTGATATTTCTGCCATGATTAAGGATTGTAGATCTTTTATATTTCTAAAACAATTTTATTTAGTTTCTTGTACTTGGGCTTTTAAAGTTCTGGATGTTTCGCCTATATATCTCTTCTGGTATTGCTGGCATTTTATACTGTAAATCGCAGCATTTGATATAGTGTTGTATATATGTTTATAGCTAGTGAAATATTTGATTGTTTTGGAAGTGGTGGTACTGTTCTTAGTGTTGGCGATAACTTGTTTGTTCTCAATTTTCTTGATAAAGTTGGAGGGTAGAATAATGAATTTTTTTTATTTTTGTTGTCCCAAGTACCCTTGTTATCGGGGGTTGCCTGGTCTTTGGAACTGTTTATTTTGTAAGGTCGTTTTTTTTAGCGTAGAAAATGAAATGATATTGATAGTGAAGAAGTTTAAGCATTTTAAAGGCATTTCTTTTTCTTCATATAAATATTTTGAACTGCATATTCTTTGAAGTCAAAATTTATGATTAGTCCCAATTTTAATTTTAAATTATGTTGTGAATATAAATTCATTAAATCATTTCTGTTTGTGGATTTGCGGTACAGAAATTGGATTATTCGCTGATGAATGGAGTGAGTGATTTCTGTATTATCAGAAATGTTGTTTAATATATTACAGTCCTGAGAAGAAGGAGTGCAATGAAAGAAAAAGAGATAGCTAACAAGGTGTAATAACGAAAGGTGAAAGCATATGAAAGAATGATTTGGGGACTCAAGAAACAATTCTCAGCCACTGAAAGATTTTCTCAGATATTGACACCAAAGCCATGCATATGTATTCTGAAATCTTTGCGAATAAGTGGAAAATAGCCTGGTGTGCAAAATCCATTCGTAGCGATAGAAAAATTTGATTTGGCTACGCAAAGTGCGAAGGTATCTGGAGAATTTTTCACGAGAAAAGATTCTACACTACAGAAATTGGAGCATATTCCACTAAAATTGCAGAAAGAAAAGTCGAGGGAGGGAATTGATTTTTTGTTTAGTGGTTTACTCGTATGTCGTTTCATAGTATCTGTCATGAGAAGATTTTGTTTGAAGAAGAAAAGGGCCAAAATAATTACCACTATCTATCGTCTGTGGCAATACAAAATGGCCAGAAGATGGCTATGACTAAGACATAATGTGGCCTAGAGTTTCGCACCAGGAATACATGTACATACACATATCCATTCGCTACATGGCACTAGAAGTGGTCCGGTATTATGCGACTGTTGATCAGTGCAGCCACTCTAAGTGCTACCAAATCGCTTGAGCTCCTTACTGCCAGTCGGATACAGTAACTAAAAAACTACCCACCCGCTACCCTCATAATGAAAAATTGCAGCCACTACTCAATCAGATCACCAAAAAGTTAAGGCAGTTATATCATTACGGCCATGGAAGAATGAAGCGATAAACTCTTTCCTAAGGTGGAAACAAGGAACGAACCTCTACTCCTGTTCAAAAAACATGGAAGGGATACTGGCGGCGAGATAGGCGAACCTATCTACCCCTATTAACATGTTCACAGCACAGGAGGCTAGTCGTTTATATCGAGACATCATTTGTAGGATAATTGCCAAATAAGGGTCTCGACTCATTCCAGGACAAGTAGGAAGGGATTACTAGATTATTAAAACCTCTCTGGAGGTTTTCCCAGGTAATCAACATAAAATTAGAATACTTCAGTTAACATTAATGAAAATTTAAAGTTTAAAAATAAATATATACACACACACACACGCAAAGACAATACAGACAAACGCTTGCACATATATTTTACATTTGTCATTGGCATAAAGACCATTTATTCTAACAAAATTTATAAATGAATAATAATAGTATTCAATGAATACGAAAGGACACCATATATATATATATATATATATATATATATATATATATATATATTTGGACTGATGTGAGTTTGTTAACATGGGTTTCACGTTATTTGCGATCGTCAGAGTTTGTCTGAAATATCGTGAAACCCATGGTCACAAATTCACATCAATCCAACTAAATAATGAAAGATCACCAAAAAGCTAAGACTGTTAAGTCATGGAAGAATGAAGCGCTAAAGTCTATCCTAACTAGGAAACAAGGCATAAACCTTTATTTCTGTTCAAAATCGGAGATAGGCGTAATTTATTCCTATTAACAGAGGGCTGGTCGCTTTTATCTAGAAACATATCTCTTGGAAGAATGCCAAATAAAACTCTCGACTACTTCCAAGCAAAGTGGAGGGGATTACTAGATTATTAACGCACACACACACGCACACACACAGACACACAGACACACACACACATATATATATATATATAATGAATTGATAGAGAAAGTCAAGGTTAGAAGCTATTTTGAACTTAAAATAATAATAATAATAATAATAATAATAATAATAATAATTATAATAATAATTTGTAAAAAAGACAGAGGGAGGCGACGGCACGTCTGTGGGAGAGCGACTGCAGACGAGATGCCAGATGAGGGCCAATTACATTGCATATCCCTCTCTGGATTTTATCAAGGACGTTGAGAAAAACAGAAGGGGTTCCAGACCCAGCAATACCCCATGCAAAGGCGAATATATATATATATATATATATATATATATATATATATATATATATATATATAATTATTTATTTTAAAAAAAATTTATAACATAAATATGTTATAAAATCACTACAAAAATAGCCATTTTGTTTCAACACCCTCGGTGTCTTATCAAGTGATGATGTTGAATGTAAAATAAATGCTTTTAAAAGTTTCAAATTAATTACAAATCCTCCGCAAGGGGAAAACGTTGTTACAAAAGCTAGAATGACCAATCAAAATACAAGTATATATATATATATATATATATATATATATATATATATATATATATATTAAGACATTTTGTTATGTTTATACGTTCTTTTTATAGATAGAAATATTTAAGTAAATGTTTATAATAAACAGTATTAACAACATTTACCGGCCTGAATATTATAAACAGATCATTTACTTAAATATTTGTATCTATAAAAAGAATGTATAAACATGAAAAATGTCTTAAAATTATTTTCGGATATTTATATATATAATGAATTGAAAATTGAATAGTGAATTTCTATCTCATTATTAACTTGAGAAAGTTAACGTTGGAATCTATTTTGAACTTAAAATAATAATAATAATATTAATAATAATAATAATAATAATAAGTAGCCATCTTGTATCAGGTACTGACGCCCACTGAATATGAATCCCTACATGCCAATATCTGCACTGGAAAATCTGCAATTTTTACAGAACTGAAACTGCAAGCAACTGCTATGAACACCACCCAGACCCAGTTACAGGCATAAGACCTGTAACAATTTTATGGGACTTTACGATACACACAGACAGAACAATCAAAGCTAATCGCCATCATCAAAATACATTGAAATCAAAATCTTAAAAATGTGGAATATAAGGACATGAACAATTCCACTTGTATTTGAAGCCCTTGGTTTGTTTGTAAAAGATTCCAATAGACTCATTAAAGGGATTCCTGGAAGTCCATGCCTTAAAGAAATACAAAAAAAATTATTCTCATGAGTACAGCCCAAACCTTACAAAGGGCTTAATCTATGTAAATTATGTATGATTTTTTTTAATTGTTCAGTGGAAAAATGTCATGTGACCATTTCTGAGCTTAGATCTCGGGTTGGGACCCGAAAAGAAATGAGTACACACCAGAAACCAAAGGAAATAATAATAATAATAATAATAATAATAATAATAATAATAATAATAATAATAATAATAATGTTTAGAATTGTATTTTCTTCCGAAGTGACTGATTAGGGATATGTTTTAGTTTCTCTAAGTTCATAACAATTCATTCCTCTATATGATTTCAGCCTCCTCCCACACCGATAGGCACAAGAATTTAGAAAAAAATATAATTTTTAATTTTATGATGATTAACTACGTGGCGCACCCATCATTTGTAATTGTTTTCTGTATTTTATTTTTGCTTTTATTCATTAATCCGTATTGTTTGGGTGCGAACTAAAAAATAAACCCAAACCAATTACTTATAAAAGCCAATCGATTCACTTCTTAGAAGTCAGACTTTGGTAACCGATCCAAGAAGAAAGAACGACAAGAACGGCGAAAAAAAAGAAAAAAAAAGAAAAAAGAAGGAGACAAGCGTCGCCTATAACTTTGTAAATAGACGGAAATTTAATATTTGTTTATTTAATAGACAAAAGTTATAATTTATATAAGAATTTTGACGAAGGAAACAAAAGAGGACAGTTAAACAAGAACACAAAATTAAGAAGGAGCTAAGTGTCGCCCATAGCTTACCAAATTCACGACTTATTTGGTAATTTATTATTAAGTTGCTTACGAGCTTTGACCTCATTCATCCCCAAAAGATAAAAATGAAAAACGTTTTCTTTTGCATTTTCGTCCTCACTGACACTTTCACAAGTCCTGTCTTCGCCAAAGTGAAACCTGAGGTGAGTAGAGATTTTTTTCAAGCGTTTCACCACAAGCAAGGCTGGAAGCAACTATCACGCAAAGGGTTACAGAGAGTTGGAGCGAAAGCAAATAGGAGTGATAGAGGAAAGGATGAAGAGAAGGATAGGGGATAGATCAAGGCATCTGGAGACGTCGATTGACATTAAATTTGAATAGTTGGAGATTATAGCTATCAGGGAAACAGGAAAAGGGGAGGTAGTTTCACAGGTAATAAGTGCGAGACATCAAGCTATTGGATTAGAAGAGACGGCTACATTTAACAGTTTCGACAGTGAAAGAGTGTGAGCGAGATTTCAGCCTAGTAGAACGCTTAAATTCATGAAGCCTGGGAAAGCAGCTCATCGGAGAAGTTACCATCAAAGTATTTGTAAAAAAGACAGAGAGAGGCGACGGCACGTCTGTGAGAGAGCGACTGTAGACGAGATACCAGGACAGCGCCAATTATATTCCATATCCGCCTCTGGAGCTTATCAAGAACCCCGAAGCAAACAGAAGGGGTTCCAGACCATATATGACAGTAATACTCCATGCAAGGGCAAATGGTTGATTTGTAGATCACATTGTTATTTTTTTTAAATCATTTCACCCCCAAGAAAGGCCACTAAGACACAAGAGTTTACAAGGAGTGAAAGAGAATGAGAAGACTTTAGTAAGGCGAAGAGAGGAGAAAGGACAATAAAGGAACAAGTTTCAGGAAAACAGGTGATGACGATTGACGTTGCGTTTTAATTTTTGAAGATTGTAGTTAGCAGGGAAGCAAGAAATCTGGGGTACCGCAAGCTAAAAGCGCGCGTAGAGAAACTTGTATAAGGGTCGGTTGTATCTCGCTAGTTCAACACTCAAACGGTGAGACTTGCCAATCTAGTAACTTGTGGTAGATGTTGTATTTGTCGTATTGTCTGGTCTTTTGTAGACTAACTTTCTTTTCTCCACTGCATATTTATATTTTCTCAAATTTCATGGTCGCCGTGATTTTGAGTCAATTTGTCAGCATAAAAAAATACGGCTTCCCCCACGAGCTTCTTTTTACGTACGGACGTCCATGATGTAAGTTTCCTGTTTTTTCAAACTACACGCCTCCCTGATCTCATGATCACATCTCATGTTACATAGTCATCCATCCATCTGGGCGGGTGTCGCTCTCTTTGCGATCTGTGCAGTGTTTGGGGCCGAGCCTCATGAGAACTTCTCCCATTGTCCTCATCATTCACTGAATCTTCCTGAATCACTCTAAGGTCAAGAACATGTCTTGGCATACCATCCACCTTCATACAGACAAGGCACTAAGTGAAAAAATGTTCGCCAGAACAGTTGCCATGAAAATATTTAAAAAAAAAAAAAGACAGAGGGAAGACACTTCATATTGGTGAGAAAGTTCTTGATGCCAAGATGCCAGGTCACAATCGATTACATTACAGATTCTTCTTTGAAATTTGTCAAGAATATGATGATATATGGCAGAAGCAAAGTACCAAACGTGGAAGCAATATTAAATCAACGAAAGAATTGTACATCTCGAAATCTGCAAAATAGTGTTCTCAGGAGTGTTAATTAATCCTGATATTTTCTCCATGTGAAACCAGAGGCGAGTAGAGATCACATTTTTTTCTTCCCTTATTTTTTTTTTTTTGGTTTTTGACCATTTCATCCCAAAGACAGGGAGTAAAAGAGAACGAGAAAACTTTAATGGAGAGAGGTCAAAAACGGACAAAAAAGAAGATGGAAGGTGCAGGAAGACAGAAGATGGCGATTGAGGTTGGATTTAATTTTTTGAAGAAAATAAACGACACAGAAGAAAGGAATCGGAAAGGAGTTTCACAGTGGTGGGAAAGAAATTGCATCTAGATAATTAAAAAGTCAAACGGTGAGACCTAGTTGCCAATCAAGTAGCATGCTTATTTTCCTACAATTTAGGCACCAGAGGAAAAGGTCCGTCAGCACATTTGCCAGCAAAGTATTTGTAGAAAAGTTACTGAGAGAAACCACGTCATGTTGGTTAGAAAGTTACTGAGATGAAGATGCCAGCTAACGATCGATTACGTTACACATCTTTCTTTAAAACCGCACCTTTGGACTGAAATCTCCCTCTTCACTCTTCACCGAATTTCTCATTTTTTATTTCGACTTTCATCCATTGACAGGAATTTCTACGTCAGTATGGTTATTTGAAAGAAAAGACGGGGAATAACAGAGCTGAAAATCCGACCCCTGAGGAAATACAGAAAGCAAATTTGTAAGTAGGTTTTGCTTTTTTAAATCTCAACCATCGCTGATTTTTCGACCTCTCAATTGATAGCTCACTAGGTTTTTTAGATTTTGCTTTACCTAGTGTATTGAGTACTTTTACGTTTTTACCTAATTTATTCTGTCAGTACTTTTTTTTTCTTTTGACTAGGCATTACGGTGCTGATTGATTATTTTTAAGCGGCACGGATGTTTTTTGTCTTTTCTTTTCTTCTTGATTTTTTCTCTGAGATCAGTGTGTCTAATATTTTTTATTTACAAATTGTATTATCTAGGTTTTTTGACACTGTCGAGTATAGTTAATATATATATATATATATATATATATATATATATATATATATATATATATACAAAGAAATAATCACACATAGAATCAATCAGAAATATTAATGCCATTAATGGTGACATCCGTCACTAGAGACATAATATATGCATTAAAATACTGTTAATCCATCGAGTGAAGTGATCCTCGTCGAAACCATAGATGTCATAGATTCTCACTTAAAATTTTGAAAAAATTGGCGTTGCGTTTTTGCACGTTCCGAAAATTGTTTCTAACCGTCATTAATAGCAGACATTCAAAAAACATCTTTCGGTCGACAAACAAGTATTTCGTCTTCAAGTTTTTGATTTTATAAGGAAAAAAAACACATGCCTGATGATGAATAGAGGACTATTCGTAAGTACTAGCATTTTAACATCAAATAAACTGAAAACTACTGACATCAATGGTTTCGACGAGGATCACTTCACTCTATGGATTAACAGTATTTTAATGCATATATTATGTCTCTAGTGACGGACGTCACCATTAATGGCATTAATATTTCTGATTGATTCTCTGTGTGATTATTTCTTTGTATGTAAATTATATGCTGCCTAATGTTTTATGTTTATATATATATATAATGAAAAAAGCTCAAACACTATTATTCCATGGTTATAATTTATTACATTGGAATCGTAATCACGATCCAATTCATCAGACCTACAAATTCAAAAAGAAATCGGAAATATATAACTCCGGGTATAAAAAACAAAATTTTAGTGAGAGTGTAGGCATGAAATCTTATCTGCTTTTCTCTCTCTCCTTCTATGTCTTTTAGCTTCTTACCTTCCAGTCAACTTTGATCATAAATTTAAATACAGAATCAAACGTAACTTCTGTTTCTTTGATTCCTCTTCTTTTATTATTGTCCCCTCCTCTTAATAATGATTTTTTTCCCAGATTCTTTCACCCTCAGTAAATTCTGGGATCCTAGTGGCTTTAACGTTTTGCTTAGGAGTTAAATGATTAAAAAACAAAATCAACTTCAATGAAGTTGCTGTGAGCTTAGTCATCAGACAAGATTAAATACTACTGTATTTATGTGAATGGGGACATACCCATTATCGTCCGTAGGTATGCTACAAAACACACACAGATATATATATATATATATATATATATATATATATATATATATATATATATATATATATATATATATATATATATATATATATATATATATATATAAAGTCGTACCCTGACGATTCGTTAAGTGAAACCTTAATAGGTAGGTTCTGGCTCACTAGGTGATATAATGGAATATGCATACACCTGTGTTCCCGCTCACTGGAATATGATTGGCTGATGTCAGTCATAAATACAGACTGACGGAGAGACAAAGGGAGAAGATGATTGACGACGCCCATTGAACTGCGCCATTAGCTATCCTAGCTAGTTAGACAAGACCCAAAGATTGTGAGTTCAATACCCGGTTAAGGCAGTGGAGAAATATTCAGAGAGAAATTAACAGGAGATAACTGATAAGTGACATCCATTAAAAACAAGGCACGTAAATAATGACCTCACGAAAAAAGTATTTATTAGGTTGGTGCAAAAATAATGACGTAATAATGTCGTTCTTTAACGTTAAAAAATACGTCAAAAACGACATTAGTGCGTCATTATTTTTGCACCAACCTAATATTAAAGCGGATAAATCTGATAACTTATACAAGATGAGTCCTAATAGATACAAACAAAATGCTACACAAAGAGGACATCAAACATTATAAAAAGGCCCCACCTATCTAAGAAACTGACCTTAACAAGGAAGTCCGAATAATAGCTAGCAAATTTAAAATGGAGTAGAAAAATTTAATATTAAAAATTGTTTTATTACTTTAAAAGATCATAAAAGTTATTTTCGTAGTAGCCGGGCATGTAGACTGATTAATCCAACTAAAACACAAATAGATAAAAATTAGTAGGGTCATTTTACAATATATTTGTACTACACTTAAGATAACTTTAAATATAATTTAATAGTGTAGTACCAATGATTATATTAAGAGGTTTAAGAATTACGATAAAGATTATAAATACTCTTTTGTTAAATATGACATTAAAGACTTTTAGACGCCGATCAAAAAAAAAAAAAAAAAACTATAGAAGAGGCTAATGCCTCTTCTAAAGTTTTAGAATACATGCCAATAACGGAATACATGCCAATAACGGATGATAAAATGAAAGTTCTTATACATTATTTACATTATTCGGACTATTGTCCTCATCTTTGTCGCCATATTTATTACAACGTTTCGGCCCTTCAGTATCTGTCTATATTTCTGAGATGAGATATTATTTACACTATTTACATTATTCAGACTATTGTCCTCATCTTTGTCGCCATATTTATTACAACGTTTCGACCTTTCAGTATCTGTCTATATTCTTGAGATGAGATATTATTTACACTATTTACATTATTCAGACTATTGTCCTCATCTTTGTCGCCATATTTATTACAACGTTTCGGTCCTTCAGTATCTGTTTATATTTCTGAGATGAGGTATTATGTACACTATTTACATTATTCAGACTATTGTCCTCATCTTTGTCGCCATATTTATTATAACGTTTCGGCCCTTCAGTATCTGTCTATATTTCTGAGATGAGATATTATTTACACTATTTACATTATTCAGACTATTGTCTTCATCTTTGTCGCCATATTTATCACAATGTTTCGGCCTTTCAGTATCTGTCTATATTTCTGAGATGAGATATTATTTACACTATTTACATTATTTAGACTATTGTCCTCATCTTTGTCGGCATATTTATCACAATGTTTCGGCCTTTCAGTATCTGTCTATATTTCTGAGATCAGGTATTTTGTACGCTATTTACATTATTCGGACTATTGTCCTCATCTCAGAAATATAGACAGATATTAAAGTTCTTATGCATTGCCGTAAATCCTTATTGTACCATAATGAGGCATTATGGATTAAAAGGGTGCTAGTGCTAATTTTGATAACTCTAGGGGAGAATATGATGGGGCTGGGTTATGTGAATTAGTAGACTGTTTGCTGTTGAATAAGCTTAACAAAATTATTGATCCCAATAACCATGGCCTTTACCGGGATGACGGATTGATCATTATTGATAATTGTACCCCTAGAAAAGTTGATGTTAGTAAAAATTACATTGGCTGTTTAATAAGTTTGGATTTAAGTTGAATATCCAAACCAATTTAAAAAGTCACTGATTATTTAGATGTTACGCTTAACTTGTGCAACACCATTGTATCCCCATTCAGGAAAAGCAACCAACATACCTGTTACATTGATAGAGGTTCTAATCACCCTAAACAAGTCTTTAAACATATCCCCAACGGTATTACGTTTAGGTTATCCACCAATTCACCCAATGTCAACATCTTTAGCCAAAGCAAATATGATTACGAGATGGCCTTAAAAATAGTGACTATAAATCCAAACTTGTCTATAGAAACTCGGATGAAACTTCTAATGCACATAATAGGGGGGAATTAGAGTAGGAAAATTTCATGGTTTACGCTACCATATAATTTAGCCGTAGCTACTAAGCTAGGGGAAAAAGCCCTGAAGATCCGTTAGGTGAAACACTGGTAGGTAGGTTCTGACACACTAAGTTTTTTTTATATATATATGTATATTATGGGCGCGTGGCCGAGTGGTTAGTATGTTCGCTTTCTGACCATGAGAACCGGTTTCGAATCTCACCGTGGTCGTTTTGCCATGAAGGAGACTTCCTGATGTTATCGACCTGGGGGCGCCAGGGGGCGCCAGGGGATCGGGGAACGATTTGGAAAGTGCCCGAAAACCATATCACCGGTTGATCCAAGACTTGTGAGTGAAAATGGGTATACAGAACGCTTGGGGGACGTCGATAGCTGTGCTAGCACGAAGTCACAAGTCATCGGGACCGAGTGTTTGATTGTGCTGGTGTTGTTCAGATTGTTGATCATTCTAGATTACATGCATTCTCCCAGAAACTGTAACTAAGATCTGCGCAGCATAGTTGCAGTATAAACCACAAGTTGGCTCTGTGGGTATTGAACAAACACAAACGTGCCTGAGCGAGTGTCTGCAATAGGGATTGGCTAGCCACCCTAGTATGCGAGTGGCCAGCTATCATATATATATATATATATATATATATATATATATATATATATAATTAACATAAGTAAGAGGTTTGCCATTTAGCTGATAGATGTTACCTTCAGCATCCTGACTCCAGAGTAGACGGATCCTCCTAGGATTCCACCATCCATACATCAGGGGATATCAGCAATTATGTGTGTGTTTGTGTGTGATATAGTTATAGTTTTTAGTTGTGCTATATTTATGGATAAAATAGTTCAATTTCAGTTTTATAGCTTCTATAAATGTAAGATTGGGCATTGAAGTCAACAATGAGCGGGGACAGTTTGTTTCATGCCTGAATACCGGAAAATCAAAGTAAGGATAATCGAGATAATCATCAGACCGTATACAGCGCCATATAGAACTTCCACGGTTACACGTATCACGACTATCCGGACATCGTAATTAGTTCAGTACTTCGATTTTCCGGAATTCGATTAACCGGACTTGAAATGAAGACAATAATTGAAATCATCAGTTCGCTTAGAGCGTCATATAGTACTTCCTCGATTATACATATCTCGAATATCCGGAGTTGTCCATCAGTAATTGATTTTTTGGGATTCGGTTAGACGGACTTAAAATGAAGAGAAGAACAAAAGTTATCCTAACCTTTTCCAGTCATCTGAAACAGACACATTTTAATATTTCTTTTCGTAGAAGCTTTTTGAGAATTTAGAAAATCCTAATCAGGTTTTGAAAATTTCAATTTCAAGCACATAAACAGTTCTCAAATTATAATCATTATTTAAGTTGGTTGAGATTTAAACCGGAAGTTACCCTTACAAATGCATCTACTTCGATCCAGCTTCGGTAGTTAGCGACGGAAGAACGCGAAGCCAACCGGAAAGAGACAAAAATTGAAGAATTTTTTTCATCAGAAATCAAATGGACAAAGCAAATCGAAAATGTTATTTAACGATATAAATGATAAATTTATTTCAGAAAATAAAACTTCGTTTCCGATAATTAATGTATTCATTTATCCGGAATTTTTAATTATTCGAATATATTTTATTTTTTACTTCCTGTTCCAAGGTATCCGGATAATAGGGTATGTTCTATCTTGTTAAAATTGTGCTAAAGCTTTAAATAATTTCTGAATATTTTCTAGCAAATTTTAAAATTCCTGAATACATTGCTAAAAGAAGACAAAACGTTGATTAAAAGAAAGAAAGAAATGTTTTATCCCTTCATATAAGAAATTTATTTTCCTATTTTCCTGTTGACAGAAAATTTCAGAAGTTTAACGGATTGCCAGAAACTGGAAGACTCAACCCAGAAACGGAGAAAACAATGAAGGAACCAAGATGTGGGATGAACGACATCAACGATGGATTCGACGAATACAATCTAGGTAAATAAGACATTTAAATCTTCTAAGTGTAATTGGGCGACTTTTCTGGTACTAGAACAGGCGTTCCGATTAGCTTCCAAGCATCGGAAACCTGGCTGATAGCTCAACTAGTGGGACCTTGAACCAGAAAGACTTTATACATATTTAGAATGCATTATATATAACCGAGGAGGCATGGTGGAGTAATGGATAGCGGCTCGGATTGAGGAATCGGAGAGCCGACTTACCCACTTCTCACCACCACAATGGGTAATACCCTCTTCTCACTTACAGCAATGGGTAAATGACAGGACAGACTGGGTTCTCTTGGGTGGCAACTGGCCCACCGCAGAAAGAAATGGCAACTGGCCTACCGCAGAAAGAAATGGCAACTTACTGCGTGAAAAATCTGTCGCGTCAGTCATGTATCGCCCAAGTGTATATCACCCATGGCATAATAACTGACTGATATATATATATATATATATATATATATATATATATATATGTGTGTGTGTGTGTGTGTGTGTGTGCATATATATCAATCAGTATAAAATAATATCAGTATAACATATATATATATATATATATATATGTGTGCATATATATCAATCAGTATAACATAATATTATAATATAAAAAGTATATAATATTATAATATAAAAATATATAATATAATATTAAAATATAAAATATAATATTATCATATAAAAATATATAATATTATAATATAAAAATATATAATATAATATAAAAATATATATAATATTACAATATACAAATATATAATATTATAATATAAAATATATATATAATATTATAATATAAAAAATGTATAATATAATATTATAATATAAAAGATAATATCAGTCAGTTATTTTTGTATCAGTTATATCATAAAATATAAATAATATAAAAATCATATAAATCTACGATCTTTCTCGTTTTGCTTGTCTGTCTCTACATGTACACTTATTCATTTTTTCTAAATATCTTATCCCTTCAGTACTAAGACAATACTTTTATTCCAAACTACCCTTCTATTCAGGACATAAATGTAGACGATTGTGGCTCTCCACAGTCTCCTTCACTGCGTAGACAATCATATATTACCAGAATTTTATTTTCCTTTATTATCTGTGAATTATTATTACTACTAGGGAAAGATAGCGGAGTATTTTCCATTACCTTCTACAGCATGTTGAATTCAGTATTTTCTTTTCCTAGACTGGGTAATAACCAAAGGCTCTAGAGCCCAGTCTACCCTACTTTTATTCCGGCCTACTTTTTTATTCTTAACTCAAGCGTAAGCGATTATGGTTCTCCACAGTTTCCATTCCTTTTTTATCGCTTAATTGCCCTGACTTTCTGGGTATGATTATGGATTAGCTTCCCATTGAAGTCTCTAGTGGCTGGAGACTTGAGTCGTCCTCCAGCAAGATTGGCTACCACATAAGGCTGGACTTCCCAGTCTACACTGTTATTTATTTCATTCTTAAATGTCATGTATCTCTAGGAGATCATGGCTCTCCACAGATTCCTTTCCATTATTGTCTCCGAATTGTCACAGGAAAGAATTTCAGGGTTTGAATTTAGAATAGACCTTGTAAACTGGCTGCCAACCAAGGCTAGATATCATACATTTATTCCAACTAAGCCCTATATTCCGAAATAAATTAATATGACCCTAAACAGACATTTCTTTTGTTATCTGGGAATAGCCATTAGCATCTGAAAAAAATATTGAAGTTGTTTTTATTGCCTTCTCTGCTGTTTTGAATTTATAGTACACTTAGACTGGCCCCTACTTAAGGCTATAAAGTGTAGCCGTGACTTACCTCGGCGACCCAAAAGGTCCAGAGTCGTGTATGTTTTGCAAAGGAGTGTGGAGACGGCGAATCGACGAGCTTCGGACGGACGGTGAATTGGGCAGCACTTTGTGCTTATGGAAATGCCACTTGTAGCCATTTTTATTGGCTGGTTCTGGTCGCTCATTGGCTGAGTGCTGGCTGGGTCAGGTGTATAAAAGCATGGTATACGCATTCAACGGTAGTTCGCTTTTCACTCTTGACAGGGAGTAGCGTATTGGAGATTGAAGCGAGGAGAGAAGTATGGGTTTCTTTTGCCTAGTGTATTGGACTCGTACTACCTTTCCCCCCCTTTTCCTTTCCTCTCTCTCTCTCTGTGAGTGTATGTGCATCCAACCAATTTTTGCACATAGAGCACAGTCTACCCTACTTTTATTCCAACTAGAAATTCCACAGTATTCGAGTGTGCTTCTTCAGAGACGCTTTCTTTTATTATTTGTGGAACTGTCAGGACATCTTGGGAAATACAGCAGAGTCATTTATTCTTGTCTTCTCCATTATCTTCTTATGCATCGTATTGGCTGAACTTTGGTAAAAAAAAAGAAAATATTCCAATTTACTCTTCTATCTGTAGTAGACGAGCGCGATTCTCCAGAGACCTTTCTTTTATTCTCTGTGACTTGCCATGATTTCTTGGGAAAGATACCGAAGTAGTTTCCTGTTGTCTTCTCTACGGATTTGAATTTAGATTCTTCCTTCAAGACCGGCTCCTACTCAAGGCTATAGAGCAGAGTGCACCCTATTTTTCTTACAAACTACGCTTTTTTTCCAAAGTAGACGAGCGTGATTGCCAACAGGCCCTTTATTTTCTGTGAATACAAGGGCTTTTTAGGAATTATATTTGAAATGGTTAATTCCGAGTTCCAGACATTGGAGAAGGCAACAGGAAACAACTTCGCTATTTTTCCAATTAATTTAAATTCGCATTAAGTATTTTGCATATTAGAAATATTATTTATTACCTTTGGAATTACAACTAAAATAAAACCAAATAAACATAAAATAAAACATGCATTTTAAACCTTAGATACTTTTTTTGGCTACTGCGACTGTTTCTTTTCTCGCACTTCACGCTTGTAGAACTCCCTTCCATTTACTTGCTTCCCCGATAACTACAATCTTCAAAAATTTAAATGCAACATCAATCGACATCTTCTGTCTTCTTGTATCCCGTTCATCTTTTGTCCTTTCCTCAATCCTCCCTCTACTCAGTCTTCTCTTTCACTTACAATCCCTGTAAAGTTTCAAGAAATGTAGATTTTATTTTTGGAGGATTGTCTTCACATTCTTGTTGATTTTAACGATTTCATGCAAAAAATAATTCCAATCAATTTAAATTTGGTTTGAAATGCAGCAATATGTTTTGCATATTGGAATATTAAATTTGATTTATCAACTTGGAATTAAAACTAAAATAAAAGCTTCATGAAAGATTATTAAATTTTAAAATGCATTTTAAACATTAGATAGCGCTTTTATCCTTCTTTCTTTTAGGGTGGTGTCAGGTCACAGTGACTGTATATATTGTTTCTTTATTGCTTTAGATTCAAAATGGCCGAAAAATGTAATCACCTGGAAGATTCCCAAATACAGCAAAACATCAAAATTGTCCCCTGCTGAACAAAAGTAAGTAAATACAATGATTTTCTTTATTAATATCTGTTTGATCCCTGTCGTTACACTGATGGCAAGGTGATCAAATTTAAAATCTAAACTGTTTGCCCATTTAAAAATACTATATTATATTCAATTTAAATACACAATAAGTCAAAATGGCTTCAAAATGCCGGTTTATACCCCCTTTCCAATGTTGGGGCCGGATAAAGGGGAAATGGCCATCACGACACGATGTTTTCTTACAATCTGTACCTAGTGTCTCTCTCCGCTTTTCGAACATTTGTAAAGATGATAGTATTATTCATCTCTTTACGACTGGGTAAAGCGATTACGATGAATAATGCTATCATCTTACACGCCATTTTTATAATCTCTTCGACTATTACTGTTTAATCATCCATTGTGATGATGTGTCATATTAAGCTCTGTATATTGAATATATCTAAAATTGTTACTTGACTAGTTAAGCATCGCTGTTATGAGTAAATTTCGAATGAGGGACTATTGGATTTGTAGATTCATAAATTTTAAAAAAGTAGATTTTTACTATGTTCATTTTCGTGCGTTTAACGGATAGAGATTA
This sequence comes from Acanthosepion lycidas, assembly GCA_963932145.1. Lineage (NCBI taxonomy): Eukaryota > Metazoa > Mollusca > Cephalopoda > Sepiida > Sepiidae > Acanthosepion > Acanthosepion lycidas. Next base: position 10,737,607 of record OZ010614.1, read on the forward strand.
TTAAAATACAGGGTTTCCATAAAGTTGGTGTGCACTTTAAAAAAATTTATAACTTTATTTGTATTTGCGATAGATATAATCTGTAAAAATGTTATAAAGTTCAATGTACCTAGTTTTAAGTACAGCTAAAATAACTAATGTGATTTCAGGCATTACTGTAAATCAGTTGGCAAATGTTTTCCGTGAACTGCAAAATCGAATTACCCTTTGTATTGCTAATGATGAAGGACATGTGGAAGATTAAATGAAATCTCATTAAAACCTTAAAAAATATAGATTTACTTCTTTCTAATCATTTTACAAATGTATCACAGATTGTATCACAGATTGTATTACAGATTGTATCACAGATACAAATAAAGTTATAAATTTTTTAAAGTGCACACGAACTTTATGGACATCCTGTATATAATAAATGGCCTCTTCTTGCACAAATGCATGTCAGTTATATATTTTAGGTGTTTGTAAGAATTTTATTCACTTAATGAGCATTCTTTTATATTAGTATCTAGGCGTAAATATTTGAGTACTTCAACGTGTTTTGACTGATTAAAAAAAAATAATCGCTCATTATGGTAGAAAAAGAGCAGGAAAGAAGAAAGGACAAAACTAAACGTGTTTTAATCTGAGCATCTTCTAATTTCATTCAAACTCGGAAAGGTTTCATTAAATCTCACGAGAAGTCTTACAAGAGATTTGAATATATATAAAAATTGTTATTTGACTAGTTAAGCATCACTGTTCGGAGTAAAATTCGAATGTGGGACTTATAGATTTATATGATGAATGTTGTTATGTTTATAGAGGAAAAAGCATGTAAAAAGTGAAGAAAGGGATAATCTTCAAACACGGCTCTACAAATTTAAATTTTTTTAATGTTAAGTATTTGTTTTCTTTTAAGTTGAAAGAAACGAATTACAAAGATTCTCGCAAAACAATGTCCCACAAAAATATTTTGTTTTTACAACACAACAGAAATAATTGCGTTAGTATGATAGAAAAAACAGGATGTGTCGCCATAAAGTGAGTGTCACGTATTTTCGTTGTTTATGAAGGCATGTAATTTTTCATCAGTCAACAAATGACTGCTGTGTTATTACTATTACTTGTATTTTGTTGACATAACTCTGTATGTTTTGCGTGTTGTTTAGTTTACTTTAAAATTGCGCGGCTATTGCAAGAAGATACTTGTTAAATATGTGAAAGGTTGAGTAATTAATTATGCAGAAGGTGTGGGTAAACAGCTTGTCCACAACCACGCCAGATCAAAGGTTTACGGAAAAACTGAAAATTGAAAACTGACTTTGGGAATTTACGCAATTGCATTTATAGAAAATAGATGGAGCAACGGAATTAAAAGTTAAATTTACTTAACTCAGAAGTTTACTGGTTAATAAATATTTTTCCCAAATTTTAAATATCTATTTTTAGAAGAGAAAATATTGTTAATCATTTTATGGAGTAATCTCTGAAATTATGTTGCAGACGACAAATATAGTTGCCTGATTTTTCAAAGCTTTACGAGCGTTTGAGATGACATCTGTGATTGGTTAATAAATGCTAATGTGGATAATTTAAATCTGGAGTCAGTGTTTGCATAGAATTGAGATTTTTAGTGATACTTAAATCTATTGATTTTTTTCTACAATTTTTAACGAGGTTCTACATGTTCCTCTTTTTCAGGCGTGCTATCTTCAGCGGACTCAAACAGTGGTCAAAAGTCACCCCACTGGTATTTTTAAAAGCAGAGCGCAAAGGGGATATTAATATTTCATTCGAGAGATGGTTTCACGGACATGAAAACGCTTTTGATGGAAAAGGTAAGTTGAAAGAAGACACACTAATTTCTTTTCTCTCTCTCTCTCTCTCTCTCTCTCTATGTTTATTTTGATTTAATTTTGTCAGCATCTTATTCCGTTCTCCCTCCCCTATTTCTCCCTCTCTTTTTCTCATACCTAGCTCTACATATCTCCTCCCTCAATATTTCTTTTGTCTATCTCACTCTTCTTTTCTCTTCCTCCTCCTTCCTTTGTGTTGACTCATTCTTCTTTCTATCTCCTTCTTCCTTTATCCACTTCCTCGTCGTCTTTCTTTCGCACACCTTTTTTTTCTTTTTTCTTTCTCTTTATCACTATTTTCGCTTGATTTTATTTTGTCGACGTCATATTTCTTTCTGTCTTTTCTCCCTCTCTCTTTTTCGGTCTATCCTTCATCTACTTCAGTATTTCCACTTCTTTCGATCGACCTGTTTCTCTCCTTCCTCAGTTTTTGTCTCGTCTCTTTCCACTTTCTATCGCCCCCTTCCTTTATCCTCTTGCTCCTCTTCTTTCTTTCATACACTCTCATCTTTCTTTCTTTGTTCTTTCTTTCTTTCTTTCTTTCTTTCTTTCTTTCTTTCTTCACTTTGATTTCGTTTTGTCTACAACTTATTTCTTTCTCTCCTTCTCTCTCTTCTCCCCCTCTCTCATAATTCACTTTACTATCCTCCTCTCTCAACATTACTCCTTCTTTCTGTCACCTTTTCCATTCTCCTCCTCCTCCTCTTCCTATTTGCCATATCGTTCTTCTTTCTGTCGACTCCTTCCTTTAACCTCTTCCCCATCCTTCTCTTTCTTTCACCCACTCTCTTTTACTTCGTTCTATCTTTGTTTTTTTTTTCTTTCTTTCTGTTCGCTTCGATTTCGTTTTGTCGGCATTTTATTTCATTCTCGCTTTTTCTCTCTTCTCCCTCTCTTCCTCTAACATTTCGCTCTACACTCCTCCACCCTCAATATTTCTTTTGTCTATCGCACACTTCCTCTCTCCTCCTCCTTCTCCTCCCCTTCCTTTGTGTCGTCTCGTTCTTCTTTCTATCTCCCTCTTCCTTTATCCACTTCCTCCTCGTCTTTCTTACGCACACTTTTTTCTTCCTTCTTTCTCTCTATCTCTATTTTTGTTTGATTTTATTTTTTCGACCTCATCTTTCTTTCTCTCATTTCTCCCTCCCTCTCTTTTCGTTCTACCCTTCTCTTCCCTCAATATTTTTTCTTCTTTCGATCGCACTTTTTTCGCCTCTTCTTCAGTCATTTTTTCGTCTCGTTCTTTTTCTATCGCCTCCTTTCTTTATTCTCTTGCTCCGCCTCTTTCACATTCTTTCTTTCTTTCTTTCTTTCTTTCTTTGTATTGATTTCATTTTGTCGGTATCGTATTTCGTTCATCCTTTTCCCCTCTTCACCCTCTCTTTATTATTTCACTCTACCCTCGCCTCTTAATATTTCTTCCTCTTTCTGTCGCCCTTTCCCTTTCTCGTCCTCCTCCTTCCTATATGTCCTCCTGTCTCCTTCCTTTATTCTCTTCCTCCTCCTCTCCCTCTTACTTTCACTTACTTTTTTATTTCTTCTTCCTTCTCGCCCTTTCCCAAGCCATTTTCTCCCTCTTCTTTTTGCTTTATCTTCCTTCTCGTCACCACAATTTGTTCCTAGTTTTTTTTTATTATCACTTTCGTCACTCGAGACTTTTCAGGAAATATTTTAGCCCATGCCTCCTACCCTCAAATTGGTGACACCCATTTTGATGACGACGAAAACTGGATCAATGCAGAACGGGGAGGAATTGATTTGGAGACAGTCGCTGCTCATGAATTCGGCCACGCCCTCGACCTTAGACACTCAGAAAATCCCAAAGCACTAATGGCCCCTACATATAAGATATTCCCCCAGTGAATTTAAACTTCACGAGGACGATATTGAAGGAATTCAGAAACTTTACGGTAAGTGGATTGATTTTCCATTTTTTAGTTGGGGTGTGTCTCATGCAGCACCCATCTGGCGATAATTAGTTGCCGTGTTGTCGGTAGCTTTTTTTAAATGAGGAACTTTACTGCCATAACACAACACCTTCAAACAACATGAGTTCTAAATGTAACATCTGCAAGAGCATTAGATCTATTTCCAATTGTCCAATCAGCAGTTGTATAAACCAGCAAAATCCCAAAACGCAGCAGTCAAAAAATTCCATATTATTCTCCTGACGCGCCTACAAATCGGCGCTCAAACAGAAATTATTTGCAGGACTGGTCTTTGGAACCAAATCTAGAACTATCGATGATTGTTGCTTAATATATAACATTTCGCTGACGAAATCAAAACTATACCAGTCAGACATTTATGTGTTTAGATGCACCATAAGGAAATACGTCCCCGACGAAAATAAACCCAGACATAATTATGTAGGACACACAACAAGTAGCCTGTCAAGGCGACTAACGCTATATCTCCCCGACCAGAGCTCAATACGGACATAATTACGAGACAGCGGCACGATCGTGCTGCAGAGCGAGAAAATTTGTTTTCGTTTCTAAATGTATCTTTTGCTTCATGTTGTGCTTTCAGGCAAGAAATCAACCCATGTACCACCCAATACTCCAAGAAGGACCAGCCCTGGAAAGACCACACCCAGAATAACTACAAACACACCAACAGGAAGCAAAGGATTTTGTAATCATTCGTACGCAAAGATCAATGCAGCCATGAGAAGTAAGTCTGTTCAGGTTATATTGTGTAGTTCATGTTGCATCACCTGTTGATGGTTGGAGATTCTTCTTCTTGTATCAGCCTCTGAAGGTTCTTTGTTTGACATATGCCTTCCCCAAGTTCACTGAATGGAATGGTCCATTAACCTACTGCCTCTTTTCGATTGATTTGCTTTTTATGGTTTAACAACCTCTTGAAGGTTATTTAAAGACAAACTATTTTTCGATTGTAAGATATTTTTATACATATCCTTATAATTAACCCATAGCTGGGGGAGAAGAGGTGGATTCATAACCTTTCTCAATGGTTTTTGCGCGTAAGTGAATGTAACGAACCGGACTGGAATTAGAACTCGGCTTCTCGATTTTCAATTCAGAACCGTTATTCATTACACCAGCCGCATATCTAAACTTAAAGCACCTGGCATTTCCAAGCGGTCACCCATCTAGATACTGATCAGGTGTGACATTGCTTAGATTAATAATAACAGGAAACACTCAGAAAACCCTTCAGGCCAATAAGTAAAATAAGTGAAATATCCTACTCTCCGGCATCATGGCAATTTGTTTTTTTCACTTCAAGACTGAATTCAAAGTTTATTTTTAGCCATAACTGATTTAATTGGGTTTATATTTTCAGATACAGCCCAACTGATTTCCGTCCTGGGTAAGACGATAAACTACATCTGCGTCCTGGGTAAGACGTTAAACTACATCTGCGTTCTGAGTAAGACGGTAAACTACATCCGCATTCTGGGTAAGACGATAAACTATATCTGCGCCCTGGTAAGACGTTAAACTACATCTGCGTCTCGAGTAAGACGATAAACTACATCTGCGTCCTGGGTAAGATGATAAACTACATCTGCGTTCTGAGTAAGACGGTAAACTACATCCGCATCCTGGGTAAGACGATAAACTACATCCGCGTCCTGAGTAAGACGGTAAACTACATCCGCGTCCTGAGTAAGACGGTAAACTACATCCGCGTCCTGGGTAAGATGATAAACTATGTCCGAGTCCTTGGTAAGACGGTAAACTACATCCGCATTCTGGGTAAGACGATAAACTACATCCGCGTCCTGAGTAAGACGGTAAACTACATCCGCGTCCTGAGTAAGACGGTAAACTACATCCGCGTCCTGGGTAAGATGATAAACTATGTCCGAGTCCTTGGTAAGACGGTAAACTACATCCGCATTCTGGGTAAGACGATAAACTATATCTGCGCCTTGGGTAGGACGTTAAACTACATCTGCGTCTCGAGTAAGACGATAAACTACATCCGCGTCCTGGGTAAGACGATAAACTACATCCGCGTCCTGAGTAAGACGGTAAACTACATCCGCGTCCTGAGTAAGACGGTAAACTACATCCGCGTCCTGAGTAAGACGATAAACTACATCCGCGTCCTGGGTAAGACGATAAACTACATCCGCGTCCTGAGTAAGACGGTAAACTACATCCGCGTCCTGAGTAAGACGGTAAACTACATCCGCGTCCTGAGTAAGACGGTAAACTACATCCGCGTCCTGAGTAAGATGATAAACTACGTCCGCGTCCTTGGTAAGACGGTAAACTACATCCGCATTCTGGGTAAGACGATAAACTATATCTGCGCCTTGGGTAGGACGTTAAACTACATCTGCGGCTCGAGTAAGACGATAAACTACATCCGCGTCCTGGGTAAGACGATAAACTACATCCGCGTCCCGAGTAAGACGATAAACTACATCCGCGTCCTGGGTAAGACGATAAACGACATCCGACAGCAAGGCCTCTAAACTAGTTTTGAGGAGCGCAGAACCATCTCTTAATTGCTGGTGTTCTCAGGTCCACTCTGACCCGGGGTGGTATCACCTGTTAGGGTCCCAGCTATTGATAAATTGTTTACCCCCAAACTGGGGTCAAAACACTATGAAAGTGTAAAAATAAGTTTTAATACCAGAAATACTTTGTAAAAAATTTTTACCAATAATAAATTTTTGAAAAAAATCATTACCAGAAATACGTTATCAATAAAAATCTTGTCTGCATTAAATAATCCATTGTGGTTGATATGTCGTAAAATAAAACCAAACCAAACTAAACCAACTGATTTCAGGAATATGACATTTCTATTTATTTTAATATTTTCGAATGGTCCCTTTGTCAAATGAAATTAAATTCTATTACTAGAAGAAGGATGTAGAGGTGGTGATGACGTCATACCCCCGTGGCAGTCAAAGGAGAGAAATAGTACCACCTGGAGTCTTCATTGTAACCCTTTGCCTTCGATGTTTCAGGAATTTCACAGATAATGGAATAGAGTTACTTCCCTTGAACGGAAATGCCTTCGATAAAAAACACAAAGCGGGGAAAAAAAATTAAAACTGACAGCACCGTGTTACCACTTTCTAGGTTCCGGCACCAATCTAGCTTGTATCAAGTATGCACCGGAAGTTAACAAGCCTAGATCACGCAGCCAAAATATATGATCTAGAATACAGTAACCTGAAAATAAAAACTGTCGATGCTGGCGCTACATTTTTCAAAAACGCAGAAGATACAGGAATCGATGGAGCCGCAGCTCGCACTCTCATCAGACTTAAACACCACCTTGGATTGAACTAATACTTTAGGGGAGATCAATCTCAACCTAACAGTGCTGATGTGGCAGAGATCAATGGTCACCTTTGAAATATTAATAATTATAGTAATATAGAATTTTGTTTATAGATGAGAAAAATAATCTGTGGTGAAGTTTGTACCCAGAGAATCTGTGCTTTGTCAGAATTGTTAATATGTCAAAACAATAGTGTTTATATGAACTGTGGGATACCAACTGGGAAGAAGAATGTTCATTTAATCGTGAAGGAGGAGGAGGAGTGGCTAGTAATCAGGTTGTATTCTAAGTTTACTAACACCTCGGGTTTTTGTCCTTAACACCGCGTTTATTTATGAGCGTGTTTGTGCGAAAACAAACAGTTGGAGTTGAAGTCGTGTTGGAATTGGAGATGGGGGAAGTGAGTCGACAAGCAGTCGACCAGTGTGTGTGTGTGTGTGTGTGTGTGTGAGAGAGAGAGAGAGAGAGAGAGAGTCGGTGAGAGTGAAAGCGTCCGCTTGCAGTTCTAATAAGGGAGGAAGTGAACTCAAGTTATCTGCAATATTGGCCCAATACTGCCAGTGAACCCTCCTTATATCCTGATAGGGAAATAACTACGACAACTACTAATAACAAAAAGGATGAACTCAAAAACTACTTTTCTCCTCTCAGAATTATTTTCAATATTTTTTTTCTGGATTTTATTTCATATACACTACTTTCTTGTAAAAGAAGCATTATTCTTTTTGTACCAATTTCTTCCTTATATATATATATATATACTTATATATTACGAAATGGACAAAGTCCGACAATTTATTTATTAAAGACATTTTTATGTTTAACGTTCTTTTTATAGATACAAGTATTTAAGTAAATGCTCTGTTTATAATAAACAGTATTAAATAACACTTACCGGCCTGAATGTCCGAGAAATTTTCATAGAAAATATTCGTCCTTGGACAGGATTCGAACCTGCATCCTATATGGAACCGTCATTTACGCTGACGTGCCTTGACCGCTCGGCCACCAAAGATCGTTCGGTAGGCAAGGTCGAATTTACTGTTTATAAACTTCAATCTTCCATGAATCTCGCACATTCATAACTGCTCATGGTGTATCGAATGTAAACAAATGACGTCATATATTACGAAATGGACAATAAATAAATTGTCGGATTTTGTCCATTTCGTAATATATGACGTCATTTGTTTACATTCGATACACCATGAGCATATTTTCATGGCAACTGCTCTGAGGAGCTATTTTCACTGGCACCCCAACTGTATGAATTTAAATGTGTTACTAGGTTGGCATCTCGGTACCTCCTTTCACTGTCGAAACAGTTAAATGTAACCGCCTCTTCTTCTCCAACACCTTCGTACTTCCGGGCAGTGGAACATCCTTCCTCCTACTTGCTTCCCTGATAGCTATAATCTTTAAATATTCAAATGTAATGTCAATCGACATCTTTTGATGCCTTGGTCCTGATCCCCGTCCTCTTCTATATTCTTTTCTTAAACACCTCTCCTTACTCTTGCTCACACTCTCTGTAATTCCTTGCGTGCTAGTGCCATTCCTGCCTTGTTTAAAAAAAATATTTTCATCTTTCTACTCCATTGTTCTTGCTATTGATTTTGCCCGTATTTCTTAATAGTTTCAGGTCAATACATGGGATTTTGTAATTTTCAGGAACTCGTCCTAATGCCTGTTCAGCCACTTTGTCTGCTCTATCATTGATAAATCTAAAAAAAAAAAAAAAAAAAAAAAATAGCCAGCTTGATTCTCGAAAATTTTCCGTCCCTTATCTGAGTGATCAAGACTCTCCACAACCTCCTACCTTTATTAGCTCTAAGCAATGACACCTTATTATCAGCCCCTGCTCTGCCATCATTTTTAACAAGCTCTTTAGGTAGGCTACCCTCAGTTTCCCACTCCCCGTCTTTCTTTCAACATAACCTTTGAGTGTTTATTTCTCCAAGCCGTCTTATTTCCTTATGTGTCACAGAAATTCAACTGTCTCTTTCAGAGTCTAACTATGACTCCCAATCAGACCCAAAATGGATTATTGCTGCCATATCTGGGCTGATGCCGCCCAATTCTCTTTTTCAAACCTTGACAGAGTTCAAAGGAGTTTACAAAGCCTTGTGAGCGCGGAATTATTTTCCATCCAACAACCATTTTCCCTAGTGTCGAAATACTGCAAGCCAATTACCATTCCATCGCTATTTCCATAGAAAATTGTCTGACGATCTACATTCCTTTGTTTATTCAGTTCAGACATTTACAAACTCGTTATGCCGTTATATGAATGAATGCCAAATTCTCCAAGACCTTCGTCCGCATAATGGGTTCCAGAATATTCAACTCTTTCTTTCTGATCCGAAACAGGAGGGACCATCCCGTTCTTATTTTCCTTAAAACTTCCAGAACATTTCTTCTTGTAAAAGTTTTATAAAAATCTCATTTTTAAAATGTCTTTTTTTCTTTTCTCGTTTTAGTTTCTGGAAACGACTTTGTTTTTGTTGACAACCGCTATGTTATCGACGGTCGAAGTGGGCGCAAAATGGATGTCCGCAGCCTCTTTCCGGGTGGCCCTTATATGGTACAAGCCGCTGTATATTCTCAACAAACCCAAAAAGCTTATTTATTTAACAGTATGTATCATGTAAATTCGATTTGTTCCCATATGGTTGAGTTATAGATTTTATTTCTTGAAATGTTTGCACGTCTCTAGTAGATAAGGAAAGAGCTGATGGCTGATCAGGTCAATTATAATAATAATTGGTAAAAGACCAACGCCTTCTTCTTGAAATGTTTGCACTTCTCGGGTAATGAGCTGATGTTTGATCAAGTCAATTATAGAATTAATTGTTGACAGGCCAAGACCTATCGATTATTATTATTATTATTATTATTATTATTATTATTATTATTATTCCTTTGATTTCTGGTGTGTACTCATTTCTTTAGCGGTAACAACCGGGGACATAAGGTCAGAAATGGCATCATCCACTGAGCATTTTGAAGAACTCCTAAGATCACATATATTTTACATAGATAATGCCCTTCATAAGTTGTGAGCTGTAGTTGTGGGAACAATATTTTTGTATTTCTGTAAGGCATGGGCTACCAGGAATCCCTTCAATGAATCTATTGGAATCGTTTCCAATCTATACGAGTGCTCCAACTACTACTGGAGCTGCTGATGTTCTCATGTGCCACATTTTCAGATTTCGTATTTTTAGTTTGGTAGTTTCCTGAAGATCTTCAAAGATACATTATAGTCTGTAAGGACTGTCGTGCCAATAAAAAAAGCACATTTTCGTCTTCGCAGTCTCTAATCATAATGACTGGCTTTGATTGTTCTGTCTATGTGTATTGTAAAGACCCATAAAATTGTTACAGGTCCTATCTCCGTAAGCGTGGAACCACCTCTTAATTGCTGGTATCCCCATGTCCAACATGAGCCGGGGTGGTAGCACCTGTTAGGGGTCCCAGCTACGGGCAAATAGTTAACTATTACCAGCAATACTTTTTGAAAAAAAAATTATTACCAACATACAATTTTGAAGGAAAAATATTGCCAGAAACAGATTTTTGCCAAAACAAAATATTACCAGCAATAAAAAAAATTCTCGGTATTAAATAACTCATCGAGGTTGATATGCCGTAAAACAAAATAAACCAAACCCATCTCCGTAACCGGGCTTATGTGGTGTTCATACCAATTTCTTACACTTTCCTTTCTGTAAAAGTTAGAGATTTTTCAGTGCAGATATTGGCCAACTCTGTCATGGCGGGCTTTATATTCAGTGGGTGTAACCTGATACACGATAGTCAGTTGTTTCTGGATATTTATCACAGAATCTGATTTATGGGCTAACATATTTTTTTATTATATGTGCTTGGTAATTTCTAGTTAGCAAATAATGCTCCTGTGCAGCAAGAATAAAACTTTTAGTTTTAGCTTTTAACTTTGCTTTTCGTAGCCATTTATATTAGGTTGATGCAAAAATAATGTCGTTTTTTCACATAGTAACATATGTGAAAACGACATTATTTTTGCACCAACCTAATAAGTACGGCGTTTGTCTACATCAGCTTGTTTGATACAGGCAGAATATTAACTGTGAAGCGGTCTATCTTGCCATCGTTTCTGTGTCTGATCAATTGCATTTTCCTTTGTTTTCTATTTCAATTATTTTTCAGCTGGAGGCGGTGTATTATGTTTTACTTGCATTTCTTCAACACCCGAAACTCAATTTTGATCTTGGCTTCCTTTATTACTGAATAAAGGTTCTTTCATGTTCTTTGATACTGATCATCATCTTCTGTGGTTTCTAGGTATCTTTGAAGGCCATTTGATCTAGTTTTCTAAGACAGTTGTAGTTGAACTAATCCTCTGCCTCTTTCAGATCTGGGCACATACAGACGATCAACAGCAGTTTTGGGATAATGCATGCGATGGCAAGTGAGAATCTTTCTCGTTTTGACATCCATTCGCTTAATGTCAGCTATGGTCCAGTTAAGGATGTTGAAACTGTATTGCACCGCAATGACAGCCAAGCTGTTTAGGGCTGATATTCTGTTTTTTTTTTTTAAATTCAGCTCCATATTCATCACCAGACACACACGTCGTTAGTATTCCTTTTTTTTTTAATTTTCTCCTTCATTTGAGCGTGCTGTATTCCATCTCCTTCGCTAATTCTTAGGTAGGCAATAGGCATCTTGCTCCAGTTCTCTAAACTTTGTATCAAAATCTATAATTGTTCGAATCTTCTGTTTCACCCGTTTTTGGCATGAGATATGTAATACCTTCAGTGATTCCTTCTGGGATTAATAATTAGCATTGATAGAGTTTGTGTAAGGGTTTTATTGATTGATATCAGATGATAGAGTCAAAACTTTTGTACCTTTCAAGTTTCTGGGGATTTACGTTTTGGGGATTTTGTTAGAGCTTGCCTTAACATTATACGTGGTTATATTTTCCCATTCTTGTAGAGGTTTATCCAACATTCGTTCTTCTCATTTGATCCATTTTACATTGGGTTTATATTCCTCTGGGTTCCTCCAAATATTCTCCCAAAATTTTTGCACTTTTTTTAATAGATGGTGGCTTTTTGAAATCTATAAATGCTTTTCCAATTTCCCTGTAAAATTTCTTAAGGTCCATTTGGAATATTTTATTTTGGCGATAGAACCTACAGTGTTTTTCGTATGGTCTTGTTCTCTGTGCCTTTAACTGCAGTTTATGTTTTAGCATTTTCTTGATTCCTGGAATTTTATTCATTGATTTAATTTTATATCTCCGCTTGATCTTCCTGCATTTGCGTGTTAAGATATTTGGGTCTCTTGAGATCTCGCCTAATATCGATGTTTCCTTTATTTCTCGAACCAATTCCAAGCTGACTCTCTTTCTCTGATTCATCTATTTACTAGATTACAATATATGGGGCTACAGTCTTGATTTAGCCGGACGAGTTAATTTGGCCAAGAATTTTCCCAAATTTATTTACAACATTTACAGCCATAATCCAGAAAGTGCGGTGAGGGTCAATTATGGCGTCGAGAGACTATATCTCATCAAGGTTTGTATAATTCCCCACCTCTCTCTCTCCTTATTTAACTTCTTTCTTTCTTTGTTTTTATTTTATTCTTTTTTTTTATACATTCATTTTGGCTTTCTTTTTTTGTTCTTTCTTTCCTTCTTTTATTTTTTTCGTTTTTCTTATTTCTTTTCTTTTCTTTCTTTCTTTTTCTTTTTCTCTTTCAATATTTTATTTCCTTCTTTCTTTTATCCATGATTTCTTATATTCTTTCTTTTTCTTTTCTTTCCTTCTTTATTTTTCTTTTTTCAATTCTTTTATATTTCTTTCTTCATTTTTCTTTCTTTCTTTATTTTCATTTTGTTTCTTTCTTGTTTTCTTTGTTTCTTCTTCATTTATTTCATTTTTATTTCTACATTTTCTTTAATTTTTCTCTTCTTTCTTTTTGTGGAATATTTTTATTTTCTTTCCTTCTCTTATTTTCTTTCCTTCCTTTATTTTCTTTCTTTCTTCATTTTTATTTTCGTCCTTTTTTCTTTATTTTCATTTTTTTAAATATTTTCTTTTTATTTTATTCTTTTTTCTCTCTTTCTTTTTTCTTTCTTTCTTTTTTCTTTCTTTCTTTCCTTTTATTTTCCTTCTTTTTTGATTTTGTTTTCCTTCGTTTAATTTCAATTGTTATTTATTTTATATTTTCTTTCTTTCTTTTTTCTCTTTCTTTCTTTGTTTCTTTCTTTTGTTATTTATTTAAGCGTATTTCCCGCCTTTCTTTATTTTCTCGGAACGAATAAAGCAACAAGTTCACCATTGGGGCGATTTTTTCTAGATTTATTTTGTTTTCATACTGTTGTTATTTATTTCCATTTTCTTTATTTTCTTTCTTTCTTTCTTTCTTTCTTTCTTTCTTTCTTCGTGCTTCTTTTCTTTCTTTCTTTATTTCCTCATTCCTTTCATTTTTTTATTTCGTTTTTCTTTCTTTATTGTATTTCTATTCTTTTCTTCTTCATTATTTTCTTTCCTTCTTTGTTTATTTTATTTATTCATATTTTACTTCTTTCTTTCTTTTTATTTTCTTTCCATCTTTATTTTTCTTTCTTTCTACCATTCTTATATTTTTTGTCTCTTTTCTTCTCTTTCCTTTTTTAATTCCTTTCTTTATTTTAATTTTCTTTCTTTCTTTATTTTATTTTTCCTTCTTTCTTTCTATCTTTATTTTATTTATTTCTCTTTCTTTCTTTTTCGTGATTTCTTTTCTCTTTCTTTCTTTCTTTCTTTCTTTCTTTCTTTTTCTTGTAAGCAGTAAAGCAACCATTTCATCATTGTGACGATTTTTTGAACAAATATCCCTTGCGTATTTTTTGTTTCATCCATTTTTGATATATTTCTTCAACAGAATGGATACTTCATGGAATTCGATCCCTACTACGAAAGGGTCACTTCCGGCAGAGGATATCGAACACGTGACGTTTTGCTCAATATTCCACATCAGATCGACGCAACACTATCTTCCAATGATGAAGTCTACTTCATCTCGAAAAAGAAGTAAGTCGTTTCACCAATTAGATTAAGAACTTAAAACCTCATTCATTTAAATAAATGCTCTGCTTATAATAAACAGTATTAACGACATTTACCGGCCTGAATGTCGGAGGACGCATATCTTCTATGAAAATTTCTTGGGCATTCAGGCTGGTAAATGTCGTTAATATTGTTTATTATAAACAGAGCATTTACTTAAATATTTGTATCTATAAAAAGAACGTATGAACATAAAAAATGTCTTAAAAATAATTGTCGGACTTTGTCCATTTCATAATGTGTGACGTCATTTGTTTACATTAGGATACGCATCGATCAGATATTAATATACGAGAGAAAATCATTGAGAATTGTAGTTTAAAAACAGTAAAATCGACCTCGTTAACCGAAACGCTCCTCTGTAAATCGGTAAAAGCACGTCAGGCTATATGACGGTTCCGTATAGGATACAGGTTCGATTCATGTCGGTGGACGCATGTTTTCTATGAAAATTTCTCGGACATTCATGTTGTTAATACTGTTTATTATAGACAGAGCATTTACTTAAATATTTGTATCTATGAAAAAGAATGTATAAACATAAAAAATGTCTTTAAAATAATTGTTGGACTTTGTCCATTTCATAATATATGAGTATATACAAACCATCTATATATAAAATTCTGTGACTTCTGTTATTCCGTCCGTTCATCACACCCTCTAAAATAGCCAATCAAAAGCAAATTTTGGGGAGAAGTGCAAACAGGTAAGGGGGTACACAGTACAGTTTGTTTTACCAGGGTGCGAAAACTTCAGCGATACTAAATACTGAGAAGATTTCAGCATGCGTCAGTGTGTTGCTAAAAAATTCTAATATATAAAATTCTGTGACTTCCGTTAGTCCGTCACATCCAATAAAATTGGTTTTACTAGGGTGCGTAGGTTAGTACAATAAATTTTAATTATCTTTTTTGGAAAAATTAAAATTTTTATTATTTAACCTATAAAATACTCCCACTAATTTCAAAACAAGTTAATGATTAAAATAACAAACACATATTTAATAAAAATGTAGTATTTTTTTTAGTATATCTTTTCTTTAAGTTTGTATATACAAGAATCCAGTTTCCAGTTCACCCTGCGTTTCCGAGAACTAAGAACAAATCACAAAAACAAACGCTTTAACAAGTTAGAATTTGTCTTCAGAAAGAAATATTTACGCATGGTCAGTGGTATGCTGCATACTCAAGAGTAAGAAATCCTAAGAATTTATTCTTCGCTGTTAAAAAGGAAAAATGAAAAAAAAAAATTCTTAAAAATATTGTATACCATGAAATATAAAATCAAATTAAATTAAAGAAACGGTTAAGAGTTTTTGTCAAACGGTGGCGTAATGGCTAGCGATTCGAACCGAGGAATCGGAAAGCTGAGTTCAAATTCCAGTCGAACCCATTACATTCACTTACGTGCTAATACCATTAGGAAAGGTATGAATCCTCTTCTTCTTCCCCCAGCTATGGATAAATATCTGGACAGACTGGGTTCTATAGCCTTCGGTGACAAATGGTCTACCGCAGAAAGAAATGGTAACTTATTGCGGGAAAAAAATCTGCCCCGTCATTCATGTATCGAAAGATATATGATCACCTAAGCATATAACTAGCTAACTGATTTTTCCAAACAAATTACCTTATTCCAATTTCATCGACTGTTTGCGAAATTGAACGAAACGTAGAGTTTGTAAATCTCGACTATAAATGTTAGCGATAAGTTCAACAATATTAAATACGGTGAGAAATTCAAAACGCATCAGTGGGTTTCAAAAATTCTAGTTCTGAAAACTGCTGGAGAAATGGTCAGCTCCTTATACCTCTCCAGAAAATACTTGTCTTCTTGTCCCATGCTTTACATTACAAGAGCTAGACCAGACTCAAAATGGAGTATTGCTATAGTATCTGGGCTGGTGGCAGAGGATATCGAATACGTGACTATGTCGTCCATATTCCAGATGAGATCGACGCAAAAATAACTTCCACTGATGAAGTCTACTTCATCTCGAAAAATAAGTAAGTTTTTCACCGATCAGATTAAGAACTTAAAACCTCGTTCTTCATTTTTATTAGGCTGGTGCAAAAATAATGACGTAATAATGTCGTTTGTTGACGTTAAAAAAATACGTCAAAAACGACATTATTACGTCATTATTTTTGCACCAACCTAATAGTTTAACAGGAAAATCAAGGAAGGAATTAATTCGTATATAATATGCATAAGTATATATAATCGATTGTAAAAAAAAAAAGGCCGGAGAAATGGCCAGCTCCTTATACATCTCCAGAAAATAATTGGCTTCTTCTACCATGCTTTATCTTTAAAAGAGCCAGATCAGACTCAGGATGGAGTATTGGTATCGTATCTGGGCTGGTGGTGATCAATCCCCACATTCCAGCATTCATAAAGTTCAAAATCGTTTCTGTGATTTTGTAGAGAAGGCCTGTGAACTATGAAGCCTCCTTCCCGCTGATGTGACATTGTCAGCCTACTGCTGCACTAACGCTAATTCGATGGCACATTTTCAGAAAAGCTCCACTCTTTGGTTCCACCAGGATCGGTCCTTTTCTACCAGGGCACGCTACATTACTTCCACGGCATCGAATCAGCCTCATTTTCCCCGTGTTTTAAATGTGAGAAGTAAGTTCCAACCTGGCAGTTTTATATCCAAGAATTATCTTTGTGGAACAGACTCCCGCATGAATGTTTCCTTGGACAATACAAGGGTCAATTGTTATCTGTTCGTTTTAGCCTCATAAGCTTCACCTCCTACCAGCACTCTTTTTTATTCATATAACACAGCTCGTTCAGCAATAATAGTAGTCTTCTACCTTGAGGGGATTTCGAGCCTTATATTGAGTGAGTTTCAGTTGTAAAGTTTATTAGGCAAGATATATCAAAAATAGAATTTGAAAAGAATTTACGATCAAAATATTCTGCTTTATATCTCTCCAGAAAATACTTGGCTTGTTCTGCCAAGCTTTATATTTACGAGAGCCAAACCTAGACTCAAAATGGAGTATTGCTGTCGTATCTGGGCAGGAGGTTTCTCAATCCCTACCTTCCAGCCTTGTCAGAGTTCAAAATCATTTCCATAGTTTTCTCGGAGAAGGCATATTCTGAAATATGCAGCCTGTTTCCCGCTTATGTGACATAATGTGTTCGGATCTTTTCTACCAGGACATTCCATGTGCTTCCACGGAGTCAAATCAGCCTCATTTCTCCCCGTATTTTAAATGTGAGAAGAAAGTCCCACTATGATAGATTTTTTATACAAGAATTACATCTTTGTGGAACAGACTCCCTTGTAAATTTCCCCTGGACAATACAATCTTGACCTTTACGTGTCAAGGGTCAATCGTTATCTATTCTCTTTATCTGCATAAACTTTACCTCCTATTACACCTCATTCATAGTTAACGACAGTCTTCTACCTTGAGGGAATTTCGAGCCTTATACAGATTGAATTTTATTAGTAATTTTTTTATGCAAAGAAATTCGAGTCATGAGTAGAATTGGAAGAGAACTTACTAGCAAAACATTCTGCTTTATCAGCAGAAAATGTAAACTCCTCAAATTGAGTGAAAAGGCCGAGATAGGAGACTACTTTGAGTTAATACATAATTATAGTACCACTAGTAGTCATGAGAGCCAAAGTTGTTTGCTTCACTCTATCAAGAAACAAAGACTTAGCCCCTTCGAGGGAAAGTTTACAATTAATACGTGCTGACACAAATAGGCATCTGATGTGATCGGAACTGTCATGCCGGTATAGCCGGAAAAAGTACTTCCTGTAGGATATAGTGGGAAAACTGGCCTATTTGAATCATTCCGGTTGTTATATGAAGTGATTTTTATTTTAAAAGATCAGACTTTGACGTTTGACCAAGAAAACATTTATCCATCGTACTCATCCCATAGAGATCGACTTCTGTTTTTCAAACGAATTCAATAAAAACAAATTCGATTAACAACATACATTTTTTTCTTCTGCGGAAATGATTTTATGTATATTATTTACATTATTTGGACTATTGTCCTCATCTTTGTTGCCATATTTATTACAACGATTCGGCCCTTCAGTATCTGTCTATATTTCTTAGATGAGGTATTATGTACACTATTTACATTATTCAGCTATTGTCCTCATCTTTGTCGCCATATTTATTACAACGTTTCGGCCGTTGTACGCTCCGGCCTTCTTCATGTGGTTGGAATGTCGAACTGAACCCTTTATTTCGCTCACTAGGGTACACGTGCCATGTTTAATGGATATCAGTTATTAGTTATCTCCTGTTAATTCCTCTCTTCAAGTTCTCCACTGCCTTAACACACACACACACACACACACATATATATATATATATATATATATATATTGCGTGACGATTGCATATAGCATGAAACAGACTGTCGCCTCTAAGTGTTGACTTCTATGTTCACTTTTATATTTACACTGATATTGAGCACTTGATCCCATAAATATAGCACACCTTAAGACTATATTTCTTTATATATATATATATCTATATGTATATATATATATATATATATGTGTGTGTGTGTGTGTGTGTGTGTGTGCGCGTGTGTGTGTATGTGTGTATTCATATCGGTATAGGGGTATATATGTATGTATATATGTATATATAGTTAGACGGATAGATATAGGGATACATTGTTTATTTGTTTAGATGGGTGTATATAATTATATGGAGATGTAAGGTTTTATGTATATATGTTTATGTGCACGTATGTGTATGTCCGTATGTGTATATGTGTGTAAATGTATATGTATGTAGGAGTGGATGTGTATGGATGCATGTTTATGTGTATGTATGTATGTGTGTGGATTTATGCACGTATAGGCATACATATATGTATGCGTGTGTATGTATATATTTATATATATATATATATATATATATATATATATGTACATGAATATATATATATATATATATATATATATATAAATATAAAAGTAAACATAGAAGTCAACACTTAGAGGCGACAGTCTGTTTCATGCTATATGCAATCGTCAGGCCACCATCTTTATATATATATATATAAATAAAAAGAAAGAACAGTAAGATATATAATCCGGTGTTCTTATAGATATTTTTATTTTTACAAAAATGTAGGGATGTATTCTTCAATGAAATCTGACATCCGTTAAATGCATGTCGTCTGGATTTTTAAAAAAATTTTATTGTTTACGGCAAAAATTCTTACGGCATTTTTCTATTTGTATATTTAAAGATCTTTTTTTGGGGGGGGGGGTCTTCAGGTTAGAATACGTTTTATTTAACTACAATTTGAAAATATTTTCACTATTAATTTTTAATATACTATATTTCTTTTAAGAACAAGTAAATGTATTAGAATCCCTTACAGTATGTAGAGTTATTTTCACATCAACTATAAGTATGTATATTATTAGGTAACAATTTTTTTTAAAGTAAACATTATGACAATGGCGCCAAAAATAGCTAATTTGTTTCACTGATTTAGTAAACTTTTATTTTTTATATAAACTTAGTAATATCTTGTTTCTCATGTAAGTACAAAAGACATGGGTCATTCAATGGATTGCATCTAGCTTTTCATATTAAATTAATTTTACTGTAGGTGTTTTATTGGCTTCTTTTAAGTGCTTTTAGTACTTGGAGGGAGATCTATAGGTTAGAATACGTTTTATTTAATTACTATTTTAAAAGATGTTTAGGTTAGAATTTCTTTTTATTTAGCTACAATTTTAAATACAACTTTAAAATATTTTCACTTAGTTTTAATAGACTATATTTCTTTTTTAAAAGGAGTAGATGTATTAGAATTACTTACAGTAAGTAAAATTATTTTTACATATCAAGTATAAGTATGTATATTTCCTTTGTTAAAATTTTTATATTGAAATATTATTTAAGTAAAATGTATGACAATTACGGTACCGTAATTTTCATAAATTTTCTGTGAAAATTTCTCGGACATTGAGGCCGGTAAATGTTGTTTAATACTGTTTATTATAATTATTATATATTGTCAAATATTTAAGTAAATGTATCTATAAAAAGAATGTATAAACATAAAAATGTCTTAAAAAAAAATATATATATATATATGCATGTATATAACGAGTTTAACGTTAACAAATAAATAGCTATAAAATAATCACATCCTGACCCGTAATTATTTGTCCCCAATAAAATAATATTAATAATTAGGATAATTTAAAATAGAAATGCTACTGCATATCAAATAACCGTTACGATAATACGATAAACAGGAAATACCTATCTTTGCTACACATAATGACCCAGTGACCAGTATAAATATATAAACGAGCTACCAAACAACAGACATGTTTTGATGATAGTATTCCAGTAAGAAACAGACTATCATCAACCGGTTTGGACTTCAGCGTCCACTCTTATATTTACCCACGTTCTATCCCTGAACACTTGAATATGTCTACCTATAAATAAAAGCTCTTTCTGTCTATATTTCTCAGATGAGGTATTATGTACATTATTTACATTATTCGGAATATTGTCCTCATCTTTGACGCCATATTTATCACAACGTTTCGGCCTTTCAGTATGTCTATATTTCTCAGATGAGGTATTATGTACATTATTTACATTATTTGAACTATTGTCCTCATCTTTGTCGCCATATTTATTACAACGTTTCGGCCCTTTAGTATCTGTCTATATTTCTCAGATGAGGTATTATGTACATTATTTACATTATTTGGACTATTGTCCTCATCTTTGTCGACATATTTATTATAACGTTTCGGCCCTTCAGTATCTGTCTATATTTCTCAGATGAGGTATTATGTACATTATTTACATTATTTGAACTATTGTCCTCATCTTTGTCGCCATATTTATTACAACGTTTCAGTCCTTCAGTATCTGTCTATATTTCTCAGATGAGGTATTATGTACATTATTTACATTATCTGGACTATTGTCTTCATCTTTGTCGCCATATTTATTACAAAGTTTCAGTCCTTCAGTATCTGTCTATATTTCTTAGATGAGGTATTATGTACACTATTTACATTATTCGGCTATTGTCCTCATCTTTGTCGCCATATTTATTACAACGTTTCGGCCGTTGTACGCTCCGGCCTTCTTCATGTGGTTGGAATGTCGAACTGAACCCTTTATTTCGCTCACTAGGGTACACGTGCCATTTTTAATGGATATCAGTTATTAGTTATCTCCTGTTAATTCCTCTCTTCAAGTTCTCCACTGCCTTAACACAAGGACACATGGCATAGTGGATAAAGGCGTTCATTAGATCCAATGACAGGACTCAAAGCGTGTGAGTTCAATACCCGGTTAAAATGAAAAAAAAAAAAAAAAAAAAAAAGAAAGCGATGCTTCACTAGTTCCATTTTTAAATAGAATCATTTATAACCACCTTTGTTCCTCACCTGTAGAAATGCATTCGCATCGAAACAAAAATGCATCTTTGTCGTAGTACTTGTTTGTTCGTATCCAACATCTTTATAATAAAAATATAAATATATATATATATATATATATATATATATATATATATATATATGGTGCACCAGAAATACCTCCTGCATAATGGATTGACATTCGGGGCAATGGTATATACATTTAGCTAATGTCTTACCTTTATTTGTGATAACATTTTCTGGGAGGAATATTTGGGAACACCATTTCTGACTATTTTCTGGGAGGAATATTTGGGAACACTATTTCTGACTATTTTCTGGGAGGAATATATGGGAACACCATTTCAGACTATTTCATTTCTTAACCTTTTTTTTCTAATATAAACTTTCGCAAATGTAGGCGTTATAGATGCAAAATTAGGCAAAATTGTTATCAGGTCCGAGTTTTCGTCTCACACGAGCCATCTTCAGTGGTGTGAGACAGAAAAGAAAATCAAATATATTTTAAGCGTCGTCGCGCGCGTATTTCACGTGGTCGAGTGGTTACAACCTCCTCTTTCTGGCTATGAGATCCCGTTTCGAATCAGACCGTAATTTATTTGTTTTCTTGATATGATTGTGCTTCTTTGAAAAGTGCCTGACGGCCATGACCTTATTATTTTATTTTATTTTTTTTTTGTGTAAATTACGCAGACGGAGCACTTTTGGAAGTCGTCTATGGTAGTCGTGTTAGGACGAAGTCACAAGTCATCGTGGCCGAGGGTTTGAGCATGATGGCTTGTTCAGAATGTTGTTAACTCCGGATAACGATCTCTCTGCCAGAAACTGTAACTAATGTCCGCTCAGTATAAAGCATGGGTGGGCTCTGTGGGTGTTGAAGAAACGCATGTTCCAAGACGAGCATCCTCGGATACATGTGGCCATACACGCACACATATACGCAAACTCACATACACACATATATAGGCAAGCTCACACACACAGTCATGTACGCAAATTCACATACACACACATATATACGCAAGCTCTCACACACAGTCATATACGCAAATTCACATAGACACACATATAAGCAAACTCACACACACATATATTGAATTGTATGAATTTGGCATTATATCTTGTTTGTGAAAAAATATTATTATTCAATACAATATGAAATATTACATATTTAACAGTATATTATTGGATACATAATATTCCATAACTTACTAGATAATATATACACGTCTGTAAAAATAGCTTGTGGTGTTAGCCGTAAGTACTTAGATATGAGAAATTTTATTCAAAATTATCATTATTATTTATTATTTACTTTTACATATGAAAATGGACTGCTCGATTTTCTTTCCGGTGGCCTTTAAACATATATTAAATATATATTTATATATAATATATACAATATTTTATATATAATATATATAATATTTCATATATAATATATTTTATATATAATATATATAATACATATATATTATATATAATATATATATTTATATAATATATATATATATATATATATATATATATATATATATATATATATATATTTACATATATATTAAATAAGTGTTTGGGCGAACGGTTTTAATTTGCGCCCGATGATTGCTATATGCATGAATCTTTAACTACCCTCGAACACTGAGGATGATATTTTACACACACACACACACACACACACACACACACACACACACACATATATATATATATATATATATATATATATATATATATATACATACATACCTAGTCTAACAGCACAATTGTTCAGTTGTTAGATTAAGCTTTGAACCGTTGTATCATAGAAATGATTAAAGATATCTTACTGGATTCTTCTGAGAATTTTAATAATGTCCCTATGTTTATATATGTCTATATATATAATTTTATAATTTCTGTCGGAGTGAATTGTGTCATGGTGCTCTTTTTTTTTACAGACAGTGCCCAACTGAGCCTACTGTACTGTGCAGCCGACAAAATCAAAAATAAAGAACACGCATGCGCGACATTAAAAATATAAAATGGCGACAATTTGCCCATCGCACCATGTATGTTTAATAGTATATTATTAGATATATAATATCCAATAACTTATTAGATAATATATAAACGCCTTTGAAAATAGCTTGTTGTTTTAGTCGACAGTATTCAGAATGTGTCGTCTATTTAACAATAACAAGGTTTGTCGAAATATTGAAAAAATAAAGAAAATATTATCAATATTATTATTATTATTATTATAATTTATTTATTTATTTATTTTTACATATGAAAATGGAATGCTCAGTTCCATTATATTTCCAATGGGAATTAAATAAATAAGTGATTCATCGGTGAATTTTAACTTGCACCCGATGATTGTTATGGGCATGAAAATCTAAATAGTTCCGAGCTGCGTGGAAATTATATTTTATTCTTTATAATATAAATTTTAACTGTTTACTGTTTTATTACTGCTAACACTGACTGTACCCAATTATATATATATATAATAATATATGTCATAAACTCTAGACACTATATATATATATATATATATATATATATATATATATATATATATATATATATATATAGTGTCTAGAGTTTATGAATTTAATGATAGATACATAGATAGATAATGAACTTGCCTAGATAAATACATAAATAGATAGACAATGAAGAGAGATGGATATATATATATATATATATATATATATATATATATATATATATATATATATATATATATATATATATATATATATATATTAGCCGATTTGGCCACAGAGGAGTGTTCGGCTAGCAAGGTCGAATTTACAGTCTTTAAACTTTAATTTTCCATGAATCTTTCATGTACATTCATATCTGCTCATGGCGTACCAAATGTAAACAAATGGCGTGGCCAAATCAGTTAAAGGCACATCAAGCTAAATGACGGTTCCGTAAAGGATACAGGTTCGGATCCTATTGGAGGACGAATATTTTCTGTGAAAATTTCTCGGATATTCAGGCAGGTAAATGTTGTTTAATACTGTTTATAATAAACAGAGCATTTATTTAAATATTTTATCTATAAAAAGAATGTATCAACACTTAGTGCCGACAGTCTGTTTCATGCTATATGCAATCGTCAGGCCACATATGCTGTTATTTTTCTTGGCTATTTATATATATACGGGTTAGTGGTGCATTGTGGGTATTCTATTATGGCGGTTATTTTACCGGATGTCGTTTGTTTATTTATTTGTGTCAAATTATATGGCTTGTTTTTATTTTTTATTTTTTTGTTTCTTATTTTATTTATTTATTAACGTAGTAAAAATTGTTTATATCACTTATTTAACAGTTTTGTTTTGGTCTGAGAATTTAATTAAAACTATTTGTTCAATTTTGGGGTTGATTGTTGCAGTTCATTTAAGTATTATTTTGGCGGGAACAGTTTTTAATTGATTATCTTTATTTGGGATTGGTTTGTTTATTTATTTACTTGGATGAATTTAGGTCAATTTATTTTACTTGTATATTTTCGGTTTTCGATTTTTAAGTAACATAGTATTTATTTATGTTTCTATTTTTTTATTGTTATTTTGTTTATTAGTATATTTATTTGTTTTTATTTTATTTTTGCCGTTTTTCATTTTTTAGGTTACGTAGTAAAAATTTATTTTCATGTCTGCATTTTGAGATGAGCTCGGATCTTTTGTTTAATAATTTATTTTGGTCGGGAAAAGTAATGATAGCTATTTTTTCCTCCAAGCAAAGTTTGCAAGTTTTTGATTGGCTGTTGTAGGCTGATGATTTTTTCCTTATCTTCCAAGATATTTTTGGTGTGGTGTGCGTTTTGTTTTTAATTTCCCAGATATACTTAGAAAGCATTGTACTGTTCGCATATTTACTATTTGTGAAAGATGTTTTGTGTGTATAATTTCTTTGTTTCCAGGGTCCTTCAGTTACTCCTATGTATACTTTTCTTCATTATCTGGTGATTTTATCGTGGCTTGGTATATTACGTTGTTTTGTAAACAATTTCCGTTTAAGGGACATTCGTTCTTTATTCTGCAGTTGCACGTGGGTTTAATTTGTTCGTGTGATTTGTTGATAATTTTCCTATTGTGCTTTTTTATTATTTGTGCCATGCTCTCGGTGCAGCTGTAGCTGATTTTTACTGTGTTTTTGTTGAATATCTTGTGTAAGGTGCTTGATTCTGGGAAGTGTTTGTGTAGGAGTTTGAAGAATATTTTTCCTACGTTTGTTTTTATGTTCTTACTGTACGGTGGGTTGAACCATATGATATTTCTTCTCCTGATGGCCTTTTTTGTATTCTGTGGTGAGTATGTGAGTATTGCTGGGAATCCGCTATCTTTTAGGGCCGTTTCATAGTCTTTCTTAGCTTTGTTAAATAGGGGTTCATTGGAGGAATTGTCAGAGAGCCTGCGGTTAATCGATTTTGGTATCTGTTTGATTATAGAAGGTGGATGGTTGGAAGATGTGTGTATGTAGAGTGGTTTGTCATTAGGTTTTCTATATGGTTTATATGTGCCTTCTCTTAGGTTGAAGGTAACATCTAGATTATATTTACACACGCTCTATCTCTGATATTGAGCACTTTATTCCATAAATATAGCACACCTTAAGACTATATTTCTTTATATACATATATATAAAAGAAAAACAGACCACTTCAAGGTACCATTATAATAATTTATTTCACCAGAGTCCTTTTAAAGGACGCCGGATCATCAGATAGCACTTCCAAAAATGAAATGAAATTAAAATTTCATCCTACTTGGGATTACGAAATTCTTCATAAGTTAATTATATATATATATATATATATATATATATATATATATATATATATATATATATATAATCTCATATGGAGAATAAGTTTATTTCAATAATAAATAAGCTTATTCCCCATATGAAGTGAGGTGTTTTGGGATTTTATTGTGTATTAATTTATATATATATATATATATATATATATATATAATTAATACAAACATAATATTTGTTGCTTAGCTGAGTGATGTAATCTTCCACATGTCGACGCAATTTCGTAAACGGATCCGCCAGAAATCACACCAACCACCCATCTGGCGAGTATTAGCAATTGACTGTTTAAATTTGTCATTTGCACTTTTCACTGGTGCAAGGTTGGTTTTTTTCATTGTGTGTGTGTGTCTGCGCGTACGCGCGCTCATGTCTGTATGTATATATGCGTACGTGTAGAATGTGATTATTTCTCCTTTTCGTTGTTTTTCACGTTTTAACTCTCTATCTTTGCTATGCCAATATCTGTCGATCTATCTATATATTGTCATTATCTACCTATCTATCTATACGTTCTTTTTATAGATACAAATATTTAAGTAAATGCTCTGTTTTGTAATAAACAGTATTAATAACATTTACCAGCCTGAATAGCCGTTAGATTTTCGTAGAAAATATTCGTCTTCCGACAGGAATCGAACCTGTATCCTATACGGAACCGTCATATAGCCTGATGCGCGCCTTAACCGATCCAGCCACGTTTTATTAGCAAGGTCGATTTTACTATTTTTAAGCTTCAATCTTCCATGAATCTCTCACATACATTCATATCTGCTCAAAGCATATCCAAACGTACACAAATGACATCACACATTATGAAATATATATATATATATATATATATAAACCCTCGAATTTTTGATTTGCTAATAATCAAATCAATCTCGAGGGAAAAAAAGGTTTCAAAAAAAAGAAAGAGCTACAAACATGAACTGCTGCCGAAAATAATCGCACGGATGCAGGTCTGAAGCTCAAAGAAAAAACCCCGATATGAGTTAACAACTAACAAAAGAGCTCAATACTACCGTAGAGCAGACCTATATATATATCTATATATATATATATATATATATATATATATATATATATATAAAATTATGTTGTACGACATCTGTCTGTCTGTCTGTCTATCTATCTATCTATCTGTCTGTCTGTCTGTCGGTAGGTACGTTTATCTCAAAAGAAAAACGAATTTTCTACTGTTCGTTTCTACTGTATGTGCGTGTGTATATATCTACTCAAGACTGAAAATTAGTATAAAAGTCTTAAATACGCCAGAGTTATTTGTCCAAATGTTCCCTCTCTGTTAATCTCTCCCCTCCTCTCTCTCTCTCTCTATCTATCTATCTATCTATCTATCTATCTATCTATCTATCTATCTATCTATCTATCTATCTGTTTGACTGTCTGTCTGCGTATCTGTCTGACGAACATTTTAATATTCCTCTTGGAATTTGTCCCGTATGTCAGACAACTTATTCGTAAACTGGAAAGATATAATGAAACTTTTAACAAACATTACTAAATTTATTTAATAGAATTCTTTGCTACCTAAAATAGATATTATATATATATATATATATATATATATATATATATATATATATATATATATATATAGTTTATGAAAAACTAGGTAATCCGTATGGGTAGACCCAAGGAGGGTAAAATCCAGAGAGCTCAATGTAAATCTCGAGTAAATAATTTAAATAAAAAGAAACCACTTTAAGGTTCCATGTAATAAATTATTTCACCACAACCGTTAAAATGTGTCAATGTCTGGACCTCCTCAAGTAATTTTAAGTTGAAAGAATAGAAATATTAAATCCCATCTAACTCACTCATGTCTTCTCTCTCGCCCTCTCATATTGTCAATTAACTTCGTTAATTTACATATGCTTAATACGGCCCGTCAAAAATGTGTAAATTTATTTTCATTTTTTGTTTCAACTTTTGGAAGTAAAGTCTGATGATCCGCGGTTCTTTAAAAGGGCTGTGGTGAAATAATTTATTACATGGAACCTTAAAGTGGTCTGTTTTTAATATATATATATATATATATATATATATATATATATATATATATATATATTAAAAACAGACCATTTTGTAAAAATAAATAATTATATATATATATATATATATATATATAATTATTTATTTAAAAATATGATTCCAACACGCTACATAAGAGTTCTCATGTTTCAAAACAAGGTCCGAAAACTTCAATATAATTATTTGAATTAAATTGAATTAAAGTAACCTCTGTTCCATCTTCAAGCGAAATTTTTTGGGGAATAACTTATTTCTGAAATTTACGTGTTTTAATAGCATATTCATTATTGAAATCAAAATTTCCATGGTAACGCCTAGAGCGATTGTTTAAATAGAAAGGGGTGTAGGGTGTTAATAATTTGTATCAGTATAGAGTTACATTCATAGATGTCAAGTCAGGGTAAGGTTAAGGTGTCTAAATTTAAAACGGAAGATGATTTCGTCTAGTCTGGTTTACGTGTCTATGGAGATTTATTTATTTATTTTTTTATTTAATTTTTTCCTCAAAGGGTTTTGTATATATAAAAAAAACTGCCGCAACATTTGTTTTTTGATGAGTTCATAAAAGGTTATCTTTGTTTGTAGGGTATTTAAACTATTTATTAGGACTATGGGTTTTAAAAATTATTTTATTGTTTGTTTGTTTTTATGCTAATTATTCAATGCAAAAATTTGATGATGTCGGCAAAAATCCGTTAACTCATGTCTATTGTTTAATAGATTTTTATTATTTAGAAACTTAATAATGTGTAGTTTTTCATGTATATATATATATATATATATATATATATATATATATATATATATATATATATATATATGTATGTATGTATGTATGTATGTATGTGTGTGCGTGTGTATGTATATTTGGGTATGGTATGTATGAGGTCACTTTTGTGCTCATTGATGCGTTTTTTTTTAAATTTCTGCTTGTCTCTCCAATATATTGGAAGGAAAAGTTTAGATAATTTATTTTATAAATGCCTGCTTCAGAAATATTATTGCTATTAGTGTTTGAGGATCTGATTATATCCATAATGGTTTTGGAAGTGTTTCTGATTATTTTAAGATTATTTAGATGGGATCGGTTGTTCTGGAGAGTGGACGTGACGGAGTTGGTCGGTAGTATTATGCATCTGTTTTCATGTGATTTATTATTGCGTATTATATTTTTTTTTCGGTTGTATATGTTGTATGCCTTTTTTTGCGTTTTGGATGAAATGATATGGGTATTGCAGGTTTTTGAATGTGTTTTCTATATATATTTCAGTTGACAATATGAATACCATAGCGTTTTCCTAAATTCTTCTAGTTGCTAAGGACATTTTGTTTGTTGCTAATAGTTACTTTGTTTTCAATAAATTCATTTCATTTTTGCCATGAAAAATTCACCTTGGACGAAAAACTAGTTTTCCTATTCTCTTTTACCTTTAAACAAACACACACACACACACACATATATATATATATATTCAAACATATATTATTAAATATAACAGACAACGAATTTCTATAATGTTTGATCACGAGCCGTTCTAATCTTCGTATAATTGCTTTATTTTCAGGAGAAAATAAAGACAAAAATTGTAAAACATTTGGATATTTTTTATTATGACGTGAATTTTTCATTGAGACATGTTTCGTTGAATAATTTAAACATGTTTTGTCTAATTATTTTCAATTGGTTCTTTCCATAAGATTTTTGGTTTATTGAAGGAAGAGAGATAATCGACGTGTCGATACATATAACTTTTATTTACTGTACTGTCGACAGAGAACAATGTCATCATCAGAGTATTGTTTATTGCGTATATCTATCTATCTATCTACCTATCTATCTATCTATCTATCTATATATATATATATATATATATATATATATATATATATATATATATATATATATATGTATACACACACACGCACCCAAGTATAGGATTGGTGTATACGGAATAAATTCCAATAACCAACAAATAATATTCTACAAAGTAGAGCAAATATAATTATTTATTCGTAAATTTTAACAGAAATATGTTATAAAATCACTACAAAAATAGCCATTTTGTTTCAACATTTCTGGTGTCTCATCAAGTGATGGTGTTGATTCAACACCATCACTTGATAAGGCACCAGAAATATTGAAACAAAATGTTGAAAAACAAAAAAAAGTTGAAAAAAGTGATGAAAAAAAAAAATGTTGAAAAAAGTGTTGAAACAACACCATCACTTGATAAGATACCAGAAGTGTTGAAACAAAACGGCTATTTTTGTAGTGATTTTATAACATATTTATGTTATAATTTTCGAATAAATAATTATATATATATATATTGTGTGTTTTTCCTACTATGTGTATATAGATTCCTTCTCCATATATATATATATATATATATATATATATATATATATATATATATATATATATATATATATATATATATATATATTGTTTTATTATAAGGAAATAGTATGTATGGTGTGTATGTTTGTGTATGCGCGCGTGAAGATTACAACTACACACAAATGACAGCGGTTAAACGTAAGGAAAAATTAATTGCTTTAAATAATTTGTGGAAATAAACACTCTTCATCAGATGAAGCAAAACTATGGAAATTAAACTATAATATATATTTAAAAAATCCACATTTAACAAAAAACGTTTGCGGCTTCCCTCCACATTTTAATATATATATATATATATATATATATATATATATATATATATGATACATATTCAAAAATTATAACATAAGCATATTATAAAATCACTAGAAAAACAGATATGTTGTTTCAACACTTCTGGTGTCTTGTCAAGTGATGGTGTTGATTGCAAAATAAAGAGATTTAAAAAGTTCAAAACCAACCAATAAATATAAAATATATATTATAGTTCAAAACCTACCTTATAATATATATATATATATATATATATATATATATATATATATATATATATATATATATATTGTTTTGTATGCGTAGTACTTAGTGGAAAGTGCTCAATACCATTGGTAGACCTAATATATTCAGTTGTATATATCTGAGTTTGTTGACCCTGGGTTTCAAGCTTTTCCGGCCATCAAACTCTGATGATAGCAACAGCGTGGAAACCAGGGTCACAAACCCATATCTATAAAACTTTATATATATATATATATATATATATATATATATATATATATATATATATATGTATGTATGTATGTATGCCTGTATGGATGGATGGATGGATTGGATGTCCGTGGGAAAACCTCTGTTTACGACTTAAGTGCCAAGAATCGTTGTACCAACCTTTTTATCTGTTAAATGACCTGCCCAATTACTACGCAGCAACAGACAAATAAAACTGCCACGTAAAAGTATTTTAAATTTGAAACATATGAAGACATTTAAAGTCCATGTGCACATTGTAAACACACTTCCCCACATATTCTCTCTCTCTCATACACAGAAACACACACACAGAAATATATATATATATATATCTATACAGTGTGTATCAAAATACATTTACAAAGTTTGTAAAAGTATTTTTGGTTTGTACATTTAACAGCGTCTACAGTAAACTTTAAAATTGATAACTAAAAAAAGAAGAATTTCTGGGCATACGTTTATATGGACTTTTGAACTTGTTTTGGTGTGAGGAACACGCCTCCATTACTCCACACGGACGTGCCTCTATCTCTCCCTCGCTTTCTCTCTCTCTCTCTCACTTTCTTTCTCTCTCTCTCTCACTATATATATATATATATATATATTACAAAGAAGTAGTAATATATATATATATTACAAAGAATAAATTAGTAAAATTAATGAAATTAATGGAGAATTCCCTTCGCTAACATATTTAATAAAGCATTAACTTACTAACCGTATGTTCCGTAAATATGCTCGTTCTTTCCATAATTCTTAGTTAACGCTTTCTTAAATTTGTTAGCGAAGTGAATTCACCATTAATTACATTAACTTTACTGATTTATTCTTTGTAAGACTACTTCTTTGTAATATTAATTATACTGCATATATATAACACACACATATATATATATATGTATGTATTATAATTATTTTTAAGAAAATATGATTTCTTCGCTACGTAAGAGTTCTTAAAGGATCAGGCCTTGTATCAATCCTGAAGCGAAAATTATTTTCACTTGAGGATGAAAGGAGGCTTGATACTTTACTTCAATTTAATTTTAATAAATATATTGAGGTTTTTGGCTCCTGTTTTTGAAACATGAGAACTCTTTATGTAGAGAAGGAATCATATTTTTTTAAAAGTAATTATAATTTAAGCTCTACTTCTGTATGGAGCACTATATATATATATATATATATATATATATATATATATATATATATATATATGATAGCCTATATATATATATATATATATATATATATATATGATGGTCGCTGACGAGTCCGCCTCCAAAACTCTGAAGTCTGGATGCTGTAGGTAACATCAGTCAGCTAAGGGACTGACTAGATTTTCAGAAAATATAGTCTGTCTGATGAAATAAATACAGCTATATATATATATATATATATATATATATATATATATATATATATATTCATCGAAATAAATTTATTACCGAATATAGATTTTTCACTATTTTCAAGATCATTATATATATATATATATATATATATATATATATATATATATATGTAAATATATATATATATATGGGTGTGTGTGTGTATTAGTGTATTTAGGCAGCAAATTCCTTTTATGCATGTCTGAATAAATTACGAACATTATGTCTACTTATTTTTAGCACAATCCTTTCATATTCACGAATAAACACGAAAAAATATTTGGGAATATGAAAGGAATATTCTAAAAATAAGTAGACATAACCTTTGTAATTTATTTAATCAGATGTATATATATATATATATATATATATATATATATATATATATATATATATATATATATATATATATTATGTCATATATATATATTTATATATATATATATATAGAGAGAGAGAGAGATCTGTATATATATATATATATATATATATATATATATATATATATATATATATATATATATATATATATATATGCGTTTGTGTGCGTGAAAATATATAGAAAAATAGGAGAGAACACGTTAGGTAAATAATCCGGAGCTCTTTAGTATTTTTGTTTTTATTTTTAAAAAGCAGTCCTCCATAAAGAAGTAGATCTTAAATTATAATTTTTATTTTTTAAGGAATGATATTTAAAAAAAAAATAATTATAATATATATATATATATATATATATATATGACAGAGGAAACTTAATCAACAGATATCTCAAAGGTTTCATTCACATTATAATGGTCGGTTGTTTGTAAACAGGGTTTGCCAGAAAAAAAATGGCACCCTGTGTGCCGATTCTACTAGATTCCGAAAATGAAATTTATGTAAATAAACAGTGAATTTGTTTTCATTCAAAGTATGTATTTATATTATTTTTGACATATATATATATATATATATATATATATATATATATATATATATATATATATTATGAAATAAAGTAACTCGACAATTATTTTAGTATATTTTCTCTTTATCCATTTTTTTATAAATACAATTATTTACTGTATATAATAAACAGAATTAATTACATTTACCGACTTGAATGTCCGAGAAATTTCGTAGGAAACATGTGTTCTCAGAAAGGAATCACACTTGTGTCCTACACGGAACCATCATTTTGCCTAACCTACTGTGTCATTTAGCTACAGAGGAAGCAGAATTTTTTTTAAATCCAAGTACTTTCAAACTTTTCTAAGATCATCTTCAGTATATTTGAATGAAGATATAATGCCTAAATATACAAATTTTAAATTACATGATCAGCAGCTCATCACGATATTAACATTTGGTAATGTAACCATCACCTTGTGAAAAAGCAAATGATAATCGCAAATGGCAACTTAAAAACTGTTACAATATGTTTGTCTTTGTAATTTACCCATGAAGTTGATTTTAGAACAGGTAGAATGTATTTGGTTTTAAAAGAAACTTTCTGAACCTTCCTTGATGAATTTCATCTTAACACTAAGAAACTGATTAGAGAACTGGAAAAGATTAGTATATGTCTATATTATTCAATGATATATATATATATATATATATATATATATATATATATATATATATATATATATATATATATATATATTAAATATATGTCTCATATCGAGAATATTTAACATTGAAAAACAAAAGAAAAAATGAATTATTTTTAAAAATATGTGGAAATCTCCGCTTTTACCTGAAGACTGTCATGAGACCAGAAACACGTGTAGTGTAACATTATGTAAAACAAAGCATAATATTTTTTTCTAAATAAATCCACATTACAACCAAAAACGTTTACGGCACCTCTCTTCTTTTCTTTTTAATATACATACTTTTCTCTCGTTGGAACCACTACAACCTCTTTCTTTTATATATATATATATATATATACAGCTCTTATCTGAAATGGCAACTTAAAAGAGACTGTTTGACCAACACAAGGAGTGTTAAAAGATTCATGTTAAAAAGATAAAAAAAAATAAAAAAACAAATGAAAACTACAGACAAAAGTTCATTTTCTCCATCAAGACATTCATTTCTGTAGTTTAGTGCTAGCAGCAAGCAGAAATATTTCTCCTCCCGATGATGGTCATTTCGGCCGAAACTAGTCGAGGAATCTAAATGGAATAATAATAAAAAAACGAAAGAATATTAATCTACAACCCAGTGTATAAATAAAGAGAAAGGACGGTAAGATATATAATCCAGTGTTACTATTAATTATTTTTATTTTTACGTGAGCATAAAATTTATAAATTTACTAATTTAAAAATTACAAAATTCGCTTGAAAATGAAACAGGACTAGGGACTTTAATTTAATTCTAGAATTGAATTTGAAGTTTTTAGTTTTTGATTTTGAAATATTCCTGTGTAGCGATGGATACATATTTTTAAATTAGTAAATTTACAATATATATATATATATATATATATATATACATATATATATATATATATATATATATATATATATATATATATATATATATATATATATATATATAATTAGCACATGGTGGTAATAAGACAGTGCTCAATGTAATACAACAGAGCTATTAAATATATATTAATAAATATAAATATTATCTCTCACCAATAACACTTACGTATATTTTTCAGTTTATATATACATATATATATATATATATATATATATATATATATATATATATATATATATATATATATATATATATATATATATATCTGTCACCTTTTCAACGCATGACATTTATTAATTATTTTTTTCTAATATGCGAATAAATTTCGTAAATCTAGCAGTTGTAGATGTAAAACGTAAGTAAGATTTGAACTGGATCCTATTTTTCGTTTGTGCGTGTGTGTGTGTGTGTAAAAGAAGAAAAAAACAAGATGAAAACCTTTTATGCCAATGCGTTTCCTTCCTTGTGGAACTTTATCAAGGTAAGTATGGAAATTTCATTTGATAACTTTGAAAAATATCGTCAACTTTTCCAATTTTTAATTAACGATCATCATCATCGTCATCATCAGAGATGTTTCGACAGCAAATCGATGTGATTTCTCATCTTCAGCAACTTTGCAAATATCTCTTATCAGTCCTTTCCAAACCGCTCTTGTTACTTTTTTTTGTTTGAAAAATTATAAGTTTTATTATTTAACATAGAAAAAACTCCCACTATTTTAAAACAATTTAATGATTAAAATAACAAATACTTATTTCATAAAAATGTAATAATTTGTTTATTTAGGTTTTTATATATATTTAATTCTGGTAAAATATAATTCACAGTAGTAGTACTGTAAATCTAAACGTTGTAGGGAGAGTCTCAATTGGGCAGAGGAAGTGACAACTTCAACAATACTAAACACTGTGAGAATTTCAACTGGCGTCAGCATTTTGCAAAAAATTCTAGTGTCAAAAAATTGCTAAGTGTTTATCTGAAATCAAGAAAAGACAAACTTTAATCAAAATAATGAAAATATACGGAACAAGGAGAATATCGATTAAACTAAGGCACTCCTTGTTTTCCATATATCTCAACTTTATTTATCCTATTACAACTGTGCTTGTCCCTCCTTCCAATAGTTCGCACAGCCGTTACGTCCTGTCAAATCCTAATAAATGATGGACAATTCCGTTTTGATCGCGAGGGAAGAGGGGTAAAGATATTTATTGGTTTCAGTGAGAAAATGGAAGAAAAAAAGGAAAATGGGGTGTGTGTAGAGACTACTTCGTTTCAGAGTAAAAAAGAAAGAATAAAAGAAAGAAAGAAAAAAAGAATTAAAGAAAGAAAGAAAAAAAAGAAAGAAAGGAAGATAGAAGTATTTAACATCTCCTGACAATTCATCATTAATAATGTACAATTCCGTTTTGATTGCTTGAAAAAAGAAGTCATATCAGAGACGCTACTTGGTTTCACCGAGAAAATGAACGCACGAAAGAAAGAAAGAAAGAAAAAAAAATAAATAAAAGGTGTAAGAAGGGATTACCAGATCTTTTTGAAATGAAAAAGTTGTTAATTTCAGGTCTCTTTATTTGTATCCCCTTACTTCTTAAAATATCGGCCAGCCTTCATATTAATGATTGTTATTTCAATATTTTGTTAAAGTTGTTAAGCTCAAATATTTAACGGTATGATAAGGGAATTTCTACGGATATTTTACTGTCGAAAAACGCGCCATGAGATTCTTCATTCATTAACTGAAGAATTAAGATTCAAATAGGAAAACCGAGAAATTTTCACAGGACTTTCTAGTTTATATTATTGTAGACTATCTTTTTTAAAGTGAAGATTTCACTGAATTATGTTAACAAAATTATCAGGTTTTCAACTGAATTCATGAAAATATGAACTTTAATCAAAATAATTGCAATATAAGGAAAAAGATGGCAACTATGCATTAATCTGACGCATTCCTTTTTTCCCTATAACTAAACACCAATTGTAAAATATAATTTTAGAAAATGCAAATTTCACTGAAACACGTTGAAAAATTGCCTTTAATGGCAAGAGTTGCAATATATAGACGAAAAGATGTGAAGGAAGGCTATGTATAGGGATGTTTTAATTTTCAAATAGAGTCAACACGTTATGACAGTGTTCATAACTGATATTATTATGAGTTGCTTTTATTGTTTCTATTATTTTTATTTTAAAAACATTCCTATTACTATAAAAAGTAATCTATTAGGTTAGTGCAAAAAATAATGTCGTTTTCTCACATATGTTACTATGTGAGAAAACGACATTATTTTTGCACCAACCTAATATATATTCAGGCAATAAAAAGCCCATCCTTGATAATGGCTAACAAAAAGACGCACACATCATTTGGACAATCCTTACACACTGTCCCAAAAAGAAATTACTTTAATATAATACCCAATATACATATATATATATATATATATATATATATATATATATATATGTATGTGTGTGTGTGTGTATGTGTGTGTGTGTGTATGTATATATATATGAATAAAAAGAAAGAACAGTAAGATATGTAATCCGATGTTGATATTTTTACAAAATAGTGCTCAATGTAAATTTTCAGAGCATTAATATTATAAATTAACTGATTTAAAATGTTTTTTTCGCTACACAGTAATAACCAGCTAAAAACTTCAAATTTAATTTTGTAATTAAATTAAAAACATTATGTCCAACCTCTTTTTCGAACGTAACTAATAACTGATACAACAAAAGTTAATAAAAATGAACAAGCTACCACCCCTTGTCTGAATGATTGGATTTCTCTGTATCATTGGAAACAGTAAATTATGAATCTTTCTGTGTGGTTAAAACTCAGTAAATTTTAAAAATAAGTTACTCCAAAATTCGCTTGAGGATGAAATAGAACTAATGTTTTTAATTTAATTACAAAATTAAATTTAAAGTTTTTAGCTTCCATTTTTGAAACATGGTTATTACTGTGTAGCGAAAAACATATTTTTAATCAGTTAATTTATAATTTATATATATATATATAATGGGTGATTGAAAAAAAAAACTCCCCATTTTAAAATACTTATAATTCATTTATTATCGATAAGTTTTATAAGAAATGTATATAAGAAAGCGTTTAACATGTGGTTTTATTTAAAATTTAATATGGCCACCAGATTTCGCTACCAGCTTATCGAGTCGCCGAGGAATCGCATCAACTGATTTCACCAGGAACTCTTGTGCTATGGAAGACATAAATTCTTGTCTTCGCCCTTCCAAAGTCTTGGTTTGATATCGTAGACTTGCTCAAAGAAAAAAGTCGCAGACTGTTAAGTCAGGACTCCTGACTGGCCACTCATACATAAAATAGGGAGTTACTTTTCACCCTATATATATATATATATATATATATATATATATATATATATATATATATGATGTAACAGAGAAATTGTCCAAATCATGTAACAGCATTCCATCCCATAAAATGTCTAATATCTGAAAAACACAAAACTAATTGAGTTTCTTTTTTCCAGGTTTTCAGATAAGGCGTTTAGCTTTCTTGATGCTATTTGTCGTAAGAATCACTGAAAAACACATTCGGGTATTAAAAGGTTAAAATTGTTTTGTGTCAGCCCCACTGTCTTCCCAAATGAGCAGTGGTGAGAGGAAAAGGATCATTCAGGCCTTCAGTAATGGTACCAACATTTACACTCTGGCTTCCATCTTCAAAGCCGATTCAAGAACAATCAAGAGAACGGTGAAAAAAAAAAAAGAGAGAACAGTAGAGAGGAAACAGGATCAGGAAGAGGGATCATCATTTCAATTTAGAGCTAAAGAGATCAATTAGAAAAGATCCAACCCAATTCGTAAAGCGTTTGGCACGTGAGAGAGGAGTTTCACCTATGACAGTCCGAGGAACAGTGAAAAGAGACTTGGAAATGAAATTCTACGTGGAAAGTGGGAGGCACCTTGTTATTCCAAGACAGAAAGTTAAAAGGTTAGAGAGGGCAAAGATCATCTTGATTAAGTTGAAAATGATCCTGGACAATATATATATATATATATATATATATATATATATATATATATATATATTTCAATCCTTCATGTGCTTCCGATCATTAGCTATGATTAATTAATGATAAACATGTCGATTTCACCACAGTTCTTCTGTTAAGCTTGAAGAGTAATTATAGATTGTTATTGCTCAATGTAGAGTCCAATAGTGTTATAAAAATTTGAGAGAATTCAAGTAAAATATCTTTTACTGTCATGAACGCAAATGAAGAACGCGGCGAAATTCAGGAAGATCTGACAATGGACGAATATTAAATTTATAATATATATATATATATATATATATAAAACAATTACGAATTAGTAGTGAGTTCGATCCTCACTGGATGCCCCATACTTGTGCCAGATCTAAGCTACGCTTGGAAAATTTCTATACACACACATACACACACACACACACACATATATATATATATATATATATATATATACTTGTATATTTAGGCAGCAATCTTTCGTTTATGCATGTTTCATTAAAAACGACAGACAAGGTACTACGGTTAAACATTTCATTTAATTTTTCTTGTG
Organism: Acanthosepion lycidas; assembly: GCA_963932145.1. Classification (NCBI taxonomy): domain Eukaryota; kingdom Metazoa; phylum Mollusca; class Cephalopoda; order Sepiida; family Sepiidae; genus Acanthosepion; species Acanthosepion lycidas. The sequence continues at coordinate 10,777,764 of OZ010614.1, forward strand.
TTCTAACAAGAGCTTTCTTTTCTGGACAAAGGGTGTGTAAGAACTGTCCAAATGTTTTATATTTCCGAGCGCTTTCGGCTATACCTTTAGCCATTATCAAGGATGATACGATTTTTCAGCTTAATTGAGTGCGTGCATTATGTGTATGTTTAGTGTGTTGTAGGGATGTTTTTAATTTCCGAATACGGTTAGCACATTGTGTCCTTGTTCGTAGTTAATATTGTTAAGAGTTGGCTTTTTCTTTTTTATTATTAAAGCTTCCATTATTTTTAGTCTTTTTTTGCAAGTGGATGCAGTTAATTTATTTGTGTTTTCTACTAGTATGTTTCTAATGGAGTCGGGTAAATCTGTGTGTGTGTTTAAATGGGTCCCAATGGAGCTGTGATCGTGTAACGTAAGACGTCTGGATAAGCATGTGGTTGTGTAACCGATGTAATTATTTATGAGTCCGGTTTGATGAGGAACACACTTTCCCCAAAGTAAGTAATAACGATAGCGAACACACAGCCAAAAATCACATACACATTTAATACAAAAACCAAATGCATATTAATTACAAACAAGACGAATCTTCTCTAAGGCATATTATAAAGAAATATACTACTCCAATTGATCCGAATAAAAAAATGAAATTTATTATCTATTATAAAAAAATTTAAGACAGCCAACCTTATCCTCAAAAATAACAACACACCAGCTAAGTCAAAATTACAAAGAAGGAACATTATCTATGAGTTCAAATGTCCCTTAAGGAACTGTGTATCCATTGACAAGATTTCCGAAATATTCAAGCCGGTAGATGTAGTTTAATTAAACACACACACACACACACACACACACACTATTAAAAACCATACCACTGAAACTGAGTAGACGGAGCTGTTCAAAGTCCGTCGATGTTTACGGTAGCATGAAGTCACAAGTCTTCGTGACCGAGGCTTCCAGCGTTCTGGCCTTGTTCAAACTGATTGATCAGGCCAAATGTTGCGTTCTCTCATACTTCATATATATTCCAGTTCGGTCAAAAGGTTTTTTTTACTGTCGTGTTATGTTTGTGGATTTCGTTGTTTAAATGTTGGATGTCATTTTGAGATGATTTGATTTGTCGCAAGACGATATTTTTTTAGGGGATGTAGTAATGTTATTTTCCTTGTTGGCTGTTGGCTAGTGTAAATTGATAGTTTACGACTATTTTCCTAGTTATAGCACATTTTTCGCATAATTTAATTGCAATACACGGAGAGTTTTCCGTGAGTATGAATGGATTTTATTAAAAATAAGCAGACATAATGTCTATAATTTATTTAATCAAATATTCCTAAAAGAGAATTTGCTGCATAAATACATACACACACACACACACACACACATATATATATATATAAATATATAAATATAAAGCGTACGATTGAGGTGGTTGAGATGTCGTCCAGTAGTTGTGTGTTCTGTTGTACTAATCGTATTTGGGAGAATCTTGTATTTTTGAATTCGATTTTAAATCGTGTAGGCATTTTTAACATGTTTTTGTTTTAATATCCTAAAACAAATCATATATATATATATATATATATATATATATATATATATATATATATATATATATATATATATATATATATATATATATATATATATTTCTGAGATGAGGTATTATGTACCCAAAGAATGTGAGTTCAATACCCGGTTAAGGCTGTGGAGAACTTGGAGAGGGAAAATTAACAGGAGATAACTGATAACTGAAATCCATTAAACATGGCATGTGGAACTAGAACAGTCTACCTCAGTGTGCGAAATAAAGGGTTCAATTCGACATTACAACCACCTGAAGAAGGCCGGAAAGTGCAACGGCCGAAACGTTGTAATAAATATGGTGACAAAGATTAGGACAATAGTCCGAATAATGTATATATATATATATATATATATATATATATATATATATATATATATATATATATATATATATATTAACGGTTATATAATATTGGAATGTGCAAGTCGGAACGCTAAAGTTCAAATATTTCAAGTGAGAATTTTTTTTTATATGAATTTTGTAATTTGGTAAATACACGAATTCTTTTG
>OZ010614.1:10782345-10844845 GCA_963932145.1 Acanthosepion lycidas
CGATAACTTTGTAAATAGACAAAAAATTTAATATTTATTTATTTATTTATTTATTTAATAACAGAGAAGTTTGTCTTATTTCAATCTTTGCAAAATATTTATAATTTATATAAGAAATTTTCAACAAAAAACAGTAAAACAAGAACATAAAATTTAAAGAGCTCAGTGTCATCCACAGTTTGCCAAATAACTTATTTATCATCAACTTTCAACTTTCTTACGAACTTCGACCTCATTACTCTCCAAAAGCCGTAAAATGAAAATCTTATTTTGTTGTATATTCATCTTCACTGCCATTTTCGCAAATTCTGTTTTCGCCAAAGTGCATCCACAGGTGAGTAGAGATCACATTATTTTTCTTCTTTACTCTTAGAATTACTTATTTATGGTGATATTTTGTAGGCGTGGTCAGAGTGGTCAGAGTGGTCGCGTGTTTACCACTAACCCCAATGGGGAGGGAGTGTTGTAACAGAAACGGAAAAATAGTGCGGGTAGGGGCCTCAAGGTATCTTATCTTATTTATATACACTATTTACTATCGGACTAATATCCTCATCTTTATTGTTATTATCATAACGTTTTGGACGTTGTGTTTCCTGCTTGTTTTACTAAGTTCCCTTTTCTTTTTTTTAAAGAAAAAAATGATCAACCTATACAAGACCCAAGAACCACTCGAGGTAGAGGTTTACAAAGTAAAAGTTTATGACGATTGATAGCAGTTAACGCTAGACTTGAACAGTTTAAGCGGTCGGGGAAGCATCGACTTGGGAGTCAGTTTAATCAAGTTTTTTCTTTTTTTTTTTCTTAAAAAAAACTGCTTATTGCAGACTGCGCCACAACATGAGATACTATTCTCGTGTTAATTTCATGAGCCTACTCTTCCATGCTGACTGGCTCAAGGTATGTTGGAAGAGAGCGTTGAAAGATTTTCCAGACAATTCTTTGTGTGGTAGACTGGTTGTCAACCAAGGTTATAAAAACTAGTCTGCCCTGCTATTTAACCCATAGCATGGATGTATACATTTCTTAAGGTTATTTGTGCGTAAGGGAATGTAACGAACCCGACTGTAATTCGAACTCCGTTCTCCGATTTCTCATTCTGAGCTGACATCCATCACACCACAATCAACCCAAATCCTTTCTATTTAGCAAATTGGCGCATGACTGTCTTTCCACAGTTATTTTATTCAATTCTGCCCTTGTAAAGATTTTTGAGTATCTAAAAACAAAAAGTTTCTAATGTCGTGTTTCTATTACGTTGGTGCAAAAATAATGTCGTTTTCTCACATAGTAACATATGTGAGAAAACGACATTATTTTTGCACCAACCTAATAATTAAGGCAGTTCTTATCTACGTGGAAGATTATGCCGCGCCAAACTTCTTAGGCATTATACTCCCCCGACACTTTTATTTAGCTTTATGCCTGGCTAAAATCTACTTAGTAATTGTCAAGACTCGAAGGACGTTCGTATTAAATCTTTCTGCAATAAGTCATTTGCATGTTTACGATCGGAATTCGAAACCGCAACTTTGGTTTGAAATGCCGATGCCTCTCGCCACCAGCCTCTATTTCTCTATTCTAATTTCGATTTTCATTCATTGGCAGGATTTTCTACTCCAGTATGGTTATTTGAAAGAAAAGTCAGGGGCTAACAGAGCTGAGAATCCGACGCCTGAGGAAATGCAGAAAGCTATCATGTAAGTAGGTTTTTTCTTCCTCTTTAAACACCGACCACCGTCGATTTTTCGACCTCTAAGTGATAAGGCTTAACACTGTGATTAATGAATCTTATTTGATTCTCTCTCTCTTTATCTATCTCTCCTTATATATATATATATATATATATATATATATATATATATATATATATATATATATATATATATATATATATATATATATATATTAGGTTGGTGCAAAAATAATGTCGTTTTTCTTTTGAAGTTGAACGTCAAAAAACGACATTATTTTTTGCACCAACCTAATATATATATATATATAAAATATTTATTCAAAAATTATAACATAAGCATGTTATAAAATCACTACAAAAATTTTGTTTAAACACATTTGGTGCCTTGACAAATCATGTGGTTGATTGCAACATAAAGAGTTTTACAAGATCAAAACCAACCAATATATATATATATATATATATATATATATATATATATATATATATATATAGTAAAAATTATAAAAGTGAAAATAGATGTCAACACTTAGAGGCGACAGTCTGTTTCATGCTCGACGCAATCGTGGCCTGATGATTGCGTCTAGCATGAAACAGACTGTCGCCTCTAAGTGTTGACGTCAATGTCCACTTTTATATTTACACACGCTCTATCTCTGATATTGAGCACTTAACCCATAAATATAGCACACCTTAAGACTATATTTCTTCATAAGTAAAAATTATATATATATATATATGTGTGTGTGTGTGTGTGAACACAGTCAGAAAGCTTTATATAAAATATATTTAATATAAAATAATGTTTAGTCATTTCATTTAAGTTTCCATACAAGATTAAGCAATTTCTCCGATATCGGAAAGAATCTCTCTTAAACCCGTATATCCTTTCCAGTCTACTTAATAGAACATATATAGATGAAAGTTTGCTACCGATGCATAATATTTTATATATATATATATATATATATATATATATATATATATATATATATTTTGTATGTACAGTACTTATTGGAAAGTGCTTATTAATATCAGTGATAGTGCTAACATATTCAGTTGTATGGACATGAGTTTGTGGGTTTCGCGCTTTTGCCATCATCGGATGATAATAAAAGTTAATAATAATAGTTATTAATATTAACTACGAACAGGGCCAAAATGTGCTAACGGTATTCGGAAAATAAAACATCTCTATAACACTAAAAACATACACACAACGCACACCCCCAATTAAATTGAAAAAAAATCTTCCTTGATAAAGGTTAAAAGTTCCTTGATAAAGGCTATGCGTTCGTATAGCGCTCGGAATTGGAAGACATTTAGACAATTTCTACACACTCTAGTTCAAACATAAGCAAAATGAAATAAAAAGCTTGATCGTAGTACACTGTCGTTTTTAATAATACATGCATATACTCACACATACGTACACATATATATATATATATATATGTATTAAATAAACTTTTTATTCAATTTTTGTTGTGTTTATATAAGAGAAAACACTTGTTCGAACACAAGAAAAATTAAATAAAAAGCTTAATCGTAGGACACTGTCGTTTTTAATGAAATATGCATGCACACAGACACACAAGCACACACACAGGCACACACACGGATACACACACATACACGCACGCACACATATATATATGGATGTATGTATGTATTAGGTAATTAAACTTTTTATTCAATTTTTGTTGTGTTTGTATAAGTGTTTTCTTTTCTGGATATAAAGTGTGTAAAAAGCCATTTCATCGAAGTTTTGCAAGTATCCATCCAAGATTAAACAATTTCTTCGATATCAGAAAAAAATCTCCCACCAAATTTTTTCTGGCATACCGTTTCCATTCTGCTTAATAGTATTAATACATATATGGACGAAAGTTTACTACCGTTGCATACTATGTTTAATACACACACACACACACACACACACACACACACATATATATATATATATATATATATATATATATATAAACACAACACACACACATATATATATATATATATATATATATATATATATATATATATATATAACACAACACACACACACATATATATATATACATATATAAAGATTAAACTTTTTATTCAATTTTTGTTGAGTTAGTATAAGTGTTTTCTTTTCTGGATCAAACAACTTCGGCATCTGAAGAATCTCACAAAACGACTTAACAGGTCCCTTTGCATTATACTTAATGGAACATATAAACAGTAAGAATTGCTACCTAGTTATACTATGTTTAATATATATATATATATATATATATATATATATATATATATATATATATATATATATATATATATAATAGTGAACATTGAAGTCAACAGTGAAGTGTTGTCTTCAATGCTCACTTTTATATTTGCATATGCCCTATCTCTGATATTGAGCACTTTATTCCATAAATATATAATATCTTAAAACTATATTTCTTCATCTATCTATCTATCTATCTATCTATATATATATATATATATATACGTATATATACATATATATACTTTATCAAAGGATATTACATTCGAACATATGCAACCTCGCAACTAATTTTTAAATTGTTATGAACGTTTGAATTTATATTCGATTCGTTTTCATATATATATATATATATATATATATATATATGCTCATATATATATATATATATATGCTTATATATATATATATATGCTCATATATATATATATATATATATATATATGCTCATATATATATATATATATATGCTTATATATATATATATATATATATATATGCTCATATATATATATATATATATATATATATATACATACTCATATATATATATATATATATATATATATATATATATATATATATATATATATAAAGGCTCAGACACTGATATTCCATGCTTATAATTTATTACATTGGAATCGTAATTACGATCCAATTCATAAGACCTACAAATAAAAAAGCTATATTATTACTCTGTCCTGGGCATTGAGTTCTACCTGGATTCTATCCTCTTGGGAATTTATATATATATATATATATATATATATATATATATATATATATATATATATAAATGGATATATATATATATTTATTTATTTATTTTATATATATATATATATATATATATGTATATATATATATATGTATATATATATATGTATATTGACCACTAATATTATCTATCTATCTATCTATCTATCTATCTATCTATCTATCTTCCACAGCAGTAGCATTATTCGGAGTTTACGCACAACGCAATTTTCAGGTGTTGAGTTAACAAAAAATCATTCATATAATAGTATATAGCCCTGTTATATTACATCGAACACTATTTTATTAACACCCGGACAAAATGGATAAAATTGTGTTTAAAAACCGTTTCTTTTGCTATTCTTCTGTCAACAGAGCATTCCAAAGATTTACCGGACTGCCGCAGACGGGTGTAATGGATGATATGACATCGAAAAAAATGATTGCACCAAGATGTGGAGTCAAAGACATCAACGGGAAACTTGGTGAATTCAGGGCAGGTAAATAAAAGTTTTAACTTCCACTCGTTGTATATGAGTTCAATTGGGCGCCTGTCCGTACTTTAAGCTCAACTAGCTTGACCTTGAACCAAACTATTAGGTTGGTGCAAAAATAATGTCGTTTTCTCACATATGTTAATATGTGAGAAAACGACATTATTTTTGCACCAACCTAATAATTTAGAATGCTCTATATATAACGCTCTTTTTCTTTATGTCTGTCAGTTCCCTCATGCATAGCTATGCATTTCTTGAAGGTCTTATCCCTTCAGTACGAGGATAATCATAGTTCACTAGACCCTGCTTTTATTCAAACCTATTTACATTGCTCGGACTGTTATCTTCATTTTTATTGCAATATTCACGACGTTTCGGCCGTTGTATGCTTCGGTCTTCTTCAGGTGAAATGCGTTGGAATTTTGATACGAACCCTTTATTTAGTCGTCCTGGGTATGACGATAAACTAAGTCCAACAGCAAGGCCTCTGATCAGGAGGTTTTGAGGAGCGTGGAACCACCTCTTAATTGCTGGTGTTCCCAGGTCCACTCTGACCCGGGGTGGTAGCACCTGTTAGGGTCCCTGCTATGGGAAAATAGCTAACTCTGGAACTGAGGTAAAAAGTATTATAAAAGTGTAAATATAGGTTTTAATACCAGAAATACTTTGTAAAAAATAATTATTACCAGAAATAAATTTTTGAAGAAAAAAAAAAACAAACTATTACCAGCAATATATTTTTGAAAAAGAAATATTACGTCAATTGAACTCAAATCTCCCTAGGATTACCGGATTACATCAACAATTCACTAGATTCATAGGGATAACTTATCCCAAAAAGTACGATTGTTGTAACACACTTTCCCCTCTTGTCACAATGTCTTTACTGAAACTGTTTTTATATCTTCTTGCTGCAACTGTTTGCAACATGTTTGTAATATCTTGTTCTTTATTGTTTTAGTTTCCAAATGGCCGAAAAAACTAATCACTTGGAAGATTCACAAATACAGCAAAACATCAAAATTGTCTCCTGCCGAACAAAAGTAAGTAAATATAAAGATTGTCTCTAATATTTTTTCAGTCCCTGTCGCTAATGCCAATGGGATCAAATTTTAAATCTAAACTGTTTGTTCCTTTAAAATAAGAGCTTATATTCAGTTTAAATATTCAAAACGTCATCAAAATGACTTCAAAGTTCTGATCCATTTTCCAGTTAATCCCCGATGGGGTGAGATAAAGTGAAAATGGCCGTCGAGACACACAGACGTCTTCTTACCATTAGTTGTCTTTTCCCCGCTTTCCTAACTTTTGTAAAGATCTAGAAAGGGGCCGATCGGAAAGTGACGATTAATACGTTCGTCTTACGCGCCATTTTTATAACCTCTTCGACTCTTATTGAATAAACCCACCGTTGTGATGATGTGTCATATCAAGTTCTGCGTATTATATATATATATATATATATATATATATATATATATATATATATATAGTGTATATTTAGGCAGCAATTTTTCATTGATGCATTAATTCATTATGTAAATAGCTTCAAGAATTTTTAGTTTTTGTTTATTGTTTTCATGTTTCCAGAATTGTTTGTCGTTGCTTTGAAATTTTTCACGCAACAAAAACTGACTATCATTATTGTTTCGTCCGTATATTGTTTGATATATTGAAACGTAGTTGTCATCTTTGATAAAGGGGCCTATGTAAGCCGAAAGCTTAGATTGGATTAAAACATGTATCAATATAGTGTTTTTCTTTTGTCTTTCAATGATAATGTTATTAAGCTTATCAGACAATATGAAAGGAACTAAATACACAAAGCTTGTCTTTATTATTTAATGAAACATGCATTAATATATATATAGTAAATATATATATATATATATATATATATATATGTGTGTGTGTGTGTGTGTGTGTGTTCAAATACATAGAAAAATAGGAAAGAACCATTAGGATAATAATCCGAAGTTCTTTTGCATTTTTGTTTTATTAGAAAAAAAAAGAAAAAGAAAAAACAGCGCTCACTAGATAAGTAGAGCCTAAATTATAATTATTATTTTAAAAATATGATCCCATCGCTACATAAGAGTTCTCATGTTTCAAAAACAGAAGCTAAAAGAAGTTTTTAGCTTCTGCTTTTGAAACATGAGAACTCTGATGTAGCGATGGAATCATATTTTAAAAAAATAATTATATATATATATATATATATATATATATATATATATATATATATATATATATATATATTAGAGTGTGCAGTTTACATTTTATATCATAAAGAAACAATTTATACAAAGAATTAAATAGCAATATTAATGTGATTAATGGTGCAATCACTTCGCTAACAGAACTTAATGGGACATTAACTTCCTATCAGTTCCTTCAATAATAACATTCGAATTGTTGTCAGATGGAAGACACATGCTAAGTACTTTCGACAATTTCAATTTGCCATCTTTTGGGCACAATTTTCTTATATATAGACAAATCCTAAGACGAACGAAGTGTAGACCAAAAGGGTTATTTTTTTAAAATTAAATTTTAAACAACTTGAATATAAGGATCCTATTGTTCAAGGAATTGATCGTAAGTTAATATCTCATTAAGTCTTATTAGCGAAGTGATTTCGCCATTAATCACATTAACATTGCTATTTAATTCTTTATATAAACTGTTTCCTTATGATACATACATACATATATATATATATATATATATATATATATATATATATATATATGTGTGTGTATGTGTGTATACATATATATATTAGGTTGGTGCAAAAATAATGACGTAATAATGTCGTTTTTTGACGTTATACGTCAAAAAACGACATTATTACGTCATTATTTTTGCACCAACCTAATATATATATGTATATTAAATTGCGTATATTTTCGTATATTTTGGCAGAAATTTTGAGAGAATGTGCTTATAATAAATGAATCTGTATCAAGATGGTAATAATTTTCTCTTATATATATAATTGCTACTAGTTAAGCAGCACTGTTCGTAACAAATTTCGAATGAGGCACTATTGGATTTGTAGATTCATATGACTGAGACAAAATTCAAACAGTAAATGTTTATTGCTTTCTTCTTTTTCAGGCGTGCTATAAGGCGTGCCCTCAAGCGATGGGCACAAGTCACTCCACTGTACTTCCAAGAAACAGGGGGAAAACCTACTCTTGATATTTCATTTGAGAAAAAGAGACACGGAGATGGACATGCATTTGATGGAATTGGTAAGTTAAAAGAATTGCTTAATACCCTCTTGCTAACGTTCGTTCGTTCTTTCTTTCTTTCTTTCTTTCTTTCTTTCTCCTACTCTCTCTCTGATTTCGCTTTGATTTCATTTTATCGACATTTTTCTCCGTTTCTTTCTCTTTTCCCTCTCTCTCATATTCACTCTACTATCCTCCTCTCTGAATATTTCTTCTTCTTTCTATCACCCTTTTTCTTTCTGTTCCTCCTCCTCTTCCTATTTATCATATCGTTCTTCTTTCTATCGCCACCTTCCTTTATACTCTACCTCCTCCTCCTTCTTCCCCTCTCTCTTTTTCTTTCTTCTTCCTTCTCCCTCTTTCTCAACCCATTTTATTCCTCTGCTATTTACTTCTTCTTCCTCCTCCTCTTCACCATATTTTGTCGCTAGTTTTTATCATCATTTTCATCTCCGGGGATTTTTCAGGACGAGTTTTAGCCCATGCTTTCTTCCCTCGAAATGGTGACACCCATTTTGATGACGACGAAATCTGGGTCAACGGAGGAGATACAGGGACAGATTTGGAGACAGTCGCTGCTCATGAATTCGGCCACGCCCTCGGTCTTGGACACTCAACTGAATCAAGATCACTAATGGCACCATTCTATCAGAAATTTCCTGAAAATTTTAGACTTCACCCGGACGATATTGCAGGAATTCAGAAACTTTATGGTAAGTGGTTTGATTTTTATTTTTTGCGGTACTCATCTGGAGATTATCATTCGTTGTGATGTTTGTAGTTTTTTTTAATGGGGAACTTCACTGCCATAACACAACATCTTCAAACAATATAAAAGTTCTACATACAACATCTGCAAGAGCAGTAGATATATTTACAGTTGTCCTTTCTGTAGGTGTGTAAACCTCCATAATCTAAAAACACGACACATAGTGCCTGAAATTTCTCTATTATTCTTCTGACGAAGAATTCTTTAAACTTTATATATTAGGTTGGTGCAAAAATAATGACCTCATAATGTCGTTTTTTGACGTATTTTTTAACGTCAAAAAACGACATTATTACGTCATTATTTTTGCACCAACTTAATATATTAGATAGATAGATATTGAACAGAGATAGACAGATAGATATTTAACATGGATAGATAAATAGATAAATATTGAACAGAGATAGATATTGAACAAACATAGATATTGAACAGAGATAGATAAATAAATAGATAGATATTGAACATACATAGATATTCAATTAACATAGATAGATAGATAGACAGACAGATATAGAACAGAGATAGATAGATATGAACAGACTGAGATAGATAGATATGAACAGACTGAGATAGATAGATAGATAGATAGATAGATAGATAGATAGATAGATATGAACAGACTGAGATAGATAGATAGATAGATATGAACAGACTGAGATAGATAGATATAGAACAGACTGAGATAGATAGATATAGAACAGACTGAGATAGATAGATAGATAGATATAGAACAGAGATAGATAGATAGATAGATATAGAACAGTGATAGATAGATAGATAGATATAGAACAGAGGTAGATAGATAGATATAGAACAGAGATAGATAGATAGATAGATAGATAGATATGGAACACTCTCCAGATGAGGAGATCGCAGGACGAGACATTAATGTTAATAGATGTATTAAATACGAAACTAATTTGTCATATGTTTGTGTAGTCTGTTCAGAAGATGTATTTACTAAGCAAATTAATATACAAATAACGTGCGCATGTTATTGCTATTTATATAGTCGAGTTTTCATTATGGTGTGTCCCACTTTCATGAAGAAAATTTGCCCAAGTCTCATTTAGCTGAACGTTCGACACTTTATGCCGACCCGCTGATGGCTGATAAGACAATAAACTGAAAATTTGTTCTCGTTTTTAAATGTATCTTCATGTTGTGCTTACAGGCAAGAAACCAACAAAGGTAACGCCCAGTACCCCTAGAAGGTCCACTCCTACACGGCCCACACCCAGAAGGACCACACCAAGACGGACTCCAACAACACGCAGAACTGTAACGAACAGACCAACAGAAGGCAAAGGATTTTGTAATCATCTGTACAGAAAAATTGATGCAACCATGAGAAGTAAGTTTGCTCAAGTTATATTTTCCATGATGCGTCGCCTTTACGCCTTAACAACCAAGTTAAAACCAGAAAATATTTTCAGAACCCTAAATTTAAAAACACAAAATAGCTACCCTGATTCCCAAACATTTTCCTTCTTTTATGAGAGTGATCATGCCTCTCCACAACCTCCTACCCTTAGTAACTCAAATCAGGGTTTGTTTCCTTATTATCATCTCCAATCCTTGTTCTGCCATCCATTTATATTAGCTAGGCTACCCTCTTTTTCCCACTTCCCCTCTTTCCTTCAACATACCATTTGAGTGTTAATTTCTCGAAGCCGCCTGTTCTCCTTATGTGTCCCAAACATTTCAGCTGTCCCTTTCTGATTCTAAGTATGACTCACAATCAGACCTAGGATGGCATATTGATGCCATATCTGGGCTGGTGCCGCCCAATTCTCTTTTACAAACCTCAAAGGATTTTATACCACCTTGTGAGCTAGGAGTTATTTTCCATCCTACAACCACTTTCCCCAGAGTCGGAATACTGCAAGCCGATTACCATTCTATCACTATTTCCATGACGAGCTATATTCTCGAGTTACTCCAGTTCAGACTCATTATGCCGTTATATGAATGAATACCAAATTCTCCAAGACATTTTTCCTTATAATGTATCCCAGAATGTTCAACTCTCCTTCTCTGATTCGAAACACGAGTGTCTATTCTGTTGTTATTTTCCTTAAAATTTCCAGACCATTGCTTCTTACAAATGTTTTTTCTTAAAAATCTCATTTTTAAAATGTCTTTTCTTTTTTTCTCCCTCTTTTTAGTTTCTGGAAACGACTTTGTTTTTGTTGACAACCGCTATGTCATCGACGGTCGAAGTGGACACAAAATGGGCATCTCCAGGCTCTTTCCAGGTGGCCCTAATATGGTACAAGCTGCTGTATATTCTCAACGGTCCCGAAAAGCTTACTTATTTTATAGTACGTATCATTATCTTACACGATTGAGTCCTAGATTTTAATTCTTGAAATGTTTGCACTTCTCTAGTAATGAGCTGATCAGATCGCTTATAATAATAATTGGTAACACCTGTCTAAGACCAAGCGCTTATTATTATTATTATTATTATTATTATTATTTCCTAGATTTCTGGCGTTTACACATTTCTTTCCGGGTCCCGCCCAGGGACCTAAGGTTAGAAATGGCGTCATGACACTTTCCACTGACAAAAAAAAAAAAAAAAAATGACATAGATAAAGCCCTTCGTAAAGTGTGGGCTGTACTTGTCAGAAGAATTTTTTGTACCTCTTTGAGGCATGGACTTCCAGGAATCCCTTCAATTAGTCTACTGCAATCTTTTCCAAATAATCCTAGGGCTCCAACTACAACAGGGATTGTTGGCGTTCCCATGTTCCACATTTTTGAGATTTCTATTTCAAGGTCCTTGTATTTTGAGAGCTTTTTGAAGATCTTCAAAGATACATTCCAGTCTGCAGGGACTGCCATATCAATAAGGAGGCACTTTTTTGGTTTGTGGTCTCTAATAACAATGCCTGGACGGTTGGTTTGATTTTTCTGTCAGTGTGTATTGTGTAGTCCTATAGAATTGTAACAGGTCCTATCTCCGTAACCGGGTCTTGGTGGTGTTCATACCATTTTCTTTCAGTTTCCTTCCAGTAGAAGTTGCATATTTTCCAGTGCAGATATTGGCCCACTCTGTCATGTCGGATTTTATGCTCAGTGGGTGCCAATATCCTGCAAGCTGATACAAGATGATCAATTGTTTCTGGATATTTATCACAGAATCTGCATTTTGGGCTAACACAATATTTCAGTATACGTGCTTGATAATTCCTAGTTAACAAGCATTGGTCCTGTGCAGCAAGCATAAAACCTTTAGTTTCAGCTTTCAACCCTGCACTGCGTAGCTACTGATGGGTACGGGTTTTATCTACATCAGCTTGTTTGGTACGGGCATAGTATTGCCCATGAAGCGGTTTATCTTGACATTGTTTCTGTATCTGGTCGGTTGCATTTGTCTTTGCTTTCTTTTATTATTATTATTATTATTATTATTATTATTATTATTATCATCTAGATCAAAAGGTCTGGGCCTATAGTCTCAATTCAGCCGGACGATTCCGTTTAGTCGAGAATTATCCCAAATATATTACCAACACTGACGGTCACAATCCAGAAAGTGCGATGCAGTTCAATTATGGCTCCGAGAGACTATTTCTCATTAAGGTATGTACAATTCACTCTCTCTCTCTCTCTCACTCTCTCTCTCTCTCTCTCTCTTGCTTTACTTCTTTCTTTTTTTGCTTATATTTTCGTTTTTCTTCCTTTGTTCCATTCCTTCTTTGTTCCTTTTTCTTTCCTTCTTTATTTTTATTTGCTTTCTTTTTTACTTTCTTTTATTTTTCTTTCTCTCTTTCTTTCTTTCTTTCTTCATTTATTTTTATTTTTTTTCTCTTTTGTTTATGTTTTTAAAAACTTTTTTGACTTACTTTTATTTTCCTTCTTTTTATTATATTAGGTTGGTGCAAAAATAATGACGTAATAATGTCGTTTTTTGATGTTAAAAATACGTCAAAAAACGACATTATTACGTCATTATTTTTGCACCAACCTAATAATTGTATTTTCCATCTTCTCTTTCTTTATTTCCTTCTATCTCGTTATTTCTTTTCTTTTCTCATTCTCTCTCTTCCTTCCTTTCACTCTATTTCTCCCATTATTTTCTTTCTTTCTTTTCTCATTCTCTCTCTTCCTTCCTTTCACTCTATTTCTCCCATTATTTTCTTTCTTTCTTTTCTCATTCTCTCTCTTTCTTCCTTTTACTCTGTTTTTCACATTTTCTTCTTTCTTTCTTTCTTTCTTTCTTTCTTTCTTTCTTTTCGTTATTTATTTTCTTTCTTTCTTTTATTTTCTCTTTCTTTCTTTCTTTCTTTCTTTCTTTCTTTCTTTCTTTTCTTTCTTTTTCTTGTAACTAGTAAGCCAACATATTCTTCATTGGTACGTTACTTTGAATAAATGTAACATGCCTATTTTTTCCTTTTTCATTCATTTCCTGATTTATTTCTTCGACAGAATGGATTCTTCATGGAATTTGATCCCTACTACGAAAACTTAGCCCCTGGCAGAGGATATCGAACACGTGACTTTTTCGCCAATATTCCATATGAGATCGACGCAGCCATTTCTTCCGCTCACGAAATCTATTTCATCGCGAAAAAGAAGTAAGTTGACTCGCCAATCAAATTAAGATCTTAAAGCCTCGTTCATCATTAACAGTTGGTGCGAGGGGAGTTGTCGAACCTTATATTGAGTGAGTTTTAGTAGTAAATACTATCAGGCAAAAGGTACTCCAGATGAGTTAAGACTAGAATTGGAAGAGAATTTACGAGCAAAGCATTCTGCTTTATCAGTAGAAAATGTTAACATCTCAAATTGAGTGAAGAGAGGAAGGATAGAAGACACACAGCCATTAATAATTACGGGAACCAAATGTGATAGAGACTATATGGTGACTCAGTGTCAGCAAATAAATTAGCTTTAATTTGAGGACATGTTTACAATTATTAAAATAATTTATTCAGCTATATGGCATATTGGATTAATCAATATATGTTTCTATGGCTTATATCATTCGAATTTATTTATAAGTAACAATTTATATTATACTTTGTAAGACCCTGTGATGTTAGATGCCTAACCAATTCAGTGTTGATTAGAGATTTGGGTACTGGGTCAAAAAGTAGTAAAAGAATAATATTGCGATAGAAGGATCAGTCGGTTCGTCAGGGTTCTTAAAGCCTGAAATTACAGAAGAGGATTTCGAACAAGCAGGAAAGCAAGCAGCTGCGAGGCATTTAATGTAGAGTTTAGAGAGAACAGGATCTGGTTCAGGAGAACATTTCTTAAGTCCTATTGCAGGGATACCATCAAGTTTACATGCTTTGTCGGGGAATCAAGTTTAGAGATGATAGCAGAAATCATGATTGGAGTTATATGTCTATCATTTTATAGAGACTCAGTTCTAAGTGAAAAGTCGGGCAAAAATTCTCCAGATTAGTCAAGAGAATTGGGAAAGAATTTATGAGCAAAATATTTTCTTTATCAGAAGACAATGTTAACATCTCAAAGTGAGTGAAGAGAGGAAGAATAGAGGCGTTATTCTTATTTAACCCACTATTGGAGAGCCGCCAGTTGTCACGTGATCCAAAATTGTTACAGTCTATACAGTGCCTTACTATCAGCAAACAAAATTTATCCCTTTCGAGTAAATGTTTTCAGTTATTCCTTGCAGACACAAATAGGCATCTGTTGTGATCGGAACTGTCACGATGGTATAGCCGGAAAAAGTGCTTCCTGTAGGCTATAGCGACAGAACAGGCCGGTGTTAACCGTTTCTAGTCTTATATACGTGAGCTTTATTAGTAAAAGATTTAACTTTGATGTTTGACCAAGAAGTCATTTATTCATCGCACTTATCCCGTACGTCAAACTTTCAAACGAATTCACTAAAAAGCAAATTCAGTTGAAAAAAATACTTTTTTTTTCTGTGGAAATAATTTCGGGAAACTGATACATTCTTTCTTTTCTTGTTTATTTCAGGGCCTACGGAATGTCCAGCAGAGACCGGCGGGTTGATATCCAAGGAAAACCAGTCAATTTAGTTTTCAACAAATGTCGAAATTAAGAAATACTGTTCAATTAAATTAAGAGAAAGACGACACAAAACGTCTAAATGTCACGGAACCCAAGAACAAGACCAAATCATTTTTTTGTATTTATGAATAAAAGTATGTTTTGTAAATAACAAGATCACTGTTTGTCTCTTTTTGTTTCTTATTAAACTTCTAGTTAAAGGACTTTTTATGCCGAATAATATATATATATATATATATATATATATATATATATATATATATATTTGAATAAAAACAGACCACGTTAAGGTTCCATGTAATAAATTATTTCACCATAACCCCTTTAACAGGGCTCTGGATCATCAGACTTTACTTCCAAAAATTGAAATGAAAAATGAAAAGATATTCACACATTTTTGACGGACCTCATCAAGTATACGTAAAATTAACGAAGTGAGGAAGTGAGGTGGGAAAGAGGATATGAATGTCTCATACGTAGCATTTCAAATTCTTATTTTTAATTTTTAACTCCAATGTGTCGGCTAGATGTTGTTCGAATTTATTGTGTCTAGTCTCAAGATATAGATGGCTAAGGAGTGGAGGGGTGGAGACCGACTTTAAAGGAAGAAGCTACACTACTTTCACGAGGACAGTTTTTCTTTCAAATTTTTTGACGCTGTTAATTCGCGTTACTTTAACGGGCATGTTTGGGAGGTTAAAGTTTTTTCTGTATCTAAATGTTTAAACAATCTACGAAGAAATTAATTTGAAATTCGGTGGTTTTTTGTTATTTTCTATGAAATAGTCGATTAGAAAAATTCACAGATAGTACATTGAAAGAGTAATCTATTTCATATTTAGTAATCTTATGAATTAATTTATTTTTATCTTTTATTAATTAGTAAAAAAAAAAAAAAACAACCTATGTATATTCCCATATTTACACATATACATCTGCAGAGAAAACGCATATTCATATATCTTCATACATATCTCCACATACACTTATACTTACATATATATACATATACATTTAAAGACACCTGTATATCCATATACATCTACATATATACATATATATGTGTGCATTTTTTCACACACATACGCATATACACATACACATATATACACACACATATGCATACATACATACATACATGCATATATATACATATACACATACATTCATATATACATAATATGCATGCATATCCATATACACACATATACGTTAATTTGCACTTACACATATCTACACACGTACATGTCTCTATCCTCATGCACCCACTTATGCCTGCGTTCGAATACTCTCTCAATATTTAATTACATAATCCATATCTTTACACATATAATATTACCGGTTCTTTCATATTTACGGCAAAATATATAGGTACCTATCTAAATGTACACCCCCCACACAAAAAAAAAACCTGCTTCTTATTCCATATAAAAATATATACATGTACACATCAACAGGTGCCTTAGTGTTCAAGCACATTACCATAGTTGTATACATATAGTCATGTGTTGGTGTTCATGTGTGCATAGTAATATTTCTAAAAAAAACAAAGAGGAATAAAAAACACTCAAAATTGCTCTTATTATATGATTATTTTTCAATGTATCTGCTTAGGTTGAGATTGTTTTTGTGCCGGCATTTAAAAATTAGTTCACTGTGTTTATTCAGTAGTATGTCTGGATCTTTATGTTTAATTATGAAGATTTTCTCCTTTAAACATAAGTTGCATCTGTCTCTGAAGTTTTTGGGAGTACTGGCTCTTGATATTATTTTCCACTTTATTTGTGCGGTTAGGCCACTCTCCAACAGATTCCAATAATGTTTTGATAGTGCCGTTTGGTTCTTTTTGCACTTATTTTTGAAGGATTGGCGATGGTTGTATAGTCGGTGCTTCCAATTTCCCGCCGATATTCCTAAATATATCTTTTTCTCCTCAACTTTCTTTGGGGAAAATTGTCGCTTCATATACTGCGTTCTCTGTCATGCATATTCCTTCAACTGGGTACTCTGTTCCTGTTCCTAAAAGTAGTGTAGCTTCTTCCTTTAAAGTCGGTTTCTACCCCTCCACTCCTTAGCCATCTATATCTTGATATATATATATAATGAGCATTGAAGACAACAGTAAAGTGCTGACTTCAATTTTCACTTTTATATTTACACACGCTCTATCTCTGATATTGAGCACTTTATCCCATAAATATAGCACACCTTTAGACTATATTTCTTCATATATATATATATATATATATATATATATATATATATATATGTGTGTGTGTGTGTGTGTATCAGGGTGTCCATAATGTTCGTGTGCACTTTAAAATATTTCTAACTTTATTTGTATTTGCGATAGAATAATTTCCACATGTCCTCCATCATTAGTAATATAAAGGGTAATACGATTTTGCTGTTCACGGAAAATATTTGCCAGCTGATTTACAGTAATGTTTGAAATCACATTAGTTATTTCAGCTATACTTAAAACTAAGTACATTGAACTTTATAACATTCTTTACAGATTATTTCTATGGCAAATATAAATAAAGTTATAAATTTTTAAAAGTGCACAGGAACTTTATGCATACTCTGTGTATATATATATATATATATATATATATATATATATACGAAAAATGCATGCGAAAATTCGGGTATACAGAGCTGTTGTATTGCCATCCTTTTGTATGTTTCAGAGTCGTGGACTCCATAGAGGTACCATATACGCCAGCTAGATGTTTTCCATAAAAGCTGTCTGCGTGCAATCTGTGGAGATAACCTTCAAGATAGGACATCTAACGTAGACCTGTTTAACAGGTGTAATATTGTAGGAATCGAGACTTTTCTCATACAGTCTAAGTTACGGTGGACTGGTTATGTCTTGAGAATGTCTCATGACAGGATACCCAAGATCCTAATGTACAGCCAGTTAGATCAGGGCTACAGGAATGTAGGACGCCCATGACTAAGATACAAAGACAAGCTGAAAAGCAATTTGTCAGCAGTCAATATACCACATAACACCCTTGAGCACTTAGCCTTGGAGCGGGTACAATGGAGATCAACGTGTTTTAGTGGACTGAGCAATTTTCAATCTGCTTGTCTGAATCATTTTCAAGAAGCGAGAGCAAGGTCTAAAAGGTCAGCCAATCTAACAGTGATCTCATCCCACAATCCTCACTCTTGCTCCATATGTGGCCTCCTTTGTAAATCACTAGCGGGTCTTAAATGCCATTTAAGATTATCGCACAAAATTTCATAACTGAATCAAGTAAGCTGTCAGATCCTCATACGTCGAAACTGATGGGAGAATCCATTATATATATATATATATATATATATATATATATATATATATATATGATTATTATTCAAATATTTTCATTACAATAAATTAAAATAGAAATATTTTGCATCGCTACACACAACTTTCCATCGGCTGAAGAGGTGCTATCTTAGTACTGAAACATGAAAGTTTTTGAGTAGAGATTTAAAATGTTTTTATTGTAATTTATTACAATAAAATTATTATAATGTTATTTTGCTCTACTTTGTATTGAGCACTTATTAAAAAAATAAATGCTACTTACTGTGGATTTTTATTCCCTCTGTTCTTTCTGTCATTCGTCTCTCTCTCTCTCTCTCTCTCTCTCTCTCTCTCTATATATATATATATATATATATATATATATATATATATATGTATATATATATATATATAGTTTTAAGTTGTGGTATGTTTATGGGATAAAGTGCTCAATATCAGAGATAGAGCTTATGTAAATACAAATATAAAAGTGAAGTCAACCGTCATAGGCGACAGGCTGTTTCATGCTAGACGCAATTGTCAAGCCTGATGATTGTGTCTAGCATGAAGCAGACTATCGCCTCTTTTCAGGGGAGCACATAACCTTTACCTAGATTATTTTCTCGACAGCTTCATATCTGCTCAGTTTTGTATCCGAAACGTAAACAAAGCAAATTCTAAAGAATTACTGGATCTAATTTTAATACGACATTATAATATTGCTAGAATTAATAAATTCTAGCGACATTATAATGGATATTTCGTATCTGAAATAGACCCAATCCATCAAAATAAATAACCTTATCAGATCGAGACACTTGTATGAATGTCAAGCATGACATCAAACAGATCAGCTGTATACAACCGCTTTGGCAGTGTGAGTCCTGGTGTACTGGCAAAGATCGTTCTGTTTTGAACACTGTGGACTGGCGCTAAAGCATCACTAACAAAGATCTATCTATATTTCTGATAACAGCAAAAATTGCAATATGAGCACTGGTAAAAAAATGACTATCTGAAGACATTAGGTTTATAATACCCAGAAATTCATACACAGATGTTCTCAAGGCCACATGGCACAGTGGATACAGGTTCGAATCCTGTCGGAGGATTAATATTTTCTGTGAAAATTTCTCGGACATTCAAAATTTTGTTTTATACTGTTTATTATAAAACAGAGCATTTGCTTAAATATTTGTATCTATAAAAAGAATGTATAAGCATAAAAATGTCTTAAAATATTTGTCGGGCTTTGTCCATTTCATAATATATATATATATATATATATATATATATATATATATAGGCAGTAACAGAAAATATATTAAAATATTTATCAGATTTAATTTATTTCATTATATATATATATATATATATATATATATATATATATATATATATATATATATATATATGTTGCGTAATTAGGCAGCAATCCTTCATTTATGTCTGTTTCATTAAAAACGCCAGACACTACTAGTGTACTACGGTTAAACATTTTATTTAATTTTTCTTGTGTTCGAACAAGAGCTTTCTTTTTTGAACACAGAGTATGTACAAACTGCCCAAATATTCTACCCTTATATATAATCCGTCTTAATGAAACACCCTTTATATATATATATATATATATATATATATATATATATATATATATATATATATATATATTTGAACTTTATTTCAATCCTTCATGAACTTCCGATTCTTAGCTATGATTAATTAATGATGAACATGTCATTTTTGTTTATGATCGATTTCATCACGATTCTCCTGTAAAACTTGGAGAGTAATTATATATTTTTAGCGCTTAAAGTAGATTCCAATAGTGTTATAAAAACCTGGGAGAATTCCAGTAAGTTATCTTTAATAATTTCTAAGATACAACGGTTCAACGCTTAATCTGAAAAAAGGACATTTTTGCTTTTACACGATTTGGACAATTTTGTGGTTACACCCGGTATATATGTGTGCATGTGTGTGTGTGTGTTTGTGAGTGTTTAAAATTATAAATAATAACAAAAGTGAACAGAGATAAACGACCCAAAACCGTGTTGTTTATCATTGTTTGATAATGAGAGCCTATTCACTTAAGAGATGAGTGGATTTAAATGACTGTCCTATTGTCGATATCACGTCATTGTTGGACTACAATTACAAATTACCAAATCGCTGTCTTCCGCTTTACACAAGAATCACATTTCCATAAAAAAAGGAAAAGAAAAAATTGATCATCATCCTCATCATTTTTCTCTTGGCTGCTTCAGTCCTCCAGGGTAACCTGAGGGCAGAAGAAATAAACACCCTCCTCTAGGATGATCTGTTGGCGGTGGCTCTCCTCTTTAATGTTGTCAGACCAGCTTTCGCGTTGCCGTCCCTGCTTGCGCCCGCCTTTCAACAATGCTTTGTATAATGGTCATACAGAGGCTGTTATGTCTTATGAAGTGGCTAAACAATGACATCTTCCGACTCCCAAGAGTGGCGAGAAGAGATTCCTGGCGGACCACGAGATTTTTAACCTTTTAAAAATAGACATAAGGATTTCATTCCCTTTTTTGGTGGTGGTGTGGGGGGAGGATTATGCGGAAATACAAACTTCCACCCATGAAAACTGCCATCTTCTTCTTAAGAACTAAATTCATTGGCATTAAAAAGAGTGCTTGTACTTGCCGGGTCGAGGACAGATATGAACCTATTTAGATGTAACCACTTAGGGAGAGTGTTAATTATCATCATTTGCACTGGGTATGACGATAAACTACATCCGGTAGCATATAATATTTTCTGAAATTCTGTTGCTCTGCACCTGGTATCTTTTAAGAGTTCAAAATCTGAAAGTTTTCAATTGCTGGTGGCTGAGCTCCACTCAAAGTATCATAATTAACTGAAGACTGTCTAGTTCGGAGCTTTATTTCAAGGGACCCAGGTGGGATCTATCCTGATTGGGGGCACCAGGCAGTGCTTTTTGATTCTCGCTATCTTATCAACATTTATACACATTACAAATTAAACTAAGCACAACTGTGTATTAAAAGGTTAAAAAAAAATTACGGAGATTTTGACGTCATTCTGTCGTCTTCTATTTTTTTTTAATTCTTTTGTCCAAATCCATGGTGTCCTGGGTAAGACGATAAACTACATCCAACAGCAAGGTCTCTGATCAGGAGGTTTTGAGGAGCGTGGAACCACCTCTTCATTGCTGCTGTTCACTGGTTCACCTTGAGCCTGGGTGGTAACATTTGTTAGGGTCCTAGTTATGGGTAAATAGTGAACCCCCAAACTGGGGTCAAAAATGAAAATATAAATATACGTTGTGACCGCCATGAAAAGACAAAATTTATTTTTATTACCACTCATGATGATAATAGATAAAAAGTAAAACTGAAAAACGGGCGAGCTAACCGGTATCGAACCTCGCTCAACAGTTCTAAATCGAGGTTAATTAAGTATAGTAGAATTATCATTAAAAAGAGATAGACTATATGTATTGGGGTAAGGGTGAAACAAAAATACATTAGAAAAATTGCATTTTCACAGTAAAAAATTGAAATTATCAAAGTTCACAAGAAAATATGATTTCGTCTCAGTCTTATCAAGTTTAATCCCGGGTAATCATACTTATTATAAAACCCAGGTTGTGTGTGTGCGTGTCTGTTCGTTTATATATTGGATCGGATTTCCTACATTTTTCAACCGATTTCAACAAAATTTCACTTTTTTTTAGGCGGGTAGTGTTTCTTATTGTCTTGCACACTTTTTTTTCTTTATTTTTACATTCAGAATGCATTAAAAATTCCATTTACAAGACAATTGTTTATAATAAAATTCTATTCAATCGGTAGACTCATAACGATTGAAAACAATGTTTTTGTTTGAGTTTGACCAATTCGTAAAAAAAACAAAAAAACAACAACAACAACAGCAACAACAACAACAACAAAAAAACTAATTAAGACATGCGTGTCCGTCAACCTTAAACAATAATCTTTGTCAATTTTATTTTTCAGTCTTTATGATGGTCGATACTTGATCTATCTCTTACTATTACATCCCCGGGCAACGCCGGGCTCTACTGCTAGTAAAATAATAAACGTGTAACTTAAATTGAAGATTACTAATGGAGAAGAAAAAAAATCAACGAAAACTAGAGCCCAATAATATTTGGACCCAGCAAACAATCCCTCTGTAAACAGAGGGAAGGCTTGTGAGACTTGATATGTAAGGACTCCAGAACCTTGAGATGATATGAAGAGTGGGACCTTGATAAAATGGAAAAACTGTCCACACAAAATTCAGAAATGCAAATCCTGCATTAGAAAAATTACATTTTCACAGTAAAAGAATGGAAATTATCAAACTTCACAAGAAAATATAATTTCGGTATTACATGACCCATCAGGAGTTGATATGCCGTTAAACAAACCAAACCGATTGCCATCGTTCATGTATTCTCTTATTTATTCTTTTATAGCGAACTACCGCAACGTAGTTTCAAGCAATGGATAAGAACATCTTCAGTATTCCACATAGCCCCTGATAACTGGTCGACCTGTAGATGTAATTATGGCAGATTTTCTCATGAACTCATTTGCATGAGGGAACTTGATAGCGGTCGGATTATATCTTTGTGACACAGATGATAGTTTCAAAACTTTTTCCAGCAGAGGACAATGACATAAGGCCGCTTAAGGCGAAATGATTTACTTAATCACCAGAAAATTGACGCCGGATATTTAATATCTGACCAATTAATCAAATAAGAAACCCGTAGTCATTTTGCCTGGGAATATAATTAACCCACTCAGTAATGTTACCGGTCGGTTTAGTAATTGAACTAGTTTAATTGTTTTCAATTATTCATCAGGAGAATTGTGTAAATAGTTCGTGTTCCATATCTCGGCTCTGTTGAATATTTGCGGTAGTTGCAGATCTGCATTTAGTGAGAGTGATCTGTGTCTAAATCTAAATAAACCCACGATTTGAAATGCATATATTCATATCTTTTCATCAAGAGATTTGTGTAAAAAGTTAGTGTTTTATATCACGGGCCTGCTTAATGTTTGGGGTAGTTGCATATCTGCAAATGATGACAGTGACCAGTCTCTAAACCTAAATAAATCCACGATTTGAAATGCATATTTTTTAAATATATTTCCTTCAAGAGAATTGTGTACATATTTCGTGTTCAATGTCTCCGGGGCTCAACAGTCGGTGCAAGGGTCTTGTCAAACACCCAATCTATGATACCCACCCCGGATCTTTGATACGAGACTTCCCACTCCACTGCATCTCAATTTTCATAAGGTCGTATTCATATAAAATGCAAAATTTATTGTAACCTAATTATGTACAATAATGGATCATATGGAATATAAGTGAACAATTCAATTAGAAATATTAAAATTAAATATAATGTATTGAAATACAAATTAGAGACATGCCATAATAAATCATTTCACATTAAATAACTCGACAATGTTTTGCGGCCATTTTCAAAAACAATTTTGAGATTTTTCTTGTTAAAAAGTTGAAGAATTTTAACATTTAACATTATGGATAAAAAAAATAATGAATTATATATCGTGTGTTTTTTTTTTCAAGACTTAGTACGAGCAAAACAAATTAACAGATTTGGACAAAATGGAGAAAAAAATGAATCCAAAATGACGTCAAAATCCGAGAAAACTTTTATTCTTTAATAATCTGTTGTGCTTTGTTTAATTTGTACCGTATATTAATGTAGTTTGACTAAAGCATACGCTGATAAGTTAGGGAGGTTACTAAGCACTCCCTAACCTGGTTTGTCCTTCCCCCTGTCGGAGGTATTAAGTACTTGCTCTGCTGAGCACTTTCAGCTTTCATAAACCATTATTGACTTCAGCATCTAGAGCTCTTAATTTAGGTAATATGTGACAGATGTAAGAGTATATAATTCATACCTTAAGTCTGATCACAGCTTTTGTAGTAACAAAACTGAGAACACTAGAAATATACTTTTAAAGTGTGCTATATTTATGAGATAAAGTGCTCAATATCAGAGATAGAGCGTATGTAAATATAAAATGAACTTTGAAGTCAACACTTAGAGGCGACAGTCTGTTTCTTGCTAGACGCAATCGTCAGGCATGACGATTGCGTCTAGCATGAAATAGCCTGTCGCATCTAAGTGTTGACTTCAATGTTCACTTTTATACATATATATATATATATATATATATATATATATATATACATACATACATACATACACACACACACACACACACACACACATATATATATATATATATATATATATATATATATATAAAGACCGATTTAAAAGTTTTGTTATAAAATCATCCAATCTGAAGCGTGTTCAATGCTGCATCTGCGAAGTTTGAATAATTCATTTCTTGATGGATCAGTGACTTGTGATGTAAAATGGATCCTTTCTGACAATCTTAAATGATCAGCTCAATGGCTTTATCATGATGACAGACCCAAACACTTTCTAAAACCAATATTGCACCAACAGATTACAGTGACTGTCTGGTGGCCTGCCATTGCCATTATTCAGTATAGTCCTCTGGAATCAAACCAGAGCATTGCTGCCAGAGCTAAGTTTTTTCTTTTTCTTTTTTAAGCATTTCACCCCAAGCAAGGTGGGAATGCCACTAGTACGCAAGAGATCACAGAGAATGAAAGTAAGAGAAAAGACTGGCTATAGGGTAGATTAAGGAAATAATAAAAGATGAACGGGATTCAAAAGATAGAAGAGTGACGTTTCCTTAAAACTTTTGAAAATTATTGTTATCAGGAAACCAAATAAATGGAAAGGAGCTACACAGGCGGGAAGTGCGAGAAAAAAACTGTTGAAATAGAAGTGGTGATTACATTTAACTATTTCAACAGTAAAAGGGTGGGACCTAGATGCCAATTTTGTAGCACTCTAACAGGTGGTACCACCCCGGGTAAGGGTGGGCCTGGAAACACCAGAAATTAAGAGGTAGTTTCATGCTCGTCAGAACCTCCTGATCAGAGGCCTTGCTGTTGGGCGTCGTTTATCGTCTTACCCAAGCCTAGGATATAGTTTATCTTCTTACCCAGGCCGCCAATTTTTTTGGAAATTTTTGAAATGGTCTGAGATGTTCGAATATGGAGACTTTAGCCCAATAGCGTGTCTCGATAGAATGTAATGTTGAATTTTAATTCAAAATCCTCAATTTTGCCACTGGTTTTTTTTGTTCTCCTGAAATTTGGTCTATTTCTATTCCATTTCTCCTGAAATTTGGTCCATTTCCATTCCATTTCTCCTGAAATTTGGTCCATTTCCATTACATTTCTCCTGAAATTTGGTCTGTTTCCATTCCATTTCTCCTGAAATTTGGTCCATTTCCATTACATTTCTCCTGAAATTTGGTCCATTTACAATACATTTCTCCTGAAATTTGGTCTATTTCCATTCCAAAATAACCGTATTGTTTTGAAAATTAATGCGTTATCTCAATATTGTGTACGTAGAACTAAGAATGTCATCATTTGAATAATTTTGGTGAAGATTTGTTGGTGAATATAGATGTTATTTGAATTACGTTGTCATTTTTAGTGATTTTGGGGCCCCGGTGAGGGTCTGGGCATGTTTTGGTCCGGTTCCATCCCAATTTTTCTAAAAGGTTGGCCCATTTCCTTCTGTTAGGTTGGTGCAAAAATAATGAGGTTTCTGACGTTAAAAATGCGTCAAAAACCGTCATTATTTTTGCACCAACCTAATAAAACAAAATAATAAAAGAGTGGAATGAAATACTTCCCCACATTTTTTTAAAAAATTTGTTCTCTATAGCTGCCCCCTTGTCTTAGTTATTAATACACAATTTTTATTTTAATTTCTCTAACATAATACAGAGGATAGAAAAATGAGATACAGAAATCCGAACACGTATTGGATTAGTGAAAGATGCCTTCCAAAAGCTAAGCAAAGTATTAAGAAACAGATTTGTTTGTTTGTTTGTTTGTTTGGGTTTTATGGCATATCAACCACTGTGGGTTATTTAATGCCAAATCCAGTTTATATGAATTTTAAATGCCTATTTTGTAT
Organism: Acanthosepion lycidas; assembly: GCA_963932145.1. Taxonomy (NCBI): domain Eukaryota; kingdom Metazoa; phylum Mollusca; class Cephalopoda; order Sepiida; family Sepiidae; genus Acanthosepion; species Acanthosepion lycidas. The sequence continues at coordinate 10,808,974 of OZ010614.1, forward strand.
GGAATAAAAAATGTATAACTGGCAACATTATTGTTTAAAAAAAAAACGTATAGCTGGCAACATTACTTCTTTTACAAAAAAAACTTAGAGCTGGCAACATTATTTTCTGAAAACATTATCTGAGACCTTGCTGTTGGATGAAGTTTATCGCCATACCCAGGACGCGGATGTAGTTTACCGTCTTACCCAGGACGCTTAAGAAACAGAAAAATTTCGTTAGAAACAAAGAAGATTGTGCTGGATTACTAAGTGATAGCCATTATCATGCCAGTGAATAGTGGACAATCTTTCCATGGATAAAAACACTGGGGTAACAGAAATGTATGTCTACAGAAGGATACTGAGAATTCCATGGACGGAGCGAGTAAGCAACGAAAAGTTGTGTTTTTTTTAAATAGTAACTTCTACTCTTTTTAATTTTAATTTTAAAAAAATAGCAGAAATTTAGCGGGCACATAAAGAGGAAAGAGGACTTGGAAAATATAACCCCCACAGGGCAGAATGGGAGCAAGAAAGGTAAGGGAAATCAGCAGAACAACTAACTGATGAACTTGTATAAATACGGGAGTCGGGAGGCTTGACAAAGGGAGAAGCATCAGTAAGGGCCACAAGGGATAGGAAGTTGTGGAGAGCTATGATCGCCTACATCCTGATGGGACATGGAACATAGAAGAAGAATGTTATGTTTTATGTTATTTTTGTGATTAATATAATTAAGTTAGGATTTATTTTTTTAATTAAAAATTGGGGTGGGGTGTGTATAATAGGATTTTAAGTAAATTCCCCCTCCCAGAAAAATAAACAAATAGAAAAAAGAGGTATAACATTGAATATCTTTTCTTTTTATATGCCGTGTCCCTTCAGGACGTTAGTCATCATGGCTCTCCACTTCTCCCTATTCCTTGTAGCTCCCAATTGCTACTTCCCCCTCCGTCCAAATTCTGTCATCTTCTTGCTTAAGCCCGCCAAGCATGTCATGCGTTGCTTTCCCTTGTCCATCTTTCTCTCTATTCGACTTGTGAGTATCAGATTCTCCAAGCTCTCCTTTCTTATTACGTGTCCCAGAAATTTCAGTTGCCTCTTCCAGATGTTAAGCATAAACTTCCTCCTTGTTTGCAACCTCTCCAAAACCTCATTGTTGCTCACACGCTCGACCCGTGATACCCTCAGTATCCTCCTTAGAACCATACGTCCGCCTCTTCGAGTCTCTTCTACATCTTTGAGGAAACCGTACGCCATTAAAAAAAGGAAGTAAATATTATTGGATGTGCAGCTAGCGTAATCGTTACCGGTATACCAAATGGAATCGTTGAGCAGAGTTCAAATCCCGGGTTAGCCGGTTGCGTTCACTTTCACACAAATGTCCTTGAAAAAGACATTAACTGGTAATTTCTCAGCTATGGATTAAATAGCAGAGAAAGCTAGTCTCTCTAACCTTGGATGGCAACCAGTTTAAGAGAAGGAAAAATTTTAATTCCAAACGTGAGAACACTCAACTATCTTTCCTAAGCGTACATGACAATTCACAAATAAAGACAAGAAAATCTGAAATGTCATGATCACTTATGTCCTGTATTCACACGGCATTAAAATATTATGTATGTATTCTAATTATGTACGACCGTCTATTAAAAAATTTTGACATTCTATCTTGGTCATTTATAAATCTACCATTCCTCTCTGCCTGGAATATTGCAGCCATATCTCGTCTGGTGTTCCTACTATATTTTCGACACAGTCTAAAGAAGGGTGTGCAATATTATCGGTCCTGAGCTGGCATATACACTTCTGTCCGCTTACGGCCGTATCACGTTTAAACCCCGGTTCCCGTAAAATAATTGAAGTTAAGCAACGTCGAGCATGGTCAGTATCCAGATGGGTGACCGCTTAGGAATAACAGTGCTGTATGCTTGGATGTACGGTTGGCGTAATGGATAATGGCTCTGAATTGTTAATCAGAGAGCCGAGTTCTAATTCCAGTTGGGTTCGTTATATTCACTTATGAGCAAATACTCTTGGGAAAAGTATGAGTCCATCTCTTCTCCCTCCAGCTATGGGTTAATTAGTAAGACTTGTATAGCTAAGACGATTATTATCTAAAAACAAAAAAAAAGGGGAAATAAAATAAAATTGCGTACAAAATATTTAGATTTCGATATTAAATAAGCGAAAAAGTTTGATACGCCGCTAAACAAACAATTGACTTCTGCCCCAGTCACACCGCTATGCCATTCTGGGTATGACGATAAGCAACATCTGCGTCCTGGGTAAGACGTTAAACTACGTCCAGCAGCAAGGCCTCTGATCAGGAGGTTTTGAGGAGCGTGGAACCACCTCTTAATTGCTGGTGTTCCCAGGTCCACTCTGACCCGGAGTGGTACCACCTGTTTGAGTCCCAGCTATGGTTAGGTGGTTAACACCCAAACTACGGTCGAAACACTGTTAAAGTGTAAAGGTTTTAATATCAGAAATATTTCAAAAATGTATTACCAGCATAAATTTTTAAAGAAAAATTGTTACCAGCAATACATTTTTAACAGCAATACATTTTTTGCAAAAAAATATTACCAGCAATATATTTTGCAAAAAAAAATATTACCAGTAATACATTTTTGAAGAAAAAAATATTACCTGCAATAAAAATCTAGTCGGCATTAAATAACCCATTGAGGTTGATATGTCGTACAACAAAACAAGCCAAGTGTCCTGGGTAAGACGATAAACTACATCCAACAGCAAGACCTCTGATCAGGAGGCTTTGAGGAGCGTGGAACCACCTTTTAATTGCTGGTGTTCCCAGGTCCACCCTGACCCGGGGCGGTAGCATTTGTTAGGTTCCCAGCTATGGGCAAATAGTTAACCTCCAAACTGGTGTCAAAACAATATGAAAGTGTAAAAATAGGTTTTAATACCAGAAATACATTGTAAAAAAGTTATTACCGGCAACAAGATTTTGAAGAAAAAAATTATTACCAGCAATACATTTTTGAAAAAATAAATAATAACAACTTTACCTTTTTGAAGAAAAAATATTACCAGAAATAGATTTTTGAAAAGATTTTACCAGCAATACATTTGATAAAAAAAATTACCAGCAAAAAAAACTTTGTTGACGTTGAATAACCCATTGAGGTTGGTTTGGTTTGGTTTGGTTTGTTTTACGGCATATCAACCTCAATGGGTTATTTAATGCCGACAACATTTTTAAGATAGATTCGAATGAATAGAATATGTATTCTTTGGTTTAGATTGGTTTGGTTTATTTTGTTTTACGGCATATCAATCTCAATGGGTTATTTAATGCCGACAACATTTTTAGGATAGTTTCGTATTAATAGAATATGTATTCTTTGGTTTAGATTGGTTTGGTTTATTTTGTTTTACAGCATATCAACTTTTTATTGCTGGTAATATTTTGTTTTGTCAAAAATCTGTTTCTGGTAATTTTTTTCCGTCAAAATTGTATTGCTGGTAATAATTTTTTTCAAAAAAGTATTGCTGGTAATAGTTAACTATTTTCCCATAGTTGAGATTCTAACAGGTGCTACCACCCTGAGTCAGGGTGAAGCTGGGAATACTAGCAATTAAGAGGTGGTTCCACGCTCCTCAAAACTTCCTGATCAGAGGCCTTGCTGTTGGATGTAGTTTATCCTCTTACCCAGGACGCAGATGTAGTTTAACACCTTACCCAGGACGTCCATTGAGGTTGATATGCCATAAAACAAACCAAGCCAAGCCAAACCAAACCAAACCAAACCAAACCAACCCACCACTATGAGGTGGCTCCCCTCTGTCTTTTCTATAAATATTTTCATTGCCGTTGCTCTAATGAGTTCTCTCCCTTGGTAACTCGACTGTATTAATTTCAGCGCGCTTTTTTTAATCAGTACCACCCCGTGCAAGGCAGTAAAGCCACTAAGACATAAGGGGTTATAGGATGTGGAAGAATTAGGAACAGAAACATTAATAATGAACAGGAAGAAGAAAGAGTAATCAGGAGGACAGTAGATAGAGATTGACATTGCATTTAAAATTGTTTTACCATTGATTATTGTCTATTAGATCTCATTGTTTTACTGTTGATTATTGACTATTAGGTCATATTGTTTTACCGTTGATTATTAGCTATTACATCTAATTGTTTTACCGCTGATTATTGGCTATTAGGTTTTATTGTTTTACCGTTGATTATTGGCTGTTAGGTCTTATTGTCGAAATAATTATATATAACTGTAAGTTCTGTTCACATAGTCTTTTTTGTCGAATGTCTTACCAGTGAAAATTCTTCCTGTTTTTTCTTCTCTGCCTCCTACAATCTTCCAAAATGGTAATCCCCATATTCTGTGTTCCTGAAACTTGTTCTTTTATTGTCTTTTTCACTAAAGTCTCTTCATTCTTTTTGGTTCCCAGTAACCCATTATGTGTTAGAGACATTATCATCGTCCTTGGGGTGAAATGTTTAAAAGAAATGTTAAATGTTAAATGTTATATTCAGATTTAATGGACTTTCTGCTTTATCGTACGTCTACCTCACCCAACGTTTTTTTCTCAGTTGGTTTAATCAAGATACGAATATTTGAGTTTGTACCGAAACGAAAGCAGACGATTTGCTGACTTGTATCCTTTTTAGATTTTAAAAGCGAAAACATGGTGCGGTTAGTGGGGGGTGAGGTAACAGCAGCATCTGGATGTCCTCCGTTATCAGAAAGAAGGGGGCAAAGGCAAAGTTTTCTTTTTTTTTGTTATTTTGGTTAACTGTGTTACTTCGCAGTTAGTGAAGTTTAATAGGACAAAATGATAAAATGGCTGAGAATTGGGACAAACATTTGCTACTTAAAGAAAGGAAAAGATGAAAGAAAGAATGAATAGAAAAGGATGGGAAAGAAAGAAAGAAAGAAAAAAGAAAGAATGAAAGAAAAAAGAAAGTAGGAAGGAAGGAAGGAAAGAAAGAAAGAAACAAACAAACAAACAAACAAAAGGAAAAAAAAGAATGAGAAAGAATCGATGGAAATTAGAAAGAAAGAGTGAATAGGAAAGAATGGAAAAGAAAGAAAGAAAGAAAGAAAGAAAGAAAGAAAAAGAAAGAAAATGAGAAAGAAAAGGAAAAGAAACATGTCAAAGGAAAAATAAAAAATTATGGGAAAAAGAATGGAATACTGAAAAATTAGAAAGAAAGAAAGCAAGAATGAAAGAAAAAGAAACGAATAAGGTAAAAAGAAGAATTTAAGCTAAAGGAGAGAAAAATATAGAAAAGAAAGAAAGAAAGAACGGAATAATGAAAATCAGAAAGAAAGAAAAGAAAGGAAAAAGGAAAGGAGAAAAGATAGGAAAGGAAACGTGTACAAGAAAGATTAAGAAAAGCAACATATAAAAAAATAGAAAAGTATGGAAAAGAAAGAAAGAAAGAAAGAAAAACGAAGTAATGAAAATTAGAAAGAAAGAAAAGAAAGGAAAAGGGAAGGAGAATAGTTAGGAAAAAACATGTAAAAGAAAGAATAGAATAGTAAGAAAGAAAGAAAGAAAGAAAGAAAGAAAGAAAGAAAGAAAGAAAGAAAGAAAAAGAAAGAGTGGAACAATGAAAATGAGAAAGAAAGTAAAGAAAGGAAAAAAAGAAAGGAGAAAAGATAGGAAAAGAAATATGCACAAGAAAAATGAGAAAAATATGAAAAGAAAGAGAGAAAAAAGAAAGAAAGAACGGAATAATGAAAATTAGAAAGAAAGAAAGAATGAAAAAAGATACGAAAAAGTAAAAAGAAGCATTTAAAAGAAAGAATAGAAAGTATGGAAAAACGAAAGAAGGAATAAAAGAAAGAAAGAAAGAAAGAAAGAAAGAAAAAAGAAAGAATGAAAGAAAGAAAGAAGGAAGAAAGAAAGAAAGAAAGAAAGAAAGAAAGAAAGAAAGAAGAAAGATACGAAAAAGTAAAAAGAAGCATTTAAAAGAAAGAATAGAAAGTATGGAAAAACGAAAGAAGGAATAAAAGAAAGAAAGAAAGAAAGAAAGAAAGAAAAAAGAAAGAATGAAAGAAAGAAAGAAGGAAGAAAGAAAGAAAGAAAGAAAGAAAGAAAGAAGGAAGAAAGATACGAAAAAGTAAGAAGAAGCATTTAAAAGAAAGAATAGAAAGTATGGAAAAACGAAAGAAGGAATAAAAGAAAGAAAGAAAGAAAGAAAGAAAGAAAAAAGAAAGAATGAAAGAAAGAAAGAAGGAAGAAAGAAAGAAAGAAAGAAAGAAGAAAGATACGAAAAAGTAAAAAGAAGCATTTAAAAGAAAGAATAGAAAGTATGGAAAAACGAAAGAAGGAATAAAAGAAAGAAAGAAAGAAAGAAAGAAAGAAAAAAGAAAGAAAGAAAGAAAGAAAGAAAGAAGGAAGAAAGAAAGAAAGAAAGAAAGAAAAAAGAAAGAAAGAAAGAAAGAATATAAAAGTATTGAAAATAAAATAAGAATAGAAAATGAATGAATTTAAATTCGATAGAATGAAACGAAAGGAAAGACAGAAGGAATGAGAAAGAATAAATGAATTTGAGAATGAAAAGTAGAAAGAAGTGAAATGAAAGTACAAGAAATGGGTACGAAAAAGAAAGAATGAAAAGAGAAAAAAAAAATGAAAAAAAATGAATGAATGAATGACAATTTGATAGAAAGAAAGGAAAAAGAAAGAGAAACGGAAATGAAAATGAGAAAGAATAAGAGAAAGAAATATAAAGCAAATGAAAATAATTAGAGACAGAGAGAAATATAAGGCAAAGCACAAAGAGAGAGAGAGAGAGAGAGAGAGAGAGAGAGAGAAAGAAAGAAAGAAAGAAAGAAAGAAAGAAAGAAAAATATAATCCCCAAGGGTAAAGAGAGACTTACATATGGAGAGAGAGAGAGAGAGAGAGAGAGAGAGAGAGAGAGAGAAAGAAAGAAAGAAGGAAGAAAGAAAGAAGGAAAAAAGAAAGAAGGAAAGAAAGAAAGAAAGAAAGAAAGAAATATATAATCCCCTAAGGGTAGAGGGAGACTTACAGATGGAGAGAGAGAGAGAGAGAGAGAAAGAAAGAAAGAAAGAAAGAAGGAAGAAAGAAAGAAATATATAATCCCCAAGGATAGAGGGAGACTTACAGATGGAGAGAGAGAGAGAGAGAGAGAGAGAGAGAGAGAGAGAGAGAAAGAAATATATAATCCACAAGGGTAGAGAGAGACTTACAGATGGACAGAGAGAAAGAAAGAAAGAAAATTATAATCCCCAAAGGCAGAGAGAGACTTACAGAGGGACAGAAAGAGAGAGATAGAGGGAGAAAAAAGAGAGAGCAAGAGAGAGAATGAGTTTTCTTTTGCTAACAAAAAACTGTTTTGCTCAGAGGAAAGATGGTAAATACCTCGACTTGTTGACAGCGCGAATTTTTACGACGGAATTTTGTAACTTCTTTCGTGTCACTGGCGGTGGGGGGACTCCTGGCGGGGGACTCCTGGCGTGAGTGACAATCACACACAGATAAGCACGCACGTAGAAAGAAATGCAGATGCAGATGCAGACATATGCAGGCAAGAACACATACACAGAATCAGGCATGCATATACAGACACATCGTATCATATCGAGGAAATATTTCGCAACAACAGACAAAAGAATATCTGAAAAACAAAATTCCAACAAACAATAAATTTTAAGAATAATGTTCATTTTCCCAGAAAACGTGGTAGCAGCTTAGAAATTGCAAAAAAAAAAAAAAAAAAAAAAGGTCTGCACAAATTTCTCACTTTGGTTTCACAGATCAATGTTCGAATCAACTATTTTCAAAACAGGCAGGCATAGCCTTGTACTTTCAATCATGACAGGGTATGTCCTTGTACTTTCAGTCATGACAACGTATGGCATTGTACATTTAATCATGACAGCGTATGGCCTTGTACTTTCAGTCATGACAACGTATAACCTTTTGTTTTCGGTCATGACAGCGTATGGCCTTGTACCTTCAATCACGACAGCTTATGGCCTTGTACCTTCAATCATGACAGCGTATGGCCTTCTACTTTCAGCCATGCTAACGTAAGGCCTTGTACTTTGAGTCATGACAACGTATGACCTTGTGTCTTCGGTCATGACAGCGTATGGCCTTCCACCTTCAATCATGACAGCGTGTGGCCTTGTACCTTCAATCATGCCAGCGTGTGGCCTTGTACCTTCAATCATAACAGCTTATGACCTTGTACCTTCAATCATGGCAGCGTATGGCATTGTATTTTCAGTGATGACAACGTATGATCTTGTGTCTTCGGTCATGACAGCGTATGGCCTTGTGCCTTCAATCATGACAGCGTATGGCCTTGTACCTTCAATCATGCCAGCGTATGGCCTTGTACTTTCAATCATGACAGCGTTTGACCTTGTGCCTTCAATCATGACAGCGTATGGCCTTGTACCTTTAATCATGACAGCGTATGGCCTTGTACCTTCAATCATGCCAGCGTATTGCCTTGTACTTTCATTCATGACAGCGTTTGACCTTGTGCCTTCAATCATGGTAGCGTAGGGCCTTATACCTTCAAACATGACAACCTATGGCCTTGTAGCTTCAATCCTGACAGCATATGGCCTTGTACCTTTAATCATGACAGCGTATGGCCTTGTGCCTTCTATCATGGTAGCGTATGGCCTTGTACTTTCAATCATGACAGCGTATGGCCCTGTACTTTCAGTCATGACAACGTATGACCTTGTGTCTTCGGTCATGACAGCGTATGGCCTTGTATCTTCAATCATGTCAGCGTATGGCATTGTACATTTAATCATGTCAGCGTATGCCATTGTACTTTCAGTCATTACAACGTATGACTTTGTTTCTTCGGTCATGACAGCGTATGGCCTTGTATCTTCAATCATGACAGCGTATGGCCTTGTGTCTTCGGTCATGACAGCGTATGGCCTTGTACCTTAAATCATGACAGCGTATGGCCTTGTGTCTTCGGTCATGACAGCGTATGGCCTTGTACCTTAAATCATGACAACGTATGGCCTGGTACCTTCTATCATGACAGCGTATGGCCTTGTGACTTCAATCATGGTAGCGTATGGCCATGTACTTTCAATCATGACAGCGTATGGCCTTTTACCTTCAATCATGACAGCGTGTGGCCTTGTACCTTCAATCATGCCAGCGTATGGCCTTGTACTTTCAGTCATTACAACGTATGACCTTGTGTCTTCGGTCGTGACAGCGTATGGCCTTGTATCTTCAATCATGACAGTGTATGACCTTGTAGCTTTAATCATGACAGCGTATCGCCTTGTATCTTCAATTATGACAGCGTATCGCCTTGTACCTTCAATCATGACAGCGTATGGCCTTGTACTTTCAATCATGACAGCGTATGACCTTGTGCCTTCAATCATGGTAGCGTATGGCCTTGTATTTTCAATGATGACAGTATATGGCCTTGTACCTTCAATCATGACAGCGTATGGGCTTGTACATTTAATCATGACAGCGTATGGCCTTGTACTTTCAATCATGACAGCGTGTGGCCTTGTAGCTTCAATCATGACAGCGTATGGCCTTGTACATTTAATCATGACAGCGTATGACCTTGTGTCTTCGGTCATGACATCATATGGCCTTGTACTTTCAGTTATGACAACGTATGCCTTTGTGTTTTCGGCCATGACAGCGTATGGTCTTGTACCTTCAATCATGACAGCGTATGGCCTTGTACCTTTAATCATGACAGCGTATGGCCTTGTACCTTCAATTATGACAGCGTATGGCCTTGTACCTTCAATCATGACAGCGTATGGCCTTGTGCCCTCAATCATGGCTTTTGTGATCGAAGGTCTGAGAAGGTTTTCTTTCTTTTCTTTTTATGTGCCATGTCCCTCAGGGCGTAGGCGATGATGGTTCTCCACTTCCCCTTATCCCTTGTAGCTCTCAATAAATTTCGGCCCTCTGCCATCTCTCCGAGACCAGGTTCTGTCATCCACTTGCTTAATTCCGTCAGATAAGTCATGCGTTGCTTTCCCTAATCTCTTTATACCTTTGTTGGACCTGTGAGTATCAAATTCTCCAGGCCCCGCTTTCTCATTAGGTTTCCCAGAAATTTCAGCTGCCTCTTCCTGATGTTAAGTATAATCTTCCTCCTTGTTTGGGTCCTCTCCAAAACCTCATCGTTGCTCACGTGCTCGTTCTATGATATCCTCAGCATCCTTCTGTAGAACTATACTTCGACAAACTTAGAAATTTCAAAAAAAAAAAAAAGAAAAAAAAGAAGAGCCTGCTCATTAAGAACCCTCCCGGTATTCGCTATATACTTGATTCAGGTTTTAAATATCTCCCCGTTCATTCCACAGGTCAGTGTTCGAATCCATCATTTGGAACAGACAGGCCTACTTCATTTGACAGCGTACCTTCAAGGCTTGATTTTGATATCGAAGGTCTAAAAGGGATTTAGAAATAGGATGATCGTTCGGGAGGGAAGCCAACCTGGAAGAGATAGATTGGCAAACTGACGGAGGAAAAGTCATACTGCGGGCCTCTTGCGGCATATCAACATCTCTATGGGTTATTTAATGTCGAAATATAAATATTTTGTACGCAATTTTTATTTTTGAAGATAATAATGTTTTTAGTGACACAAGTCTTACTAATTAACCTATAGCCGGAAGAGAAGAAGTGAATTCCTACCTTTCCCAAGGGTATTAGTGCGTAAGTGAATATAACGAACTCGGCTCGCTGATTAACAATTCAGAGCCATTATCCATTAAAACAAACGTACATACAAGTTTACGGCGCCTGGTATTCCTAAGCAGTCACCCATCTGGATGCTAACCATACTTGACGTTGCTTAACTTCGGAGACTGTCCATGACCCGAGGTTTCAAAATGATGTAGGTAGGCGAGAAAACAAGAAAAACTTGAAAAAAAGATCATCAAAGGGAAAAGTTCCGTAGTTTTCAACAAATGCTTGAATATATATATATATATATATATATATATATATATATACTAGCAGCATCGCCCGGCGTTGCCCGTGCTTGATTCAAAAATTGTACGACTCATAATACAGCAATAGCTATCACTTGACTTAAAATATTTTTGCCCTCCCTTGCCTTTAAAGTTTTTCTAATCTCTATACTAAACATTAAATCTGTTACGAAAAAAGAACTAAACAAAATGAACACAAGGCGATCAGCTTTAAAAAAGGACTCGTAACTGGAAAAACCGAATGAAAAAAGAATGTTAACAACAAATTCAACAATTAGAGTAAAGTGCCGTGCAGATTTAAATTTTTCCCACTTGTGACGAATTGATATTTTTTTTGCATGCTAGCATACTAGTTAACATTCGTGTCAGTCAGCTGTTGGCTCTCACGCTGGCCAATAGAATCTTCCTGCATATTCGTGGCAGCCAACTATAGGCTCTCACTCTGGCCAGTAGGAAATGGCCGCAAACTATATGAAAACTGCAGTAGAAGCATGAAAAATCGATTATTTCCACTATCGATGGGAGTTGGGAAATGCAAAGTGGGTCTTGGCCTTCCCGCTAACTTGGCGTATGTGCATGTAAATTTTGGTGCAAATCCGTCGAAAATTGTGGCCGTGCATTCGTTACACACACACACACACACATTCTGCCTTTTATACACACATTCTCCCTTTTATACACACACACACACACACACACACATATATATTGTTAACTATAACAGACAATCAATAATCTATAAGCTAGTTCTAATCACCGTATATTTACTTTAATTTCGGGTGAAAATACAGACAAAAATTTTCGAATTTTTATAAGCTCTTCCTTGTTCTAAGCTTTCGGCTGACATGATCAACCTTCAGATTGGTTATGTAGACATGTTATTTTAGTTATGTATAGCGGGTGTAACAGCAAAACTGTTCCAATCGTATAAAAGACTTGAAAATGAAATCGTACGCGAAATGTATGAGGTAGCTTGGTACTCAAAGACAGAAAGAGGGTGAAGATCATCTTGAATAAATTGGAAAATGATCATGGAATAATATATATAGATCGACATATATATATATATATATATATATATATATATATATAATTATTTATTTAAAAAAAAAATTATAACATAAATATGTTATAAAATCACTACAAAAATAGCCATTTTGTTTCAACACCCTCGGTGTCTTATCAAGTGTCAACACGCTCAGTGTCTTATCAAGTGATGACGTTGAATGTCCATTCAACGTCATCACTTGATAAGACACCGAGGGTGTTGAAAAAAAATGGCTATTTTTGTAGTGACTTTATAACATATTTATGTTATAAAATTTTTTTTTTAAAATAAATAATTATATCTGCTCTACTTTGTATTGAGCACTCTTTTAAGAATAGTAATTGTTGGTTATTGGAATTCATTCCATATACACCAATCATATACTTGTATATATATATATATATATATATATATATATATATATATATATATATATATATATGAACTTTATTTCAATTCTTCATGAGCTTCCGATCCTAAAGCTACGATTTATTAATCTCGATTAATTAATCACGATTCTTCTGTTAAGCTTGGAGGGTAATTATACATTCCTAGAGTTCGAAGTAGAGTCTAATAGTGTTATTTAAACTTCTGAGAATTCCATTAAGATATCTTTAATCATTTCTACGATGCAATGGTTCAGAGTTTAGTCTAACAATTGGACAATTTTGCTGCTACACCATTTGGACAATTTTGCTGTTACACCTGGTATATATACACAAACCATTCGGGAAAATGTGTATCAACCTACTGTGACGGGTACACACCTGGCCCAGGGTCGAATCCTTTGGTTACGGCGCCAACTGTGACGTCGCTCCTCCTGGTCGCTCCTCCTGGTCCCAAGCGTGCCGCTCCAACCTCTTGGTTAGATGATCACCAGCCTCGCCTTTCCCAACCCGCTTCCAATACCTGGTTGCTAAAGCAACTGTACTGATCTCCGGTCTGTCTACCCACGCTGTGTTTAGATCTTAGACAGACGGGACCAGCAGGGATTGGGCCGTATGCAAGTTGAGTCCGACGGGGGTGGCAAAACACAAGTAAAAGAAAAAAAAAAAACTCACGAGACAAAAAAATTACTGATAAAAAAAAAGGTGACAACCTTTTATATCTAATGTCCGTTACATAAAGAAAAGTTGTTCTCATTCCCGACCCGCTCTGTGGACTATGGCACCAAGCTTCTATCATACAACTTAACGATTTCGAATTGTCTACTCTCTAGAATTGTGTATGTCGGAGTGTGGTTTAGTTCGACTCTGGGGCTAATTTCTATCAATCATTCGCAGTTGATTCTTCTCTTCGACTTGAGTTGTATTTCTTCACTTCGATCTGGTTGGGTCGAATTCTGTTCTCGGCTGGGCTTGATTTTAACTTCTTCTTCTTCCTCCGTCCAGTAACTCTTTGGCCTTGTCTTCGACTTGGCTGCAACTTCTCCGCGGCTTTCGAGTAATCTTCTCCTTCGTCGACTTAGATAGAACTTCTCTTGTCTTTGACTTGGGCCGGAAGGATTTCTTGTTTTCGACTTGGGCTGGAAGGATTTCTTGTTTTCGACTTAGCCGCAACTCCCTGTCGTTCGAGGTGATCTCTTCTCGCTGCCGTCCGGGGCTGAACTCCTTTTTTTTGTCGATTGGGGTCCTGCTTTTATTGACGCCGCAGCAAACCGGGGTGGGTCTGTCGGCGTCAGGGCTTTCTCGATAATCCCAAAAGTCGCATTAGTTCTGATTTCCCATTATCGCTATTATTTTCACCCCTACTTCCTCACAGTGCCTCTGGGGGGAAGACGCATACCCATCTCTCCCGGTCTCTCGTATGTCAGGTGACCGTTTTCGACCAATGGTTCTTGATCGAGCATTCTCCCTCCTCTTTCCGCATATCACGTGACCGCTTTCGGCTAATGAGACTGTGGTGGGACGCCTCCCGTCTCCAATCGGGCGTGGCTTACATCGTTCTTGTTCTAAAAAAAACAAAATCTAATTTGGCCTTTTTCACACGTACGAAAAATGATAATCTTGGCTTTTTCTCACCTGGGTTCTGTCAAAACAGCCTGCCGCTAATTAGATGTGACTTCAGGAAAGAATATTGGCGCTATCTGTGAGCCGAGACAATCGTTTTCTTTCCTTCTTTGTTTTTGGTCAGACCTGATAGTCAAAAATCTTAATTATCTGAATTGAAAATGTCTCCACTTCATCATCGTGGGGTTCCAATTTTTAACAGGTCAGAATCTGTATACAGTTCCACCGGTCACCCCCCTCAACACAAAAAAACACCTTTCCTCCGATTAAAATTTCGTTTCCATTGTTCTAAAAAATCTTTATTGTTTCAGCCAACCTTAACAACTTCCATCCTACGCGGACATGGAATTAGTTCAAGTGCTTGAACTGATAATTTTGACACTTGTTAGGTGCTGGTCGTACGTGTGTGTTTTCGCTTACGACCTGGTTTCGTATTATGTTTCTGTCTTTCCTCTTCTTTTTGTTTTATTTTATTATCTCCAAACTCTATTTCTTCAACCAAATATAACAATTTCTATTTCCCTGGATTTCGGTCAGGTAATTTGACCTGATATATTTTGACACCTGTCTTGTCTTAGTTTTACTTATGACCGGGTTTTGTATATCTATTCCTCTTTCTCTTTCTTTTTATTATTTTTTTTTTCTTCTTCTCTTTGGATCGCCTAAATACAGTTAGAGAATTATTCTCAAAACTCAATTATTCTTCGTTTCTAAATAACTAACAACTGGTTAATAAACCGAATAAAAATTAAATCATATTTCTATGAATATCTCTTTTTAGTCTTTCTAAAAATGCAGGGTGCCACATACACAACCATAGGGATAGGTTGGTACAAGCTGATAGCTTTTTGGTTCTCTTGGAAATAGGTACAGGTGTTTGGTAATGGCAATAATAATATTAACCGTTTCCTCATAAGGAAACATTTAACATTCATTGATCAAGCATTTAGTGCTACCAACTTGGAACAAAATGTAGTAGCTGTTCTCCTCATCTCTAATATTAATCCTCCGATCCTGAGCTATGATTAATTAATGATAAACATGTCATTTTCGTTTATGATTCTTCTGTTAAGCTTGGAGAGGAATTATACAATCTTATTCCTCAAAGTAGAATCTAATAGTGTTATAAAACCTCAGAGAATTCCATTAAGATATCTTTAATCATTTCTAAGATACAACGACTCAAACGTTATTTTAACTATTGGACAATTTTGCTTTTACACGATTTGGGGAATTTTGATGATACACCCGCTATTTGTGTGTATCTGCGTGTGTGCGTGCATGTGTGTGTATGTGTGTGTATGTGTTTGTATGTGTGAGCGTTTAAAATTATAAATAATAACAAAAATAAACATGTTGTTTATCGGTGTCTCATAATGAAACACTCTTATTGTTATGGCCCAAGTTCCTTGTAGCACGGTGATGGTCCAAGGTCAGAACCAAAGAAAGAATAACACGAACACGGGTATGGAATGCAAAGATATATTACAACAGAAATATAATACCAAGAAGTAGAAGTATTAGTAATGACTATCAGATTTGGTTAGAGTGAACTATGTTGTCTCGACAAGTATCACTATTCCAATGTCCTTACAATATGCTCTCAATTATCTCTCCTCGTCTTACAATATCCCACATAACTCTTGAGAGGCGCAGTATTTATAATGTCAGGGATAGTCCATTATTATTATGGGTAATTTCCCATAACACTTACATATAATCCGTCTTAATGAAACACTTATATATATTCCGTCTTAATGAAATACTTTTATATATAATCCGTCTTAAGGAAACACCCTTTATATGTATATTTGAACTTTTTTCAATCCTTCGTGAGCTTCTGATCCTTAGCTATGATTAATTAATGATGAATATGTCATTTTCGTCTATTATCGATTTCATCACGTTTATCCTGTTAAGTAATTACATATTTTTAGTGCTTAAAGTAGATTCCGATAGTGTTATAAAAACCTGGGAGAATTCCAGTAAGTTGTCTTTAGTAATTTCTAAGATACAACGGTTCAACGCTTAATCTGAAAAATGGACAATTTTGCTTTTACACGATTTGGACAATTTTGCTGTTACACTCGGTATATATGTATGTGCATATGTGTATGTGTGTGCGTGTGTGTTGTGTGTTTGTGTTTAAAATTATAAATAATAACAAAAGTGAACAGAGATAAACGACCCAAAACCGTGTTGTTTATCATTGTTTCATAATGAGAGCCTATTCACTTAAGAGATGAGTGGATTTAAATGACTGTCCTATTGTCGATGTCACGTCATTGTTGGACTACAGTTACAAATTACCAAATCGTTGTCTCATTTCCTCCGCTTTACACAAGAATCATATTTCCATAATCCCCTCCTGCGAAAAAAAAAGAAAAAAAAAAAAGAAAAAAGGAAAATAAAACAGATCCTCCTCCTCGTGATCATCATCATCATCATCATCATCATCATCAGTTCCTTGACTGCTTCAATACTCCCGGGGAACCCTAAGGGCAGAAGAAACAGACACCCTCTTCTAAAATGATCTGTTGACGTTGGCTCTCACGAGTTCTGGCATTGACATTGATAACAGCCACTGTACTTGCGGAATCTGTTTTCCTAGAAAAAGCGTTTTAAGAGAAAGACTGGATGCCACTCATAGTCAGAGATCGTCCTGGGTATGACGATAAACTACATCCGCGTCCTGGGTATGGCGATAAACTACATCCAACAAGGCCTCAGATAATGTTTTCGGAAGAATAATGTTGCCAGCTATGCGTTTTTGAAACAATAATGTTGCCAGCTATACGTTTTTGAAACCATAGTGTTGCTAGCTATACGTTTTTGAACGTCCTGGGTATGACGATAAACTACATCAACGTCCTGGGTATGGCGATAAACTAGATCCAACAGCAAGGCCTCAGATAATTTTTTCGGAAAAATAATGTTGCTAGCTATACGTTTTTTGTTAAAAATAATGTTGCCAGCTATACGTTTTTTGTTAAAAATAATGTTGCCAGCTATACGTTTTTTGTTAAAAACAATATTGCCAGCTATACGTTTTTTGTTAAAAATAATATTGCCAGCTATACGTTTTTGAAACAATGTTGCCAGCTATCCGTTTTTGGAACCATAATGTTGCCAGCTATGCATTTTTTTGAAACATAATGTTGCCAGCTGTAAGATTTTGAAACAATAATGTTGCCAGCTATAACTTTTTGAAATAATGTTGCCAGCTATACGTTTTTTGTAGGAAATAGTGTTGCAAGCTATACGTTTTTTGTAAAAAAATAATGCTGCCTGCTATACGTTTTTGGAACCATAATGTTGCCAGCTATACGTTTTTGAATCAATAATGTTGCCAGCTATACGTTTTTTATTCCATACAAATTAGGCATTTAAAATTCATATAAACTGGATTTGGCATTAAATAACCCACAGTGGTTGATATGCCATAAAACCCAAACAAACAAACAAACAAACATAATCAGAGATCCCAGTTTGTCCTGGAAGTGGAATTAATGATAGATCCATGCCTATCCCAGGGCTCAATGTTCTTAAATAATGTGCTAAATAACAGAAACCACATCACTTGAAGACTACCAACAGCAGCAACAGCTAAAACGGATAGCACAAAGACTCGAAAAGAAAATAAGCCCATAATCAATCTATTGACATTCGACATGACTTCAGATAAAATGTTAGGAATGAAACCCCCAATCAATACTGGAAAGTGTGATAAGAGTTAGCGGGCAAGAGAAAGATTTTATTAATATATATATTAATATTTTATTATATATATATATATATATATATATATATATATATATATATATATATATATATTATTTAGGCAGCAATCCTTCATTTATGCATGTTTCATTAAAAACGACAGACAAGGTACTACAGTTAAGCTTTTTATTTAATTTTTCTTGTGTTCGAACAAGAGCTTTCTTTTTTGGACACAGAGTGTGTAGAGACTGTCCAAATGTTCCATAGTTTCCAGACACCCCATTTTTATTCATTAAGATGTGTGTATTACGTCTATTATGGCATATCAACCACTGCATTCCCCGGCATCGATAGAACTTGAGTCCCGTTTCGCAAGGGAAACCATCTTTTGATCCGTCGTGCTTTACTGTAGGCCACGAGAAACTTCAGAGCATTCGAGGTTCTATTTTCCCCTTTTCAGGGGAACACATACCCTTTACCCAGATTATTTTCTCGATAGCTTCATATCTGCTCAGTTTCGTATTCGAAACGTAAACAAAGCAAATTCTAAAGAATTAATGGATTTAATTTTAATACAACATTATAATATTGCTGAAATTAATAAATTCCAGCGACATTATAATGGATATTTCGTGTATGAAAGAGACCCCACGAAGTTAAATAACCTCATCAGATACAGACTATTGTATGTATGCCAAGCATAGCATCAAACAGATCAGGTTTGGCCGAGTTAGTTCTGGGGTACTGGCAGAGATCATTCTGTTTTTGTTACAGTGGACTGGCGCTAAAGCATCACTAACAGAGATCGATACCAAATAATAGAAACCACATCAGTTGAAGACAACTAAAATGGATACCACATATAACTCGAAAAGAAAATTATTATTATTTTATTAATTTCAGCCCAAAACAGAACTGGGTGATCGTCATCGGTCGATGAACGTCAAATGTTTCCTTGTAGGAAAACGGCTAATATCACCATATATATTAGATTGGTGCAAAAATAATGACGTAATAATGTCGTTTTTTGACGTTAAAAAATACGTCAAAAAACGAAATTATTACGTCATTATTTTTGCACCAACCTAATATATATATATATATATATATATATATATATATATATGTGTGTGTGTGTGCGTGTGTGTGTGTATGTGTGTGTGTGTGTGTGTGTGTGTGTTGTCGTGTGGCCATTATAATTGTTCACGAAGTTTGATTGATCCGGAACGCAATTATTTAATGGACCTTTAAATTCGTATATTTAGTGTATTAAGGCAGCAGATGATCATTCAAGCATATATTGTTAAATATAACAGAAAACGAATGTCTATTATGTTTGATCATGAGCCGTTCTAAGCTTTGTATAATGGCGTTAGTTTCGAATGTCATCTTTGGTGGTGAACATCATACTTAGTATAAAACTCAGGTTGTGTGTGTGTGTGTGTGTGTGTCTGTTCGTTTATATATTGGATCGGATTTCTTACATTATTCAACTGATTTCAACAAAACTTCACAGGACTACGTAAAATTACCTTGCGGTGGTTCTGGCAGCGCAAAAATTTGGAAAAAACACAATTGTTTTTGCATGAAAACAATTTGAAAATACGATTAAGAGGCATCGCGAGAATGAAAGGGGGACAACTCATATCGAGTTATACTTATTATAAAACCCAGGTGGTTTGTGTGTGTCTGCGTTCGTTTATATATGGGATCGTATTTCCTACATTTTTCAACCGATTTCAACAAAACTTCACTTTTTTTTGACAGGTAGTGTTTCTTATTGTCTTGCACACTTTTTTCTTTATTTTTAAATTCAGAATGCTTTAAAAATTCCATTTACAAGGCAATTGTTTATAATAAAATTCTATTCAATCGTTAGTCTCATAACGATTGAAAACAATGTTTTTGTTTGAGTTTGGGTTTGACCAATTCGTAAAAAAAAAACTAATTAAGATATGTGTGTCCGTCAACCTTAAACAATAATCTTTGTCAATTTTATTTTTCAGTCTTTATGATGATCGATACTTGATCTATCACTTACTGTTACATCCCCGGGCAACGCCGGGCTCTACTGCTAGTCTCTATTGTAATGTGAATATAATCACTTTGATGATGGCTCATGTGAGCCGAAAGATTAGATCGAGGAACAGCCTAATAAAAAATATCCAAATGCTGGACAGTTTTTGTCTTTATTTTGTCCCGAAACTAAAGACATTATACGAAGCTTAGAACGGCTGATGATCAAACATAATAGACATTCGTTGTCTGTTATATTTAACAATATATGTTTAACCATACATGCATACATACATATATATATATATATATATATATATATATATATATATATATATATATATATATATATACATTCGCAGACAATACTCTTTCGCTGTATCACAGCTCCTCAGTGCGACTAGACATCCGAATGCCTCAAGCCAGGATAAAATACCAAACGGTTTGGTGTCAATCAGAGTTTCTACCATTGTGCTATCTTCATTCGACAGAATGAGCTAGCTAAATCTAACGTATTGTTTTTTACGAATATAAACAAATGCCAATCAGCCATAGGGCTCGATTCATTTTACTGAAGAGCTTTGGATTAGCACAGGTGACCATTGTTTATAGAATTAGCTTGTCATTCAATAGTGATCAATTGAAAATATTTTTTCAAGTGCTAAATTAGCATTACTGAGTCAGGGTGAACCTGGGAACAACAGCAATTAATACACACACACACACACACACACACACACACACACACATATATATATATATATATATATATATATATATATATATATATATATATATATATGCCTGCTTTGAACTGTTGTATTTAGAAATGATTAAAGACAACTTACTGGCCTCTTCCGAGATTTTTATAACACAATACTGTCCCTATGTTTTTTTATAACACAATACTGACCCTACTATACTGTGCAGACGATAAAATCAAAAACAAAGAAGACGCATGCGCGAAATTAAAAATATAAAATGGCGACTATTTAACCATTACACCCTGTATGTTTATTTATTCCAACTTCATCAGAGCCGGCTGATTCGAATTGCAATAGGAAGTTGCCACTTTTGCGCCAATCCTCCGGATGTTGGCTTCGTTATTTCACTTTTGATCAGCGTTGATCTGGAAAAGTTCCGACTCGTCACTCCAGTGTCATCCGGTGAGTCGCGACAGGGCCAACCATAACACTACTGCGACCAATTGACCACACGCAAATTACACGCACACAAAGATCGTTCATAAAACGGGGAACATTAAGCAGATTAACGTTCCTCTCCTTTCCTTAGTAAGTACTTACCACTTGACTGTTTCAGGAAACTCGTATGTCTCTCTAATCATCGTTTTTCCCCAGCCATCTTTTTTTACTCATGGTCAAGATCATCATCATAGTCGTTATCATCATCATCATCATCGTTATAATTAGTATTCGATCTATCAGAGCGGCATCCTAGTGGGGATCTACGGGATTTCTAATGCAGAAGTAGTGGATTTATAATGAAAATATAGTGGCTTTCTCGTGGAGATCTAATGGAGATAAAGGCGCTTTCTAGTGCTGATTTAATGATCATAGTGGCTTTCTTATGGAGATGTAGTGTCTTTCTAGAGGAGATTTAATGGTAATGTATTAGATTTCTAGTGGTTTTCTAGTGGAGATATAGTGGCCTTTTCATGTAGATGTGGCTTTTTCATGGAGATCTAGTGGTTTTTTTGTGCAGATCTAGGTTTCTTTTTCATATAAATGCAGTGGCTTTCTAAGGGAGATGTAATGGCTTCTTCATGGAGATCTAGTGGTTTTCTAGTGGAGATTTCATGATGATATAGTTGGCTTCTCATGTAGATGCAGTGGCTTTCTAGGGGAGATGTAGTGGCTTTTTGATGTAGATGTTGTTGCTTTCTAGTGAACATCTAATGGAGATGTAGTGGCTTCCTAGTGGTGATTTAATTATGATATAGGAACTTTTTTTTTCATATGTAGTGGCCTCCTAGCAGTGATGATGTGACTTTCTTGTAAAGATCAAATGAAGATATAGTCTCTTTCTTATAGAGAAATAATGGCTTTCTAGTAGTCGCTATTCACACACGAAACACACACACACACACACATACATATATATATATATATATATATATATATATATATACATATATTTTGTGACTCAACGAACTCTAGTTTGACACTTTTGTAATGACAACAGATACTCTTTGTGACTTTCCTAATGCTCGTTGTAGTAGAGATTTTGTAATCGCAGATACAACTATAGTAACGCCTTTGAACAATACTGGTGTCAGACGCCTTCGAATATCACTCGTTCTAATGGTACTTGCTCGATAATACTTGCTCGAATAGTAACCACCGAATAGTGATCCGAATAGAGAAATAGTATAGTGAATAGTATAGAAAATAGCGGTCCATATAGTATAGAGGATAGAATAGAAATGCGATCCGAATAGGAATAGAGGATACAGTAGAAATAACGATCGTTAGCTACTTCCTACATATCTGCGTTTCCTCTATGGTCACGTGGTCTACTTAATTCAATAATGGGGTCGCCTGTGTTTGCTCACTGGTGATCTCTGTTCAAACTCGGCAGCGACACTTTATTCCTATATAAAAGCACCATATATATATATATATATATATATATATATATTACGAAATGGACAAAGTCCGACAATTTATTTATTAAAGACATTTTTATGTTTAACGTTATAGATACAAGTATTTAAGTAAATGCTCTGTTTATAATAAACAGTATTAAATAACATTCACCGGCCTGAATGTCCGAGAAATTTTCATAGAAAATATTCGTTCTTTGACAGGATTCGAACCTGCATCCTATACGGAACCGTCATTTACGCTGACGTGCCTTACCGTTAGGCTACAAAGAAGCGTTCGGTAGACAAGGTCGAATTTACTGCTTATAAACTCAATCTTCCATGAATCTCGAATATTCATAACTGCTCATTATATATATATATATATATATATATATATATATATATATATATATATATATATATATATATATATATATATATATATATATATATATATATATATATATATATATATATATATATATATATATATATATATATATATATATATATATATATATATATATATATATATATATATATATATATATATATATATATATATATATATATATATATATATATATATATTAGGTTGGTGTAAAAATGTCGTTTTTTAGCGTCAAAAAAAGACATTATTACATCATTATTTTTGCACCAACCTAATATATATAAGAAATAGACTTTATTTTTTCTTTGTTTACTTATTATTTCTACGTGTCACCTTGTTCTTTGACGTTCTTTGTTTAAATATTCTGTTAAATATTCTGTGTTTCATTGTTTAAATCTTTTGTGTGTTTATTCTAACTTTTCGTGATTATTCTATTCGTTATTTCTTCCCTATTTTAGTTTACGTGTTTCGTTCGTTTTTGGGCCGACTAGAATTTTCTAGTGGCAGCCATATTGTATAAAAGTTTTTTTTAGTTTTAAGGTATGTTATATTTATGGGATAAAATACCCAATATTAGAGACAGAGCGTATAAAAGTGAATATTGAAGTCAACACTCAGAGCCGGGAGGTTGCTTCATGCTAGACGCAATTGTCGGGCCAATATATATATATATATATATATATATATATATATATAAAAGAAAAACGACCACTTTAAGGTACCATTATAATAGTTTATTTCACCAGTGCCCTTTTAAAGGACGCCCGATCATCAGATAGAACTTCCAAAAATGAAATGAAACGAAAAGTGAAATTAAAATTGATGGATAGTGTAAGTTTTTGTAATTTAACAGAGAGTGTAAGAGGAGTAATTAAAGAGACATGGTAGAGTATAGGGAGGGATTAATTTCATATCTCTCTCAAGCATACTTAGTATTGGAGGAGGATGAGTGACCAGACCTTGACCTATTTAGACGGTTAACTTAACGGAAGTGATATATTGAATGGGAGGGGAGAAGGGAAAAAAGAAAAATGAAGAAGAAAAAAGAAAGAAGAAGGAAAGGGAAGTAAAGAGAGAGAAGGAGGCTGTAATTGGGTTTTAGCAATTTATGTAAAAGATAGATTTTAATGCTTGATAGTAATTTAGATGTCTAAAAAAATGGGAAGAAATTAATATGATGCTTGCTATCAATTTAAATATTTATTTATTTTTTAACAAATAGTTTAGGGATTTAATATAAGTTAAATACTATATTTATTAACACATTTATAGAGAACATATTACATTTTTTTTAAAAATTATAACAGTTTGTTTACCCGACCAATTGGACATTTTTAATATTGTAAAAATATAAATGAAAAATTTCTCAGTGTTAACCTTTAGAAAAAGAGAATATTTAGAAATGTAAAAAAAAAATAGGAAAACTGTAATAGTTGCCAACGTGTTTTGTCCAGTGACAATCAGTCCACACTGGACGAAACGCGTCGCATAATTATACAGTTTTCCTATTGTCTTTTACATATTTATTAAAGACATTTTTATGTTTAACGTTCTTTTTATAGATACAAGTATTTAAGTAAATGCTCTGTTTATAATAAACAGTATTAAATAACATTTACCGGCCTGAATGTCCGAGAAATTTTCATAGAAAATATTCGTTCTTTGACAGGATTCGAACCTGCATCCTATACGGATCCTATAAGGCACGTCAGCGTAAATGACGGTTCCGTATAGGATGCAGGTTCGAATCCTGTCAAAGAACGAATATTTTCTATGAAAATTTCTCGGACATTCAGGCCGGTAAATGTTATTTAATACTGTTTATTATAAACAGAGCATTTACTTAAATACTTGTATCTATAAAAAGAACGTTAAACATAAAAATGTCTTTAATAAATAAATTGTCTATCTTTTGCACACACACACACACACACATATATATATATATATATATATATATATATATATATATATATATATATATATATATATATATATATATATATATATATATATATATATAATGCATTGTCTTTATATCATTTTTTTGATTAATTATTAGTTGATAGTTATATCATAAATATGATTCAGGATTGACTGGTCATTTTCAGAAATAGCAGAAGAGAAAAAGAGATCAAAATATCCCCAAAATAGAAGAGTCTATTTAATATAAAAGAGTCACACACTCCCGTAGGTTAATTTAGTGCCATTCACGTACATATAACAAATACACAAAATAATATTGACATTTGACAACTCTTGCCCACCATGGCTACAGAGTCCACGGAGCTCTTCTATTTACAAATAGTTGGGTGTTTTGAATTCAGAGTTTTTTCTTTCTCCTAGATAGGTTGCCACCAAAACCTATAGAACCAATTCTCTCCTGCTGTCCAACCAGAAGAGATAGATTCATACGCTTCCCAAATGTATTAGTCCTTAATTGAATGTAACGAACTCGACTGGAATTCGAACACAGCTCTCCGGTTCCTTAATAATAATAATAATAATAATAATAATAATAATAATAATAATCTATCTAAAATAATTATCTATGTAAAATACGTGTGATTTTTTTTTTCCAAATTGTCCAGTGGAAAATGTCATGATGCCATTTTTGATCTTAGGTCTCTGGTTGGGACCCGGAAAGAATCGCGTACACACCAAAAATCAAAGGAGATACAACAACAACAACAACAATAATAATAATAATGATAATAATAATAATAATGATAATAATAATAAATTATGTTCTCACGAGTACAGCCCAAACCTTACGAAGGGCTTATCTAAGAAAATATGTGTTTTTTGTCTTGTTTTTTCAAAATTGCTCAGTGGAAAACCGTCAGGAAGTCATTTCTGACCTTAGGGTTCTGGTCACGGTAAGAGATGAGTATGCAATAGAAATCAAAAGACACCCGGGTCAACAAGGGCCGCGTCCCTCAGAGAGGAACCAGTCTGAGGACGAAAAATCTGTCACTGGAAGAAACCCTTCCACAAACGAAGAGACACTAGGCCACTAAACCCAGATTATTGCCAACCTTGGACAAAGTGACGCAATACCAAATCGACTAATAAAAAGAAAACGAAAAAAATGGTCTAGCGAAGAGTGTGAGATCATGACATCATTCTTCACTGCACTCGAAAACCCAGCAAACAACACCACCTATCAAACATACCAAATATGGGGAAGTATACAAATTGAAGGGATTCCTGGAAGTCCATACCTCAAAGAGATACAAAAAATTCTTCTGACAAGTACAGCCCACACATTACGAAAGGGTTTATCTATGTAATTTTTTTTTGTCAGTGGAAAGTATCATGATGGCATTTGTAACCTTAAGTACCTGGGCGGGACCAGGAAAGAAATGTGTAAACGCTAGAAATCAAAGGAAATAATAACAACAACAACAACAATAATAATAATAATAATAATAATAATAATAATAATAATAATGTATCTTTGAAGATATTCAATCAACTATCAAAATACAAAGATCTTGAAGTGTAAATCCCAAAATGTGGCACATCGATATTTCCAGTTCTGTTTGGAGTCCTCGGTTTGATTGGAAAAAGGTGCTCATAAATTCTTTGAAGTGATCCTTTGTAGTACAGACCTTAAAGAAATACGAAGAATTGTTCTCACAAGTAAAATTCATATTTTAAAAAGGGCTTTATCTATGTAAAATGTGCGTGGTCTTAGGCTGTCAACATTTATTTTTAATAAAAATGTTCGTCGGGAATTATCATGATGCCATTTCTGACCTTAAGTCTCTTGGTGCGACCCGGAAGGAAATTAATATACAGCAGAAATCAAAGGAAATAATAATAATAATAATAATAATAATAATAATAATAATAATAATAATAATAATAATCCCAATAAAATCCCGGAATGGGTTACTGAAGGTATTACATACCTCATACCAAAAACAACTGAAACAGACGACCCGAAAAATTATAGACCGATAACATGTCTTTCCACAACGTATAAGTTGATCACGTCTGTACTGACGAACCGTACTTACTCCTTCTTCGAAACAAACAGCATTCTCCCGCTGGAACAGAAGGGATGCAGTAGAGGTTCATATGGCTGCAAAGATCAACTTCTGATAAATAAAATGATCCTGGAAAATTGCAGGAGACGACGCAGAAATCTCAGTGCAGCGTGGATTGATTATCGTAAAGCCTTTGATAGTGTTCCACATTCTTGGATCCTTAAGGCTTTGGAAATGTACAAAGTCTCCCCTGTGGTATTAAACTTTCTTAAGCACAGCATGGGGATGTGGAACACAAAACTATACCTCAGGCACACCGGGGGCACTGCTATATCCAACCGTCTGAATATCCGACGTGGAATTTTTCAAGGAGACTCTCTGTCACCCCTTCTGTTTTGTTTATCCTTAACCCCTCTTACACATGAACTGAACAACAGTAGCTATGGTTACAAAATAAATAAGAAAATTTTCAATCACCTACTATACATGGATGATCTCAAACTCTTTGCCAAAGACGACAATGAGTTGAAAGGCCTCCTCAATATTGTAAAATACTTTAGTGACGACATAGGTATGGACTTCGGATTAGATAAATGTGCAAAAATAACATTCAAGAAAGGTAGAATTACAGAAACACCCTCAATAGATTTAGATTTTGTCACAAAGATTAGGGAATTGGAGCATGAAGAAGCTTATAAGTACCTAGGAATTAGCGAAGGAGATGGCATACAACACCCCCAAATGAAAGAAAAAATAAGAAGAGAGTACTACAGGCGTGTACGTCTGATACTAAATACTGAACTAAACTCAAAAAATAGAATATCAGCTATAAACACATTGGCTGTCCCAGTGGTGCATTACAGCTTTAATGTCCTTAACTGGACCATAGCTGAAATTAAGCGAATGGACGCCAAAACGAGAAAGCTTCTCACTTGCTATCGCATGCATCATCCCAAAGCTGATGTTGATCGTCTGTATGTGCCCAGATCCGAAGGAGGCAGAGGGTTAGTTCAACTAGAACTGTCCTACAAAACTACAACAATTGGCCTCCAAAAATACTTGGAAACTACAGAAGACTGGATGATGGTATGCGTCAAGGAACATGAAAGTAGTAAGCGTCTTTACTCCGTAATGAAAGAAGCCAACAAATTCAAACTGGAGCTTCAAATGGGCGTAGAGATGCAACTACAGCACAATACACCGGCTGAAACTGCAAAATACTTGAAAAAGACAGCAAAGGCGAATGCAACCGACCAGATACAGAAGCGATGGCAAGATAAACCGCTTCATGGCCAATACTCTGCCCGTATCAACCAAGCTGATGTAGACAAAACCCGTACCCATCAGTGGCTACGCAGTGCAGGGTTGAAAGCGGAAACTGAAGGTTTTATCCTTGCTGCGCAGGACCAATGCTTGCTAACTAGGAATTATCAAGCACATATACTAAAATATTGTGTCAGCCCAAAATGCAGATTCTGTGATAAATATCCAGAAACGATTGATCATCTTGTATCAGGTTGCACGATGTTGGCACCCACTGAATATAAAACCCGACATGACAGACTGGGCCAATATCTGCACTGGAAAATCTGCAACTTCTACGGGAAGGAAACTGAAAGAAACTGGTACCAACACCACCCAGACCCAGTTACGGAGATAGGACCTGTTACAATTCTATGGGACTACACAATTCACACTGACAGAACAATCAAGGCCAACCGACCAGATATTGTTATTAAAGACCACAAACAAAAACGGTGCCTCCTTATTGATATGGCAGTCCCTGCTGACTGCAATGTATCTTTGAAGATATTCAAAAAGCTGTCAAAATACAAGGACCTTGAAATAGAGGTCTCGAAAATGTGGCATATGGGAACATCAACAATCCCTGTTGTAGTTGGAGCCCTAGGACTGGTTGGAAAAGATTGCAGTAGACTAATTGCAGGGATCCCTGGAAGCCCATGCCTCAAGGAGATACAAAAAATTGTTCTGACAAGTACAGCCCACACTTTACGAAGGGCTCTATCTATGTAATTTTTTTTTTTTTTTTTTTTTTGTCAGTGAAAAGTGTCATGATGCCATTTCTAACCTTAGGTCCCTGGGTGGGACCCGGAAAGAAATGTGTAAACGCCAGAAAGCAAAGAAAATAAAAATAATAATAATAATAATAAATACCTACTTATTGATATGGCAGTCCCTGTAGACTGCAATGTATCTTTGAAGATATTCAAGCTGTCAAAATACAAGGACCTTGAAATCGAAATCTCAAAAATGTGGCCCATGGGAACATCAACAATCCCAGTTGTAGTTCGAGCCCTAGGATTGGTTGGAAAAGAACTAATTGAAGGGATTCCTGGAAGTCCATGCCTCAAAGAGATACAAAAATTGTTCTGACAAGTACAGCCCACACTTTACGAAGGGTTTTATCTATGTACATTTTTTTTCAGTGGAAAGTGTCATAATACTATTTCTAACTTTAGGTCCCTGGGTGGAACCTGGAAAGAAATGTGTAAACGCCAGATATCAAAGAAAATAATAATAATAATAATAATAATAATAATAATAATAATAATAATGTTATCACCACTACAAGTAATAATTCTTGTGTAAATATAGATGTAATTATCCTAAAAATCGTGTGAATAGGTTGAATTGTCGGTCGCCAGGAACGAAACAACGTTATTGAGAGTATATAGGGTTAATACATAATTTGAACTCTGACAAGAAGATCTAATGAATGCTAATGCGCAAAAAGTATCCCCCACCATAAAAAAAATAAAAATAAAAATGTTTTCCTATTTTTTAAGAGTGGACCAGTTGAATTCTTGGTTGTCATAAATGAAAGCAACATTATTGAGAGAATAGGGTTAATAAATAATTTTCAGACCAAGTTTAATTCGAATTTCAAGTGAGTTACATTCGCTGAAAACAATATTTCAATAATGTAGTTATACTGCTTACCATGTCAAGAAAGATAACAAATAAACAAAGATGTCGAAAATGCAGCCGTCTTCATTTACAAGAATGTCAAATCGATCAGTATACCATTCTTCAATGACAATAACATTTTCAATAAGATTATATTTTATGCCAAATGTTTAATGGGTCAGGAATTATGAAATATTCATGCCTCCATTACTTCAGATAAATAAACCTTAATCACGCATTTAAAATAATTTCAATGTTTTTTTAAATTAATTTTTTCTTTAATTTGAAAGCCCAGAAACTAAAAACTAATGCAAATGAAAAGAAAACATTTAAAAAAAAAATAAATTCACCCACTGAATATAAAACCCGGCATGACAGAGTGGGCCAATATCTGCACTGGAAAATTTGCAACTTCTACGAGAAGGAAACTGAAAGAAATTGGTATGAACACCACCCCGACCCGGTTACGGAGATAGGACCTGTTACAATTCTATGGGACTACACAATACACACTGACAGAACAATCAAAACCAACCGCCCAGACATTGTTATTAAAGACCACAAACAAAAATTGATATGGCAGTCCCTGCTGACTGCAATGTATCTTTGAAGATATTCAAAAAGCTGTCAAAATGCAAGGATCTTGAAATTGAAAATCTCAAAAATGTGGCCCATGGGAACATCAACAATCCCTGTTGTAGTTGGAGCCCTCGGATTGGTTGGAAAAGATTCCAGTACATTAATTGAAGGGATTCCTGGAAGCCCATGCTTCAAAGAAATACAAAAAATTGTTCTGATAAGTACAGCCTACACTTTACGAAGGGCTTTATCTATGTAAAATATGTGTGTGTGTGTTTTCTTTTTGTTTTGTTTTTTTGTCAGTGGAAAGTGTCATGATGCCATTTCTAACCTTCGGTCTCTGGTTGGGACCCAAAAAGAAAAGAATACACATCAGAAATCAAAGGAAATAAAATAAAGATAATAATCGTAGTAGCAGCGCTAGACATTCTCGAGTCTCTGGAAAACAGCGCATAAGCCGTGCTTTTAAAACAAGGTTAGCAGAACAGGAATTAGGACAGACAGCGAAAAGACAACAAAGAGGAAATTGTGGAGAGCTATGATCGCTTAGGCTGTGAAGGGACTCGGCATATAGAAGAAGAGGTTTATTTATGTTTCCAAATTACGAGATCTTTGTACACACAGTTGTGACGTTTTTGTTTTCTCTTTTCGTATAAGCAAGTAAAAGGAAAGAACCGTAAATTGACACCATTCTTCCTAAAAGACTTCATTGGTGCAAAGAACACGTCATCTTGAGTCAGTCATTCGAAAGTCAACAACCATTTCAGCTGCTCTTTTTATTTCTTTACTCTTATAATAAAAACATAAACATTTCTTCAGACTTATTCTATCTAATGACTGTTTGCTTTTTCATTTCTTTTTCTTGTTTTTTCTTTTTTTCTTTGTCGTTTCTTTTGTCTTTTCTTTTACTTTTCTCTTTTTCACTTTTCTTTTCTTTATTCTTTTGTTTCTTTTTTTTCTTTTCTTTTTCCTTTTTCTTTTCTTTTTTCTTTTCTTTTTCCTTTTCTTTTTTCTTTGTCGGTTCTTTTGTCTTTTTTTTGTCTTTTCTTTTTCTTTTCTCTTTATTTCACTTTTCTTTTTCATTTTTCTTCATTCTTTTGTTTCTCTTTTTCCTTTTTCTTTTCTTTTTTCTTTTCTTTTTTCCTTTCTTTTTTTCTTTGTCTTTTCTTTTACTTTTCTCTTTTTCACTTTTCTTTTTCATTTTTCTTTTCTTTATTCTTTTGTTTCTCTTTTTCCTTTTTCTTATCTTTTTCCTTTTCTTTTTTCTTTTTATTTTCTTAACTTTTCACTTTTCTTTTTCTTTTTTTTTCTTTCCGTTTTCTTTTTCTTTTCTTTTCTTTCCGTTTTCTTTTTCTTTTCTATTTTCTCTTTCTTTTTAGCTTTTCTTTTTTCTTTATTCTCTTGCTTTTCTTTTTTTCTTTTCTTTTCTTTTCCTTTTTCTTTTCTTTTTTCTTTTCTTTTTCTTTTTTCTTTTTCTTTTCTTTTTCTTTTAATTTACATTTCTTTTTTCTTTATTCTTTTGTTTCTCTTTTTTCTTTTTCTTTTCTTTTTCCTTTTCTTTTCTTTTTTTTCTTTGTCTTTTCTTCTACTTTTCTCTTTTTTTCACTTTTCTTTTTCATTTTTCTTTTCTTTATTCTTTTGTTTCTCTTTTTTCTTTTTCTTTTCTTTTTCCTTTTCTTTTTTCTTTTTCTTTTTTTATTTTCTTAACTTTTCACTTTTCTTTTTCTTTTCTTTTCTTTTCTTTCCGTTTTCTTTTTCTTTTCTTTTCTTTCCGTTTTCTTTTTCTTTTCTTTTCTTTCCGTTTTCTTTTTCTTTTCTATTTTCTCTTTCTTTTTCGCTTTTCTTTTTTCTTTATTCTCTTGCTTTTCTTTTCTTTTTTCTTTTCTTTTCCTTTTTCTTTTTTCTTTTCTTTTTCTTTTTTCTTTTTCTTTTTCTTTTAATTTACATTTCTTTTTGTTTTACCCTTTTTTCTTTTTTGTTCCCTTTTGACAGTTAGGCTATGACTAAATTCTGTAATTTTAATATAGTACAAAAAAACTTATCTAAAATGAGACAATACCTTTATGTTGGATCTTCTTTTTCTATGTGTCATGTCTCTTCTGGACATAGACAATCATGACTCTCCACAATTTCCTATACTCTACTTACTCCCACTCTTGCTCCTCTATCCATTTAGGTAGGTTACACGCTGCTTCCCTCTGCTTCTTTTTTTCCTTCAATATCCTATGAGTGTCAAATTCTCCAAATCCTCTTTCCTCATAATGCCACAGAAATTTCAGCTCTCTCTTTCTAAGTATAAATGTCCATTTTGTTTCATTTTCTTTGAAACTTCCTCGTTACCCACATGCTTCTTTCATGGCATTCTCAGCATCCTTCTGTAGAACCACATTTCTGTTGCCTGAAGTCTTCTCTTTAACTGCAAGGAAATTATCCAGCATTCACTGCGATATAAGAGGACTGAAATTACATAGCAGCTGAGCACTCTTTTCATTGTTTCTAACAAAATTTTCTTGATTCTTAATACTTTGCTTAACATTTGAAAGGCATCTTTCTCTATTCCAACGCACTTTTAGATTTCTATTTCTTATTTTCCATCATCTGTTCAAACACTATTTTTACACATTACATCATCTGTTCAAACACTTTTTTTTTTACACATTCCTGAAGTCTTCTCTTTAACTGCAAGGAAATTATCCAGCATCCACTGCCATATAAGAGGATTGAAATTACATAGCAGGTGAGCACTCTTTTCATTGTTTCTAGCAAAATTTTCTTGTTTCTTAATACTTTGCTTAACATTTGGAATGCATCTTTCTCTATTCCAACGCAGTTTCTATATCTGATTTTCATCTGTTCAAACACTTTTTTTACAGTGAGGTTCGTTTGTACACGGCCCGGGCACATTCAAGGTAAGGGATAGTTTGTATAGATAGGAGGGGAAGATAAAGATTTACTCTCGACTTGAACTGGTTAAGATTGTAGTGATCTAGGAAACATCCTCTTGGGAGTCGGTTTCACAGAGCAGTGGTTCTCGGGAAGAAGCTATTCGAGTGGAACTTGCTTCACCGGAGTAAATGTGGGAGGTTTGCTACAATGTAAGTGGCATGGCTGGTCCTGTGCCGTGAATGGTTAGGACATGCGAGACCAAGATCGTCCCTAGTTCGTCCGAGCACTTTCCATGGAAGTGGAGATACTGCAGTGAGATTTTTGTCAAACCCCCGCCCGTGAGAGAGAGGTTGAAGGTTGGAAAATAAGTCATCACCCACAATGACTTCTTTCTCTTGGATTGGTGGTATATGAGACAGGAAAAATTATGCTAAAGCCTGGTTGCTGAACAGCTTTCTCCCATGTAATGCTTCTCTGTTGCATTGAACAGGTAGTGTTAGCCCTGGCACCCTAAATTTTACAAACAATTACTTACAAACGTGTGTACCTAAATCCACGTTAAAAATTGGCAAGTGAATACTCACATATTTTTTTTAAAAAAACAGTCATTCTCCTTATTTCTTTGCAGCGTTATCATCTTTGTGCTCTACATTAGGTTCCTTTAAGGCTTAAGAGTCACTCAAGATAGAATTTTACTAAATAAGTTTGTTGTAAAGGGAGCAAGTAAGAAGCGCATAATATTATGTACATATATACGATAGATAAATGTTAGCCATAGACTCGGCGAGGTTAAGATCGGGGAAGCACCCTCTCGGGAGTTTTTACACAAAGTAACTGTTTTGGGGAGGTCCGAGTGGAATTTTCTACTAAATAATGGAATATGGACGGAATGGAGATGATTCGATCCTATATAAGTCGTATGGCGGGTTTTTGTCGCAAAGGCCCAAACTGTTGGAACTAAGAAAATGTAGCTCGTCTGAACATCTAGCAGGAAAATAGTGATAGAGTATCGAGAAGCTAGCAATGTTTTCGTCAGTGGGAAAGTGGTTGTAGGAGGGAAAATGATTCATCACCCGAAAGGTTGCGTAAACGCTTTTGAAATCTGTCATGGCTGTAGAGTGAGGACTTGGCAGTTCCAGCCTAGGTATGGATGCAATACTCCTTTTTTGGTTTGAAGCTACTCTTGTAAATATAGATTATGGTAAAAGGAGTCAGGTACACTTCTGGAGTGGCACTAGGAAGCCACCATTTCTCTAGACTCTTTCTCGATGGGTCGTATAGATGTGTTCCACATGTTGGCGTACAAATCGACCTTTTTACTTTAACCCCCCCAATATATATATATATATATATATATATATATATATATATATATATATATATATAAGGGCTGTCTTATACTCCAGGTATAAATGAGGATGATAAGTTGTTAGCATGGGAGATTTTTGATGATTGACTAACTCTTGCCTTGGTAACGTGGCTTCCCTTTGTCTTTTCTACAAATATTTTCATGGTAATTGCTCTGATGAGCTTTTTTGCCCTGGTGCCCTGACCACGTGAATGTAAGCGCGCTACTAGATAAGTATCTAGGCCCCACCCTTTTACTGTTGAAATAGCTAAATGCAACCGCCACTTCACCACCAGCGGTTTCTTTCCTCGAACTTCCCGCCTGTTGAACCCCCTTCCGTTTTCTTGCTTCCTTGAGAACTACAATCTTCAAAAAATTAAATGACACGTCAATCGCCATCTTCTATCTTCTTGAATCCGGTTCATCTTTTTATCCTTTCCTCAATACCCGCCCCTATACCAAGTCTTTTCTCTCACTTTCATTCCATTTAACCTCTGCGTAGTAGTGGTATTCCTGCCTTGCCTAGGGTGTAATGATTAAAATAAAACTATCGACATAAATATTTTATACTCAAACAACTTAACTCACATTTATTTGACTTTATCTACCGGTATTTTTTAAAGTGACGTCACCAGTGTTTAAGCTTACAGCTGATTGTGTTATCATTGCCGGGTGACGATAAGTGTACCGGGTGAACTGTGGTAGGGATAACGGTAAGTAGAGATTGTGGTGTATACTTGACAATATCTCGCCTCCTTTCTTCGATGATTTTGAACAAAAACACAACTGAATGTGCGTCACAGCAGCAAGCCGTTTAAAGATCACATTCAAGAACAGTGGAACGAGTGGATGGTTAGCGAAGAAAATTCATTCAGGCTTAACGTAATAGCCTCCGAAAACACAGTTTCCTCTCAGGAGATTGTGAGAGTTAATTGACAATATCTCCCCGCCGTATATATATATATATATATATATATATATATATATATATATATATATATATATATATATATATATAGTATAAAATGACAATTGGAAAAAAATCTTACATTTTGCCGACGCCATTCGTCTTCCGACTTTTCCAAGGCAAACGTGAAATCGAAATGTCTTTGTTGCTATGGTTACATAAAAAAATCAAAATGTTAAAAGATGGACGCTTCTGTCTAAGCCTTTTCTGTTTAATGTAAATTTCATTTATACTAAGAGATTTTCTTTTCCATGTCGACAATACAGTTAAATTTCCAGATCAATTCTCTGGACAAGACAGATTGGTATAAAATGACAATTGGAAAAAAAATCTTAGATTTTTCCGACGCGTTTCGTCTTCCGACTTTTTCAAGGCAAAAATGAAACCGAAATATATATATATATATATATATATATGTGTGTGTGTG
>OZ010614.1:10849845-10927345 GCA_963932145.1 Acanthosepion lycidas
GAATATATATAATAGCATTTCTAAATTTTTTTAGTTGCTAACGACATTTTGTTTCTTGCTTTTAGATACTTTGTTTTTAGATACTTTGTTTCAATAAATTTATTTCGTTTTTTTGCATTGAAAAAGTCCACGAAACACGTCGGATAAAACAACAGTTTTCTTATTGTCTTTTTCATTAATATATAGATAGGTAATGGTCAGACGGAGATAGATAGATAGATAGATAGATAGATAGATAGATAGATAGATAGATTGACATCATTTTAAATGTGAATATCTCAGTAAGTACATGCCGCGGGCAAACGAAATTAAATAGGACTCCTGTTGAACAAAAGAAGATTTTTGAAAGGTCGAACGAGATATGCAAAAGGTATGAAGATTTTATAACCGATTTCACAAAGCTTCACAAATGTTCAATACTTGCACCACCTGTGGCACAACACACGTCAAGTCGGTTGTCCAGCTCCTGCCAAACACGCTGTAGCATGTCTAGCATAGCATTTTCTGATGCCTCGGTGATTCTCTGTTTAAGTGCTTCCAGGCTTTTAGGAAGAGGAGGAATGCCGACCTGAACTTTTCGTACATACACACACACACACACGCACACACACACACATACACACACATATATATATATATATATTTATTACGAAATGGACAAAGTCCGACAATTTATTTATTAAAGACATTTTTAAGTTTAACGTTCTTTTTATAGATACAAGTATTTAACTTTGACAGGATTCCAAGGACGAATATTTTCTATGAAAATTTCTCGGACATTCAGGCCGGTAAATGTTATTTAATACTGTTTATTATAAACAGAGCATTTACTTAAATACTTGTATCTATAAAAAGAACGTTAAACATAAAAATGTCTTTAATAAATATATATATTTCTTAAACATGTGACATTGTCCGAAAAAGAATTTTAGTAAGAGTCTAAAAATGTCTTATTCTGTAACTAAAAATAGAGAGAGAGAGAGAGAGAGAGAGAGAGAGAGAGAGGACATAGAGATAGATTAACGCATGCGTAGTAGAGGAAGAAAGATATTAACCTTATAGTGATCGTTATAGGGTGTGATCAGTTCATAGTAAATGTTTAATAGACAGAGAAAAACAAGAAGAGATGAAAAATGAAAGCAAAAAACAAACAAAAAAAAAACGAATGAGATTTTCCTTCTAATAAATCAAGGAATGAAATTTCAAATGAAAGAAAGAAAAAAAAACGAATGAGATTTTCCTTCTAATAAATCAAGGAATGAAATTTCAAATGAAGAAAAGAAAAAAAACGAATGACATTTTCCTTCTAATAAATCAAGGAATGAAATTTCAAATGAAAGAAAGAAAAAAAAACCTGACATCATTTAAAATGTGAATATCTGATTAACTACGACTTCCAGGGAAACAAAATTAAATAGGCTTCATGTTGTACAATAAAAAATTTATTTATCAAAATTCAAACAAGACATTCAAAGGGATGTAAATTTTATACCTGAATTCGTTTTTTTTTGGGGGGAGGACACCCTGTATATATATATATATATATATATATATATATATATATATATATATATATATATATATATATATCAGTGTTTAAGCGCGTGTGGTAAATGTGAGGAAGAAATGTATATTTATTATTAGTATAGACTAGCAGCATAAGCCCGGCGTTGCCCGTGTTTGATTAAAAAATCGTACGACTCATACAGAAATCGCTATCACTTGACTTAAAATATTTTTGCCCTTCCTTGCCGTTAAAGAAGTTCCCTTTGCCGTGCTGATGTTGCTACATGCCTTACTTTCTGCCTATCTCACACTGCGAATTTTTTCTAAGCTCTATACTAAACATTAAATCTGTTACGAAAAAAGAACTAAACAAAATGAACACAAAACGATCAAATTTAAAAAAGGACTCGAAACTGGAAAAACCGAATGAAAAAAGAATGTTAACAACAAATACTTTTTCACACCCAACACAGTTCTGCGGAATCAAAATCAGCATTAAGTTTAAGCAAGCGAATAAGCCAATTGGAGTAAAGTGCTATGCAGATTTACATTTTCCCACTTGTGACGAATGCAGCTATCGATTTTTTTTTGCATGCTAGCATACTAGTTAACATTCGTGTCAGTCAGCTGTCAGCTCTCACGCTGGCCAATAGAATCTTCCTGCCTATTCGTGTCACCCAGCTAGAGGCTCTCACTCGTGGCAGTACAAAATGGCCGCAAACTACATGAAAACTGTCGTAGAATCATGAAAAAATCGATTATTTCCACTATCGATGGGAGTTGGGAAATGCAAAGTGGGTCTTGGCCTTCCCACTAACTTGGAGCATGTGCATGTAAATTTTGGTGCAAATCCGTCGAAAATTGAGGCCGTGCATTCGTTACACACGCACACACTCACATCCTGCCTTTTATAGATAGAGATATGTATATATGTGCATACACATCTATCTATCTATCTATCTATCTATCTATCTATCTATCTATCTATCTATCTATATATATATATATATATATATATATATATATATATATATATGTATGTATAATTAATGAAAATATAAAATAATCAATTTAACTGATTGATGTTAGCCTGAGTATCCCGACTCTAGAGTTTCGCAGACGGTCCCTCCAGCAATCGCCCTGTTCATTCGTCAGGAAATATTAGTGCGATAATCTTAAGTGGCACTTAAGACACGTTAATGATTTACACAGGAGGCCACATATAGAGCAAGAGTGAGTATTGCGCGATGAGATCACTATTAGATTGGCTGACCTTTTAGATCTTGCTCTCGCTTCTTGAAGACGATTCAGGCAAGCAGATTGAAAACTGGTGAGTCCACTAAAACACATTGATTTCCATTCTCCCCGCTCCAACGGTAAGCGCTCAAAGGTGTTATGTGGTATATTGATAGCTGACAACTATATATTCATATATACATACATACACACACACACACACACACACATATATATATATATATATATATATATATATGTGCTTCACGGCACACACACAGATACACTCTCACACACAAATACATACATATATATATATATATGTCCCACGACACACACACACACACACACACACAGACATATATATATATGTATATATATATATATATATATATATATATATATATATATATATATATAAACATGAAACTCAGGTTCCAATCTCATCCTGTTCTAGTTGTTTTCTTGATGTTTTCGATGCCAGAAAATATACCAAAATCTATTCAAAACATTTTATCGAATCTTAACAATATAAAAATAATTACCACGAACTGTAAGCATTCTGAAAGCAAAGGAAATCTCGAGAGTACTTCTATCGAATCTTATGAAAATAATAATCTGTCCACGAATTTTTTCATATATTCTCCGTTCCTGAAAGGATTACTACTTTCCCAACCCAATATATATGACTATAAAAAGCTAAAAGAAAATTAATATTTGTACTTTTCTTTATAAATACTCGTTGCAAAATAAAATCGTTACATTTGCCTTGATAAAGTCTATTGGAGGACGAAACGAGTCGGCTAAGATAGGTTTTCCTTTTGTCTTCACAGACACAGACACAAGGACACACACTCAAGCATACACACACACACACACACACACACACGCACGCAAATATATATAATAAATTAAGAAGAAAAACTTGATTGATTTCGGTTATAATTTATTTC
Organism: Acanthosepion lycidas; assembly: GCA_963932145.1. NCBI lineage: Eukaryota > Metazoa > Mollusca > Cephalopoda > Sepiida > Sepiidae > Acanthosepion > Acanthosepion lycidas. The sequence continues at coordinate 10,853,541 of OZ010614.1, forward strand.
GTGAACATTTTTATATTCGTCTCTTCAGAGCGAAAGTTCTTAATAAATGGAGACAATTCACCCGGAGTGATATACTAGATATATACTTTATACTTTATATACTTTATATATATATATATATATACTAGATATATACTTTATACTTTATATACTTTATATATATATATATATATATTATGAAATGGACTAAGTCCGACAATTATTTTTAAGACATTTTTATGTTTAAAAATTCTTTTTGTAGATACAAATATTTAAGTCAATGTTCTGTTTATAATAAACAGTATTAAACAATATTTACCGGCCTGAATGTCCGAGAAATTTCCATAGAAAATATTCGTTCTCCGACGATTCCGTATAGGATACAGGTTCGAATTCTGTCGGAGAACGAATATTTTCTATGAAAATTTCTCGGACATTCAGGCCGGTAAATATTGTTTATTATAAGCAGAGCATTTACTTAAATATTTGTATCTATAAAATTATTTATTTAAGAATATCATTTATTATATATATATAATTATTTATTTAAGAATATCATTCCTCCGCTACATAAGAGTTCTCATATTTCAAAAACAAGTGCTGAAAACTTCAATATAATTATTTGAATTAAAGTACCAAGCTCAGAGCAGTTATTTAAATAAGGGGTGTAAGGGTTATTAATTTATTAATTTAAATTATTAACCCTTACGCCACTTATTTGAATAATTGCTCTAGCCATTTCCATAGTAATTTAATTTTAATAATGAATTTGCTTATAAAGACACGTAAATTTCAAGATTAGTTATTCCGAAAATTTAGCTTGAAGATGAAACAGAGTTTGGTACTTTAATTCAATTTAATTCTGATAATTATATTGAAGTTTTCGGCTCTTGTTTTTGAAACATGAGAACTCTTATGTAGCAGAGGAATCATATCTTTAAAAAAAATAATTATAATTTAGGCTCTACTTTTTTTATATCGAGCACTGTTTTTTAAAACTAAAAGCAAAAATACTAAAGAATTTCGGATTATTTACCTAACGACTTCTTTTCTAATTTTTCTATACATTTGCATATATGTATGTGTATGTGTGTGTGTGGAGAGAGGAAGAGAGAGAGAGAAAGAGAGAGAGATAGTGCGTGTAAAGGAAGGGAAAGGGAAGAAGGAAGAAATGAAGGGGAAGTAGTAAGACTAAAATAGAGTCACCTAGCCAAGAATTTTTTCCTTAAAGGGTTGAAAGTTTGTATATCGGGTGATGTGGTGTGTGATCAGTTTAGAAAGAAATACACTAAATTGATCGATAAGGCCTGTTATTTTAGGCAAGAGAAATCAGTGCAGTTTCAAATTAGTCCAATAAAGATAATCTTAATAATAATAATAATAATAGTAATAATAAAAATAATATCCCAATATAAATGAATTATTTAAAAAATATTTTAAAAAGTTAAGTAAATTAAAATGGCTTTTAATAAAGTGTAATCGATAAAAAATAATGAAATTAATGTACAGATAATAATACTAAAGATGTTACTTATAGATATGAGTTATGAATGAATAATAGATATTGTATATATTGGCAAGATAAATATACATCTAAGTACAAAAGAGCGTGATAAGCAATATAATCACACACACACACACATACACACACACACACACACACACATATATATATATATATATATATATATATATATATATATATATATATATATATATATATGAATACATGTACCAACATATGTGCCAGCACCCATATAAAAGATTCAATACTTGAAGTGTAACTTCAACACTTTAAGGAGAAAAATTGTTGGCCAGGTCATTTTATTTTAGATTTACTACTATCCCTTCATTTCTTCCTTCTTTCTTTTCCTTTCCTTTACACACCCACGCACTCTCTCTCTTTTTCCTCTCTCTATTTCACGTTTTAAAAAGAATTTTATATTCGAAAATCTGTTATTTTTCTTTCTTTCTCTCCTGCTTTCCCTTCCCCCTGTCAATCTAATATATCACTCCGTGTGAATTGTCTCCATTTCTTATGAACTTTCGGTCTAAGGATATATATATATATATATATATATATATATATATATATATATATATATATATATATATATACTTTAATTTGGGAGCATGCTTGAATTTAAGCGCAGTATTAGACTGGCGTCAAGATATCAATTTACAGTTGAACTGGCTAGGTGTAGCCGTAAGTTCTATGCTCGCAGTTCCTTTTACTGCACTTTACTTGTGGAACTTCCTACTGGCTCCATATTTGCTACCCAACTTTAATCTGCAAAACATTAAATGTCAATCGTTATCTACTGTCCTCCTGATTACTCTTTTCTCTTCCCACTCATGTTTGTGTTTTCTAATTTTTTCATACCTTGTAATGGATAACGGCTCTGATTGAGGAATAGGAGAGCCGAGTTCGAATTCCAGTCGAATCCATTGAATTCACTTACCTGGTAATATCCTTGGAAAAGGCATGAATCCTCTCCTCCCCCCAGCTATGGGTAAATAGCAGGATAGATCGGGTCCTATAGCCTTGGATGGCAACTGGTCTACCGCAGAAAGAAATAGCAACTTAGAGCGGTAAAAATCTGCATCTTCAGACCTGTATCGAAAGATATTGTGTCTTAATGGGTCTACTGCCTTGCTTGGGGTCATACCGACTCAATATATATATATAAAAATAAATGGTGGTACTCGCTTAGAAAAACCTTGGATAGTTCGACTTGTAGTAAAACAAATCGGTACACAAGGAATAATGAGGAATAAAAAAAGAAAGAACCAAGAACATTAAACTAAGGCGAAAACAATCGTCCAGATTTCAAGGTCAAAGTTCAAAGAAAAAAACCTCCAACGCGAGTAAAAGGCAACCACGTAAAATGCTCAATACACGAAGTAGAGCAAAACCTAAGATAATCCTGAGGAGCCAGGCAAACCTACTTAGGTTTCACCTAGACTCTGACGATCCGTTTAGTTGAAACCTAAGTTGGTTTGCCTGGCTCCTCAGGATTATCTTATATATATATATATATATATATGTGTGTGTGTGTGTGTGTGTGTGTGTATGTGTGTTTGTGTTTGTGTATGTGTGTGTGTATATAAAGCGAGAGGGATAGTAAGAGAGACAGAGAGAGATAATGTAGTTGACGTTGTATCCCAACCACCTACATACTTTAACCGAAATTATGTATTCATGCAAATAATTACGTTTTATTCCACTTTAAAGGTCGGGGAGGCTAAATAAGTCACCGATGTCTGGGAAGTTCTTGCGTGGAGGCATCGAGATAGGTAAACAATTTTTGTCACCAATCCTAGAATGTCCACTTTAAACTCGGCTATGGGACATATTCCGTTTAAATTCACCTAATTGTCATAAACTGCGCGTATTTGATACCGTTAATTTACTTAATATTTGTGCACTGAGACATACACAGAACACACACACGCACATACTCACACACTCAAAACTTTATACATTAAGTAATTTTCAGGATATTTTATCTGAAACATACGTTTTGTGTTTCATATTTTAGTTCATTAAATTATCCACTGCTCTCTTGAAACAGCTCCCAAGTGGATGCTTCCCCATCACTACAATGTTAACCTGTTCAAGTCTAGGGTTAACCCTTGTCTTCCCCACTTATCCGAATAAACTGTTCCTCTTACTTTGTAACCCTCTACCTGCTTTGTGGAACCGACTCCCAAGACGATGCTTCCCCCATCACTACAATGTTAACCTGTTCAAGTCCAGGCTTAACTGTTATCTTCCCCACCTTTCCGCATAAACTGTGCCTCTTACTCTGTAAAACTCTACTTCGAGTGGCTCACAGGCCTTGCACAAGGTGAACATAATTTAAAAAAAAGAATTTACAATTAGAAATTATTCTTTATGCTGCATATTCAGGAATCATTTATTCCAGAATTGTTTTTTTTTTGGGAGGAGGGTCAGTCTCATTACGACTAAAATAGGTAAAATGATAGGGTAGACTTGTCTCTCTACCCTTGGAATGAATTCAGTCTAAGATAATAACAGTGGAGTTATATTTGGGTAGAAGCTGCTCAGTACTTAACTCCCCGTCCTGATAAAGTCCACAAGCGATTCCGCGTCCTTGTGGGTGACAAATTATTTTCCCTCCCACAACCAGAGGAAACTTCGCAAGTCTCTTACTGTTCTACCGATATTTCCATGGAAAATGCTCAGATGAGTTACATTTCTTAGTTCCACCAGTTGTGACCTTCATGGCGAAGTCTCGACATACCACGAACCTTGTAGCGTACCACACTTATTTCATCCGTATTCCATTAGTGAGAAGTAAGTCCCTTCCGAGAACCACAGCTCTGTTGAACCGACTTCCAAGAGGATGTTTTAATGATCACGACAAGCTTAACGTGTACAAGTCTAAGGTTAACCGTTATCTTCCCCACAAAGAGCAGTCGGTCAGGCAAGGCTAAATTTATCCTGTCATAGATCTCTCGAAGTTTTTCATATTTGCACAGTTTCGTATCCAAACACGAGAATTTTTAGAACGCATTTTTATTAATTTGATAAACTTTTAGCACTTGAAACGTTATTTTTAATGGATATTCAAATTTGAGTAGACGCTCCTTTTATTTATTAAACAGTATATTTATTTATTTTCGCCTACCAGCCCAATGTTTGAAACATCTTATTAAAGAAAAAATTGCACTCGCCGGCTAATAAATAAAAACGCTGTTTAATAAATTATAGAAGCGTCTGGCCAAATACGAGTATTTAATAAAAATAACGTTTAAAGTGATAAAAATCTGTGGGATTAATAAAAAATCCATTCTAAAAATTATATCTCTATATATATCTCTCTCTTCATATATATATATATATATATATATATATATATATATATATATATATATATATATATATATATATATAATTATTTATTCGAAAATTAATTATAAAACATATATATATATATATATATATATATATATATATATATATATATATATATATATACTATTATTAGGTTGGTTCAAAAATAATGTCATTTTCTTACATATGTTACTATGTAAGAAAACGACATTATTTTTGCACCAACCTAATAATATATTAGGTTGGTGCAAAAATAATGTCGTTTTTTGACTTTTGGGAAAAAAAATTTTTTTTGGGGGGAAAAAAATTTTTCCCAAAAAAATTTCGCTTGAAGATGGAACAGAGCCTACTTTAACTCAAGTTAATTCAAATATTATTTTGAAGTTTTCGGCTCTTGTTTTGAAACATGAGACCTCTTATGTAGCGAGTTGGAATCATATTTTTAAATAAATAATTATATTTATGCTCTACTTTCGTATCGAGCACTATTTTTTAAAAATAATAACAAAAATACTAAGGAACTTTGGATTATTTACCTAACCAGTCTCTTTCCTATTTTCTACAATATTTTCACACACACACACACACACACACACACATATATATATATATATATTAGGTTGGTGCAAAAATAATTTCGTTTTCTGACATAGTAACACATGTTAGAAAACGAAATTATTTTTGCACCAACCTAATATATATATATATATATATATATATATATATATATATATATATATATATATATATACACCCTTAAACTAGCTGATGTGACAGAGTGTAATGGATTTCTATTTTTTCCTCAGATTAAGTCATTTGCAGTAGTGTACAGTAATATGAATCTATTTTCGGGGTGGATGATGAAATTTGTTTGGCCTTGAAAAATATTGCGTCATCCGTGATTGCATCAGATTTCATCACGCGAGGACACTATTGTCTAGACTGTGGATTAGTTGTCCTACAGCCATTGTCTGCGATGGACGTTACTCCAAGGAAGCGTAGGGAAATTGTAACGCTTCACCAACACACTGGCAAGCCTTATCAGTGACTGAATGAAAGTACTATAGATTAGTCCAGAAATCGAATCGAGAATCTGTGGTCAATCTGAAAGCGTCGACTTCGTAAAATGAACATACGAAGTACTAACATGTGCACTGGGTTATGTTTCATTGGTAAAATACGAAAAAAGAATAAATAATTAATAACGGAATTATTCGTTTTGTTTCAATTAATTTCACAAGGGTATATATATATATATATATATATATATATATATATATATATATATATATATATATATGTATATATATGTATATATATGGGATAATGATTTAAATTTTTATATATAAAGGGTAATTTTAGTGGAAAGATGTATAAAAAAAGTGGAAAAAGTTTTCGTGTGACTAGTTTCGTACTATAGAACTTTTTCCACTTAGTAATACACACACACATACACACACACACAGAGACACACACATATATATATATATTTATATATATATATATAAAATGAAATATATTAAGTGCGACAATTATTGTCAATTGCTCAATTCTGGGAATTTTACTAAACCTTTCTAATAATTTGGCACGCTAAAATCACCGTGCTAATAACAAATATGGCGCCAGTTTGTTTACATTGCGCAGATCAGTACGAAAATTTCAGTGACTGCGCAGGTCAGTGTTGCCAACATTGTGTGAAAATTTTCTGTGAATTGATTGGATTTTTTTTTAAATATTAGAAAAAAGTTATCTCGATAATAATTTGGCACGCAGTGTAATGGCCAATTAAATTACAATATACTTGGGTTTGGACTCCTTTAAAAAATTTTATTTTACAATCAACACTATCACTTGACAAGTCACCAGAAGTGTTGAAACAAAATGGCTATTTTTGCAGTTATGCTATAACATACTTATGTTATAATTTTTGAATAAATATTATGTGTGTGTGTGTAGGTGTACAAATTTAGATGTAAAGCAAATAAATAAAGATCATGTAAATAAAAGAGAAAAGATTTTCTCCCAACGCGTTTTGTTCTTTGAAGTTTGTGAAGTTGTTGACATAAAAGATTTTCTCTTGCCTTTTCTTATATATATATATATATATATATATATATGTGTGTGTGTGTGTGTGTGTGTGTTTATGTATGTATGTGTTCGTGTGATGAAATAAATTCCAGAGTTAAAAAACAATAATAATAGTATTGATAAAGGGAATAATAATATTTATTGCATATCATTTCTGCCTTTAGACCAAATTGAAGCAAGATGAGAAAAAAATGTTAAAAATCGGAATTGCGGACACACCTTTTTTTTCCTTTCTCAAAGAAAAATAAACATTGAAGTTGGATACTTTTGGGATGATTTCATTTTCGCATGTTATATTACTGACGAATTCTAGTAGATTGGGGCTTGTTGTTTAGTTGTAAAGGGTGTGTAAATGGTTTTTGTGCTTAAATTCCTATTTAAACCTTGAATATGTGAAATTACAATAGAATCCCTGACAAACGGACTAAGAAGGCCTTCCGGATATGAGGAATTGGTTACAAATTCCGGATATGAGGGCTTATATTTAGATTAAAATAAAAGAACTGAAATCAGGTTTAACGTTTATTTTCAATGTTTTATAGCAAACAAAATAAGCTAATGGTGAGTGAAATATAATGAAACTGATTTTAAGGAAAAAGAAATAAATTTTATAATGTTAATAAAAATTCATTAAATTAAGTATGCCACGTCTGCAAAACAAATAATGAAACGAGGATTTTTTAATGGCTGTTGCATGATGATTCTTTCTCTTCTAATGTCATTCTCAACTTTTTACGCATTTCGTGAAATTTTTCAAACTAATGACACTTTTTCATGTGCGTAATTGCAATCGCCATAGCTGAATGCTGCCTTTCTTTCCATAAAACTGACAACCTTTTCAATACATTTTTCGATTTCCGTCCAGGTTTCATCAAACTCATGTTTTTTATTTCCTTATTATTATGTTAACTATTAAACTTCAGTAGTATTTATTACACACAAACACACACACATAATTTCATTTACTCTCATAAGCACAAGAACATATTAATGGGCCAATAAAGAGGTTTAAACTATTATGTTATGGTAGCTGCAATTATTGTAGTCCTGTGCCAAACATAAAGCTTAGCAAATCAAATAATTATATATATATATATATATATATATATATATATATATATATATATATATATTGATGCATGTTTCATTAAATATTATAGAAAGCTTTGTCTATTTATTTTATGCAAATTTCTTTTATATCGTCTGATAAGCTTAATAACATTGAAAGACGAAAGAAAATCACCATATTGATACATGTTTTTTAATCCTATCTAAGATTTCGGCTTACATAAGCCATTATCAAAGATGAAAATAACATTACAATATATAAAACAATACACGGACATGGCAATAATGATAGTTTGTTTTTGCTTGCATGGAAGATTTCCAAGCAATGACAAACTCGTGCATACAAGACGCTGGAAGCGAAAATCGCACCGCAGGTCATGACAGCACACATGATCCAGCGAGAGTGAAAACGAAAAGTGTTAAATATGGGAAGCCGTAGGTATAAACCAATGGCTTCTGATTTATCAATTATTGGCATTTGAGTATATTGTGGAGTTTTCATAGTTTATTTTTTTCAGGTTAGGTTTCAACTGTTTTATGTATATAGCTTCAAGAATTTTTAGTTTTTGTTTATTGTTTTCATGTTTGAGTATAGTTATGTTTTCCACAAGGATTTTCCGGAATTGTGTATGCAGCCAGGCATGTTGTTTTAAATGTCTAAAAATGCTAGAGTTATTATTCAAATGTAGAGACAAGCGTCGTGAAAGCGAGTTTGTGGTGTGGCCAACATAAATATTATTCAATCCGTTGGAGATACCAGAGGGCACTTGAATTTGTAAACAAATCGGTAACAGTGGGTGAAGAATCATTGCGAATAATTAAGTTGGATATACTAGATTTAGTGTAGTATATGATTAACTTAATTTTTTTGCTATGATCTCTTGCAGATATATTAGTATTTACTAATTTTTTTAATATATATTTTGATATGGCGATTTCCTTTCGTGTTTCAATCATAATGTTATTAAGCTTATAAGACGATATAAAAGAAATTTGCATAAAATAGACAAAACTTGTCTATATTATTTAATGAAACATGCATTAATGAAAAAATGCTGCCTAAATACACACACACAATATATATATATATATATATATATATATATATATATATATATATATATATATATATGTATGTATATAGCTAGTAGATTGGGGCTAGTTGTTCGGTTGTAAAGGCTTTCTAAATGGCTTTTTGTGGAATTCACTTCCTATTTTACCCTTGAATACGTGAAATTATTTGGGTTGCCAACGCCGAAATAACTTGACCAACTGTAAGAGATTTATTTTCATTTTTTCTTCTTTTGTTTTAACGAGGCGTTTGGAGCAATGCCTGTTCGTTACTGTCGAACTCTCTACCTTGAGCAGAGAGGAACCCGGACTAGGCTTTGCCGAAGGGCGAAGTTTTGTCCGGGGAGGTAGACAGGCCCGGACCCGTTTATGCGGGTTCTACGGTAATATTTTTGGTCGAGCTTACGGGCTCGGAGAACCCACAGTAAACTTAGCCTTGTGCCACATACATCCCTCGTGCGGGGATGTTAACTATTAACAAGGTATTAAAAATTATATAAAAAAGGGTGTTCCACTGTTAATTTTGGAGATTTTTGCTACTGTAGAGAGTTCAATTTGCCAATGGGCGCCAACACAATTTTAGCCTTATGTCTGACTAGTCTAAGCTGAGTAAATATTAATAGGCAAAATAAAGACAAAACCTAATCACCTAGCAAGAATCATACTAATTTACAAATAAATGAGTGTAACCCGGATATAAGAGACCCGGATATAAGATAAGCCCTGATATAGGAGAAATTTTCTCTGGTCCCAAATTAGAGCCATACTTACCTAAACAAAATAGATCAAACCCTGATATAAGAGAAACTCGGATATAAGAGAGTTCTTCTCCGGTCCCGACAACTCTCTTATATCCGGGTTACACTGTAATAATAATGTTCTTACAGTTATTTCGCGTGTTAATCTGACGAAATATCAAAGCGACATCCAAATTTTTTTTTGGGGGGGGGCATTTACGTCTGTTTTTGTTCATCATTACGATTTGGTACTTTCGATTGGTGAATACCTACTATGAGATATTTTTAGGTATTTAGTGTTGCGGGCCTAGTAAGGTTTCAAGGTTTACTATAAGAGGGTGAGTCAATAGTAATGCAATTTCTATTATTTTATACATTTGTACATAATCTTTAGTATTGTTGTGGATTCCGGGTTGAAATCCGGTTCCAATAAATAACAAACGCCAAGAATGAACATATGAAAATAATGTATTAACGTAATAATACAAACTGGTAAAGCAGGTTAGTAGTTCCAGGAATACGGGTTAGTAGCAAATATATATATATATAGTCTCTGGTATTGAAGTATCGCTGTATGACTTCTTACTGAGTCTACGTGCTCGCTCACTGTGACTCCTGCAACGCTGTTACCTCACCCTCACTCTTCCGGTTACCTACAACCTTTTACTCTGTCACTCTGGACTTGACTCTTCGTTCTTGCTCTGTCTTACTCTCGTCTCGCTCTTGCAGTAGTATATGTATATACTGGGTGAGTTCATTTGTATAAAAAGGGGTAGACCCCTCAACAAGCATATTATCCTATATTAATTACAATTGTATTAATCAGGAGTAATAATAATATTAATATATGTTATTTTATTGTATTCTTACTTTGATGGTAATATTTAATACATCATGTAATTAACTATAAATTATATTGATGAGTTTATCAAGTGTCCCCGTAATATACCTATACATGATAATTCAATTTGGGTACGTCGGCGTGGTGTAATGTTTAGCAAGCTTCCCTCGGTAGAACAAGTACGAGTGAGTAGTGAGTTTGATCCACACTGGATGCCCCATACTTCCGGCCTTGTGCCACATCTAAGCCGGGCTTAGAAAATCACCATATGATAATTCACTCTTCCTTCTTCTTCTGTTTAACTCTTTCTTTATTCTTGCTCTTCCCCCTCCCCCCCCGCTTTACAATTAGACTTCTTTCTATCTTCTTTTCTCTTCCCGTCTAAAAAGTAGTTAAGAGGTCAAATTGCCTGGCCTCTTACGTAAATTAATAAAGATGGTTTTAAAACAAACTTATCACTACTTTTCATTCCCAAGGTAGACCATTCTATAATCCTCCTACCACTTCTGTCACCTTATATCAATTTAAAACTATCGCTCAAAAAATTGTATTAAAAATAAAAGAAATCAAATTCCTTTGTAACTTGAGATGTGACCTGTGATTTCTGGGGAAATAAATTATAGTCATGGAACCTTAAGGTTATCTCTTTCTTAATTATTTAATACATATATATATATATATATATATATATATATATATATATATATATATATTATGTATGTGTACATAAATATATACATACATATACATATATATGTGGGTATATATATATGTATATATATATTACAGTCTCAGTTACGGTGGACTGGTCATGTCTTGAGAATGTCTAATGACAGGATACCCAAGATCCTAATGTACAGCCAGTTAGATCAGGGCTACAGGAATGTATATATATATATATATATATATATATATATATATATATATATATATATATGTATATATATATATGTATAATATGTATGTATATATCAATCTCTCTCTCTCTCTCTCTCTATATATATATATATATATATATATATATATATATATATTATTTATATATTATATATGCGCGGTACCTATTGGAAAGCGCTCAATATCAGTGATAGAGCTAACGTACTTAGATTGATGTGAGTTTTCTCACATCAATACAACTAATTATATATATATATATATATATATATATATATATATATATATATATATATATATATACCAGGTGTCACAGCAAAATTGTCCAAATTGTGTGACAGCATGTGATAATTATCCATTACATAAAATGTTTAATATCTAAAAAAAAAAACAACCAAAAAAAAAAAAATAAAATAAACACTAAACCAAGCGATTTTCTTTTACCCAGGTTTTCAGAAAAGGCGTTTAGACATCTCGACACGATTTGTTGCAAGAATCACGGAAAATCCCTTTGAGTTATTCAGCTAGAAAGAGAACAGGTTTGTGTCAGCTGATTGTTTACCCAACTGAGCAATTGTGGGAGGAAAACGATCATTCAGGACTTCAGTAACGGTACCAACATTCATGCTCTAACTTCCATCTTCAAAGTCCATTCAAGAACCATCAAGAGAACGTGGGATAAGTTTTTAAAATGTCTACATGGTAACATAGCGCCATCTATCGTAAACTTTCTTTAAACTTAATAATCCAGAAACGAAGAATTAGTGGATATGTATTTATATTTACTATTGTCCTTCATACACCCTATATATAATTGTGTATTTAGACAGCAATGCCTCTATTTATGCAAGATTCATTAAAAGCGTCTGACAAGATACTGTGGTTAATTTTTTTATTTCATTTTTCAAGTGTTTTTATAATGTTCTTCTTTTCTGGACGTAAATTATAATATTGATAATAGAATTAATAATTGCGTGAAACGGGACCAATTAATCTCTTTCCAACTGGCAAAGTCTCTCCGTACAAGCATCACTACGTTCACAAGCCGACTGCCTATTCTCTCTCGTGTGGTGTTTTTTTTTTTTTTATGCCGAGCTGATCCCGCAAAAAATTTGCATACGCCCAACCACTCTCATCAATTCTCCTAGCTCCGAAACAGTGTCTTTCTTAAATTAAGGTGTCAGGGCGGCCATATTTCTTTATGCTCTCCTTCATTCTTTTTTACATACCAGGCAGCTAAGTCATCTTCTCTTCTACACTGTCCATTTGCTTTGCAAGTCAGAAGTCTTTGTCGCCATGAGGTGATATATCAGCAAAAGTCTTCTTCTAAGCCTCTGACTTGGAAAGCCGTACAACTTGTTTAGCAATATGCTGGGCCTCACTGTAGGCTGCCTTTTTATTAGATATTTAGCGTGTGGCTTAAAAAGCAAATTACCCAATTTGCATACACCCAATCTCTCACGAATTCTCCTAGTTCCGAAACAGTGTCTTTCTTAAATTAAGGTGTCTGGGCGGCCATATTTCTTTATCCTTTCCTTCATTTGTTTTGCATATCAGGCATGTTACGTGCTCGCTTTACCACACGAGGTAAACCAGCTTTTCTACACTGTTCATTTGCTTTGCAAGTCAGAAGTCTTTGTCGACATGAGGTGATATATCAGCAAAATTCTTGCTCTCAGCCTCTGACTTGGCAAGCGTACAACTTGTTTAGCAATATGCTGGGCCTCACTGTAGGCTTCCTTTTTATTAGATATTTAGCATGGGGCTTAAAAATGCAAATTACCCAATTTGTATACACCCAATCTCTCTCGCGAATTCTCCTAGCTCCGAAACAGTGTCTTTCTTAAATTAAGGTGTCAGATCGGCCATATTTTTTTTCCTTTCTTTCACTCATTTTGCACGCCAGTTACGTTACGTACTTGCTTTTGCCACACGAGGTAAGTCATCTTCTCTTCTGCAATAATTACCCGGATTTTCATTAAATAAGATTCTTTTTTTTTAGTAATTTCACAGATCTTGGGTTTAAATAGGGATTTAGGCCTACTCAGTGAATACAGTTTCCGCAAAAAGCTTTCTGCACCCCCCTACAACCATAATCATGGCAAAGGACTAGTCCCAAACAACTAGAATGCATTAGTAATGTAACAAATAAGAAAAAATCTCTCCAAATGTCCGACTTCGTTTTTTTTTGTGTCGTTGAGAAAAGATACCTTGTATCATCAGGTTTCCATTTGGCCTGAAGGTCTGCTAATAATATAATAAATATTATTGGTCTTATTATTAATAATGATAAAATAATATAATAATAATATAATAAATATTAATGGGCTTATTATCAAGAATAATATAATAATAATATAACAATAATAATATAATGATAATGTAATAATATAATATAATAATATATAATAATAAAATAATAAAAATCTAATAATAATATAATAATAATAAATATAATAATATAATATAATATATAGTAATAAAATGATAATATAATATATAATATAATAAATATAATGATATAATAATATAATATAATAATATAATAAAAAATAATAATAATATAATATAATAATATTATAATAAATATAATAATAATACAATAAATAATAATAATAATAATAATAATAATAATAATAATAATATAATGAGAATCTCCGACTGATGTCAAATCGGTCGTATTTTGGTATCAGCATGAAGCGATCGGATGTCTAGGCACACTGAGGGTGATACAGCGAAACTGTCTGTGGATGACGGTATATATATATATAATCTTAGGAAACCAGTATAAAGTTGTAAGCCGTAAAAATCAAATAAATCAATCAATAAATCTTAGAAATTTTAGTAAGAAGGAGTTAAAAGATTTATATAAAAGAGAATCATTCATTATTAAGTTTGGAAACCTTTACTACTGTAGAGAGTTCAATTTGCAAATGTGCGCCCACACAATTGTGGCCTTATATCTGACTAGTCTAAACTGAGTAAATATAAATAAAAGACAAAACCAATCAGATATAAAAAAAATCATATTTATTTACAAATAAATAATTTCTTTACATTTATTTATTTGCGTTAATCTGTCGAAAAGTCAAGGTTCCATCCAAATTTTGGAAATAACGCATTGGAATTGTGGGGTTAGCACTCACAATTCCGATCACGTAATCACCGTTAAGTTGGAGGGGACTTCATACAACTTTCCCGTTGCAAAACAACGTTGAGATAACACTCAACACAGACTCGTAGTTACAAACGAGAAACAACGAGAAAACGCGAGACGTGACGTCGTCCATCATTTTGAACATTTCAAGAGGCTCTTTATCAGGTTGCTGCGTTTTTTCGCAAGTTGGCCGAGGGGTTTATTTTCATAGAATCTGAAAAACGAACAAAAAAAAAAAAAAAAAAAATGAAACACAAAGAAAAAACGAAATGAAAGAAAAATATTCACAATACAATGTCCCTGTTTTGTAATATTTAAATTTTGTTGATAAGCAGTGAATGTTCACTATTTACATTATTCAGATTATTGTCTTCATCTTTGTCGCCATATTTATTACAATGTTTCGGTCGTTGTACGCTCCGGCCTTCTTCAGGTGGTTGGAATGTCGAACTGAACCCTTTATTTCGCTCACTTGTTCTAGTTCCACGTGCCATGTTTAGTGCATATGAGTTTTCAATTAATTCTCCTGTTAATTCCCCCCTGAAAGTTCTCCACTGCCTTAACCGGGTATGGAACTCACACTCTTTGGGTCCTGTCACTGGATCTAACCAACGCCTTGATCCACTATGCTTGTGTCCTCAAGGACACATGGCATAGTGGATAAAGGCGCTGTAAATAAATATGGCACGTGAAACTAGAATAGTCTACCCCATTGAAATTGTATCACTGAAGATGATCTCGGAAGAAGATCGAAAATACTTAGAAAAGCGATTTTCACAGTTATAGCACATTTCTTACGTCATCTAATTCCAATACACGGAATGTTATTCGTGAGTATAAACGGATTATGTTAAAAATAAGCAGACATAATGTCTGTAATTTATTTAATCAGACATTATATATATATATATATATATATATATATATATATATATATATATATTGGTAATTTTTTAGGGATAATTTCAAGGAGGAGATTAATCCAGAGAGAGCTCAATGTAAGTAACAGAGCAATAAAATAATGATAATAAGTAAAGACGATCGTTAAAAATCTATTTCGGTTAAAATTTTTTTCATGAATATATTTAAATATACGTCTCTTCAGACCAAAGGGTTTTTTAGAAAAAAAAAATTCTTTTTTCGAAAAAACCCCTTCGGTCTGAAGATATGAATATTTAAATAAATATGTACATGAAATAAATTGTAACCGAAATGGATTTTTAAGGATTGCCTTTATTTATTTTTTATGTACACACACACACACACATACACACACACACACACACACACACACACACACACACACACATACACACACACACACATACACACACACACACACATACACACACACACACACATACACACACACATACACACACACACACATACACACACACACACACACACACACATACATACACACACACACACACACACATACACACACACACAAATATATATATTATAATTTATATACATATATATATTACATATATAATATAATCAGGAAATTAACACATATATGGAAGCAAACTCTAATGAAGACATTTGGTTTTATGTAAAATATTAACATATATAATATTATATACTTTATTATTTATAATAAAATATATAATAAAAAATATTTTATATATATATATATATATATATATATATATATATATATATATATTATAACTTTATATACATACATATTACATATATAATATGATTAGGAAATTGTATATATATGAAAGCTACTTCTAATGGAAGACATTTTGTTTTATGGTGAAATTTTGTAGATAGGTACGTGAAGAAGATGAGACGAAGTGGACATTTTTTTTTTTATCAAAGACCCGTTTCACCAGAAAAGGCTTATTCTCGCTTTGGCGTCACCAGTTTGAATAAAAAAGAAAGACAAATCTATGTGTTAGGAGAGTGTGTTCGAATCTATGAGGATAAGTAGGTTGTCGCAAATTACACTAATTACTCCAGCTTATCACTTCCTGGCTTTAGATCAGAGCAAGTCTGTATGACTCTGTGCTTGTTAGTTTTATCTCTGTTTCCCTCAGTGTAGTTTGGTATTGTAGGATTTTAATTCAAGGGCTTTTTATTATTTTTTGTATACACAAGTATACCTACATATGCATACACACATGTATACTTACACGCACACACTACATGCATCCATACATATGCATATTCTTACAGATGTGAGCCCATATATGTATCCACCCAGGCATATACATTTATTAGAGTTATTATTTTTCACACTTGTACATACATATATACATATACATACATATCCGTATATACCCGTGCAGACACGCGTATACATATCATAGAGGCATTATATATATATGGTATAAATAAAATGACAATTGGAAAAAAAGATCTTAGATTTTGCCGACGCGTTTCGTCTTCCGACTTTTTCAAGTCAAAAATGAAATCGAAATGTTCTTGTTGTTATAGTTACATTAAAAAATCCAAATTTAAAAAGATAGACGCTTCTGTCTAAGCCTTTTTTTTCTGGTTAATGTAAAAGACAGAAGCGTCTATCTTTTTAAATTTGGATTTTTTAATGTAACTATAACAACAAGAACATTTCGATTTCATGTTTGCCTTGAAAAAGTCGGAAGAAGAAACGCGTCGGCAAAATCTAATATCTTTTTTCCAATTGTCATTTTATCTATACCAATCTGTCTTGTCGACAGAATTGATCTGGGAATTTATCTATCTATCTATCTATCTATCTATCTATATATATATATATATATATATATATATATATATATATATATTTCATTCTTCATATAACCCCAATTTAATGTCATAAGTTTTATATCTGGGTTTAATTTTATAAAACCTCTTTCCGTTAAAACTAATACCTTCCACACTCCCCGGACCACCTCTTGTGCCTTTCGTCTGACTGAAACATTGAAATGAATAAATTCTGTATTAGTTTTTCGCAATTTTTTTGTAGCTTTCACAGTTAAATTTCTAATTCTGACATGAACTCAATCTATACCGGGTTTGAATAAGACTAACCAATTTTATTTTTTGGTCGGTTGAAATAACCTTATTCTCCATATGAGGTGATGTTGGATTTTTTTGTGTATTAAATACTTGCTGTATAATAATAAATATATTGAGCTCTTTTGTGTGTGTGTATATATATATATATATATATATATATATATATATATATATATATATATATATATATATATATATATACCTGTAGTTATAGGTTTGTATGTTTGGTTTAGGTATATTTTGTTTTACAGGTTATCAACCTCAGTTGGTTATTTAATACCGACAAGACTTTTAGGATAGGTTCGTTTGAACAGAATATGTACTCTTCGTAAGAAATTAATTTGTAGATCAGGATTTGTTAACCTATTTTTCTAAAGAGGGTTTATGTCAAGGGTCAAATCTTTTGCTAGATGAAATGCTCTTATTTCTACTGCAATAATTTATGTTTATACTTTCATTGTGTTTTGGCCCCAGTTTCTAGATTAACTATCTGCTTATAGGTGGGACCCTAACAAGCGCTATCACCTCGGCCACTATTTATAAATACCCATATAAACCCGTATATGTATATGTGTACCGTCATATACATTAGAATTCACACCACACAGCCACATAATATGTATGAACCCTCATTTTTCAACCAAATGGTTAGTATCAAACTAGGACAGAAATTCCTAGCTTTAATTGAAAAACACTTCTCTACCAATAGTAGACTTAGTAATATATTTAATAAGAACACCCTAAAATTGAGTTACAGCTGCACTGAAAATCTAGAAAGTATAATAAAAAACACAATAATAAAATCCTGAACAACCCCCCATGCCTGAATAGTATTAATAAAAACCCTACACTTAAATTAGACAAAAACAGTGAAAAATTATGTGATTGTAGAAACCCAGAAGAAAATAAATGCTGCGTCAAATCTGTGGTATACCAATGTACTATCTCATCCACTGAGACTCCTAATACTAATATGATATACATTGGGTCTACGAAGAATGAATTTAAAGCCAGATTGAGGTAGCATAAGTGCTCTTTCAACAATATAAATAAAAGAAATCAGACATCTCTATTTAAATATTTTTGGCATTTGAAGGAAATGAATAAAACACGTAAAGTAAAATGGAAAATTATAAACAAAACTAGAACTTGTAAAACTTGGGATAATCTTTATGCCTACATGAAAAACTACACATTATTAAGTTTCTAAATAATAAAAATCTACTAAACAATAGACATGAGTTAACGTTTTTTTGCCGACATCATCAAATCTTTGCATTGAATAATTAGCATATAAACAAACAAACAATAAAATAATTTTTTAAAATCCATAGTCCTAATAAATAGTTTAAATACCCTAGAAAAAAAGATAACCCTTTATGAAGTCGTCAAAAACAAATGTTACAGGAGTTGTTTTTTTTTTATATACACAAAACCCTTTCAGAAAAAATAAAATAAAAAATAAATAAATCTCCATAGTCACGTAAACCAGACTAGACGAAATCATCTTCCGTTTTAAATTTAGACACCCCAACCTTACCCTGACTTGACATCTATGAATGTAACTCTATACTGATACAAATTATTAACACCCTGCGCCCCTCTCTATTTAAACAATCGCGCTAGCCGTTACCATGGAAATTTTGATTTCAATAATGAATATGCTATTAAAACACGTAAATTGCTTTTCTGATATTATGGGTCTTATTAGATAGGTCGGAGAAAGAAATTAAGAAAGAGAAAGAAGGAAACAAAGAGAAAGAAAAAACAAAGAGAAAGAGGGAGATAAACAAAGAGGAAAAAGAAAGAGAAAGAGAGATAAATAAAAAAAATAAAAAAGAAAGAAAGAAAGAAAGAAATAGAAAGAAAGAAAGAAAGAAAGAAAGAAAGAAAGAAAAAAGAAAGAAAAAGAAAGAAAGAAAGAAGTAAAGAATGAAAGAAAGAGAAAGAAAGAAATACAGAAAGAAAAAAGAAAGAAAAAAGAAAGAAAAAGGAAGAAAGAAAATGCAAGTGAGCTGTAAAATGAAAAAGAAAGCAACTTTTTTTCTGACTTACTCTTTTCCAACAATAAAATTGACATTTTCATTGGAAATGGCTGCGTCCATGCGCTCTGGAATTCCGGGAAATATTTCATTGGCAGGGAATCCAATACCGGGGGCTAACCTTTCATCATAGGGTAGCCACACCCAAAGTTTACCTTCCTGCAATTTAGAGGAGACAATAAAAAATCAGTCATTTCATGGAATTTGTCAGATTGACACGCATTACGAAATATTCATTGAAATCGCACATAAAATTGAATTCAAATTTTATAAACAGAGTACAATTACAAAAAGAATCACATGATGTTTTTATAGAAAAATTATCTTCGTCCAATTGAAACGGATATATTTGTTTGTATCTGTTACGCTTAGCACACACACTTTTGAAATCAGTATTTCCTATTGAACACAGACTCCAAGCGAAAAAAAAAAAACTACATATGTAAAAAGATTTACCTTGATTAGAAATATTGTCTCCATTCCAAAACTTTCTTTAATCTTGAACGAAGCTTCGGGTTTCTTGATTTCTGAATTTAGCACATTTTTTGGGAAACCATTTTTGAGAACAAACTGTTCTGGTGCCTTTGCAAGGAATGCCCAGACTTTTGGTCCTGTAGAAATGAGATTGAAAGGGATAAGGAAATTAGCAGCCCTTAGAGAGGAAGGAGGCGGAATTCGTTAGTTTTTGTCTTAGACTAAGATTTGTTTTTATGCACTTTCATATCAATACAGGGAAGACTTTTAGGCAGATAGCGAAAGTAAGAAAGTCAAATAATTAGAAAAAAAGAAAGGCAAATAAGTAGAAAAATAAAAGAGAGGCAAATAATTAGACAGAAAGAAAGAAAGAAAGAAAGAAAGAAAGAAAAAAAGAAAGAAAGAAAAAAGAAAGAAAGAAAGGCAAATAAGTAGAAAAATAAAAGAGAAGCAAATAATTAGAGAAAGAAAGAAAGAAAGGCAAATAAGTAGAAAAATAAAAGAGAGGCAAATAATTAGAGACAGAAAGAAAGAAAGAAAGGCAAATAAGTAGAAAAATAAAAGAGAGGCAAATAATTAGAGAAAGAAAGAAAGAAAGGCAAGTAAGTGAAATAAAAGAAAGGAAGACAGGTAGAGACAGGAAGAAAGAAAAAAAGTAAAAACAGAAAAGAAAGGCGAATAAGTAGAAATAGAAAGAAAAAAGCTAAGAAAAAAAAAGTAAGGCAAATAAGTAGAAAAATAAAGAAAAGCAAATAAGAAGAAGCAGAAAGAAAAAAGGCGAAGAAAAAAAGCAAATGAGTAGAAAAAGAAAGAAAGTTAAATAAATAGAAACAAAAAGAAATAAAAAAGCGGAGAAAGAAATTAAGGCAAATAAGTAGAAAAAAAGAAAGGCAAATAAGTAGAAACAGAAGGCGAAGAAAGAAAGAAAAAGAAGGCAGATAAGTAGAGAATAAAGAAAGGCAAATAAGTAGAAACAGAAGGCGAAGAAAGAAAGAAAATGAAGGCAGATAAGTAGAGAGTAAAGAAAGGCAAATAAGTAGAAACAGAAGGCGAAGAAAGAAAGAAAATGAAGGCAGATAAGTAGAGAATAAAGAAAGGCAAATAAGTAGAAACAGAAGGCGAAGAAAGAAAGAAAAAGAAGGCAGATAAGTAGAGAGTAAAGAAAGGCAAATAAGTAGAAACAGAAGGCGAAGAAAGAAAGAAAATGAAGGCAGATAAGTAGAGAATAAAGAAAGGCAAATAAGTAGAAACAGAAGGCGAAGAAAGAAAGAAAAAGAAGGCAGATAAGTAGAGAATAACGAAAGGCAAATAAGTAGAAACAGAAGGCGAAGAAAGAAAGAAAAAGAAGGCAGATAAGTAGAGAATAACGAAAGGCAAATAAGTAGAAACAGAAGGCGAAGAAAGAAAGAAAAAGAAGGCAGATAAGTAGAGAATAAAGAAAGGCAAATAAGTATTAGGTTGGTGCAAAAATAATGACGCAATAATGTCGTTTTTTGAAGTTACGTCAAAACGACATTATTACGTCATTATTTTTGCACCAACCTAATAGAAACAGAAAGAAAGGCGAATAAATAGAAACAGTATGAAAGAAAAAAGGCGAAGAAAGAAAGAAAGGCAAATAGGTAGAAAAAGAAAGAAAGGCAAATAGGTAGAAACAGAAAGAAAGAAAGAAAGAAACTCAAATAAATAGAAAAAATAGAAAGGTCATTAAGTTGAGAATATAGGTGAACAATTCAACTAGAAAAATTGAAAATAAATACAATGTATCTAAATACAAATTAGAGACCTGTCATAATAGATCATGCCATCATAAATAAATCAATAATGTTTTATGACAATTTTTAACACCAACTTGAGATTTTTCTTGTTAATAATTTTAACCCATTCAACATCATAGATAAAAATAATATTCGATATTATGGGGTGTTCTTGAGTGAATGAGTTCGTGTGGTGTATGAGTAAATTGTAATGAATGAATGGGCCGTGAACCAGATTAACCTCTCTCCTCACACCCGTTTGGCCTTGTGCCACATGAACTTTAAAATTTCATAATAAAAATATTATGGATAAAAAAAAAAATAGTGGTTTTTATATAGTGCTTTATAGTTGAAAAATGGAACGGTAGATATCATACTACAGTAGCACTTAATAGATCACTGCAATATAGGTGAACAATTCCACTAGAAAAAAATTTAAATGAATCTAATGTATCTAAATACAAATTAGAGACATATCATAATAGATCATTCCATCTTAAATAAATCAACAATGTTTTGCGGCAATTTTTGACAAACTTGAGATACTTCTTGTTAAAAACAACATTAGGGTAAAAAGCAATTAATTTTATATATTAGGTTGGTGCAAAAATAATGACGTAATAATGTCGTTTTTTGACGTTAAAAATACGTCAAAAAACGACATCATTACGTCATTATTTTTGCATCAACCTAATACTTTTTAGACCCCAGAATGACGTCAAAATCCGCTAAAAATTTTCCTCCTTTAATAATCAGTTGCACTTCGCTTAATTTGTAATGTACAGTGTAACCCGGATATAAAAGACCCGGATATAAGAGACCTGGATATAAGAGAAACCCGAATACAAGATACTTCTTCTCCGGTCCCGACAACTCTCTTATATCCGTGTTACACAGTATATAAATGTAGGTAGAAAAAAGCAAATGTTGACAAGATAGCAAGGGTCACAAAGCACTGCCTGAGACCCTAAGTGGTTGAAAGGTTTTGAGGGTAGTACAAACCGGCCCTCTCATGGATGTAGAAGTTGGTTGGCATTTAGTGGTTCGAGTTTAAACCATTGATTTTTGTGGGTGCTTTAATAGGAACCCTGTGAAAATGCAGTATTATGGTATGTGTTGGATTGGATGGCGATGAATGGGTTCTTCTGGTGTATCAGTAAATTGTAATGAATGAAAGGGTTGTGAACCACATTAACTAGGTGTGAGATAGTCAGTGACTACCAACATTTCCTCGCCGCCCACATTTGGCCTTGTGCTACATGAAATGTAATATTTCATACTAAAAACATTATGGATAAAATTTATAATGTATTTTATAGTGTTTTATTTAAGATGTCAGAAAAAGAAATTCACTTATTTAGACAAAAAATAGAATGACGTCAAAATCCACGAATATTTCTAATCCCTTAATAGTTAGTTGTGATTAGTTTAATTTGTAACGTATATAAATTTTGATAAGATAACGAGGGTCACAAGACATTACCCGGGGTCCCCAGTCAGCAACTCTACCGCCGCGGTTGGGAGTTTCGTGGATAGTACGCACTGGTCCTATGCCAATGTATGACAATAAGAAACCCCAATGTCTTTTGTTTACAAACTGAAAATACTTACCCTTGAACAAATAGATTGTGTTTGTCAGCTTGGAGAAGGAAGCAGCATCTACCGTTTTTGGACCACGGGGGAACAGACTTATAACAAATGTCTTTCGTCCACTCAAACCACTGATAACCATTTTTCGGTCAACGAAAAGATAATCTACACTTCCGTTTACTGTGAATAAACAAATAAAATTAATTCAGGCGGGACAATTTTTTTTTTTATCATCAACGAATAATTTCTTTAATTTAACTTTAGATTACGCGATATTTATCAGTACTTTAAAAAAAAAGTTAGATTGTATAGCTAGCCACTCGTATTCAAGGATGCCCATCTACTAGGGCAGCTAGACAATCCCTATTACAGACGCTTGCTCAGGCACATTTGTGTTTATTCAAACCCCACAGAGCCCACCTGTGGTTTATACTGCAACTATGCAGTTATAGTTTCTGGGAAAGAGCGTGTTATCTAGAGTGATCAACAATTTGAACAAGACCAGCACGCTCAAGCCCTCGGCCATGATGACTTGTGACTTCGTGCTAGCACAGCTATCAACGACTCTCCAAGGTTCCGTCTACCTAATTTCACTCACAAAGCTTGGGTCAACTTGTGATATGGTTTTCAGGCACTTTCCAAAGGTGCCGCACGCTGGGATCGATCCCTCCAGTTCAATAACATCAGGAAGTCTCCTTCCTGACAAATCTCACCATATTGAGATTCGAACCCGGGTCTCATGGTCAGAATACGAACGTTCTAACCACATTATAGTTTTTAAGTTAGATTAGCTTAGGATAATTCACAGACACATCAACAATTGTTGGGTTATGTAATGTCGAATATAAATATTATGGGATGAAAATCACAATTAATTAACACAGACAGAGAGGCAAGGTTTACACGAGCGTACAAAAATAGACATACACCCTTCTGCAAATTAATTGAAACAAACGCTTTACTTTCCTTTCTTTTAATATACGGTCAGTTTTAGACTCATTGGAGTGACAGGGTGTAATCGATTTTTATTCTTTTCTCAGATTAGGTGATTTGCAGTGGTGTGCAGTAATATGAATCTAATTTCGGGGTGTATGATGAAATTTGTTTGGCCTTGAAAAATATTGCGTCATCCGTGATTTCATCAGCTTTTATAACACCCAGGCACTATTGACTTTACTGTCGATTAGTTGTCCTACGGCCATTGTCTCCAATGGATGTTACTCCAAGGAAGTGTACGAAAATTGTAACACTGCACGAACACACTGGCAAGTTTTACCAGTGAGCAAATCAAAGTACTATAGACTGGCCCGGAAACTCTCCGGATTTAAATCCAATCGAGAATCTGTGGTCAATCTGCAAGGAACGACTTCGTTGAATGGACATACGAAGTACTAACATGTGCACTGTGCCATGTTTCATTGGGAAAGTACGAAAAAAAGTAAATAATAACGAAATTATTCGTTTTGTTTCAATTATTTTGCACAAGGGTGTATGTCCAATTTACACAAGAGTTAAAAAGTTCGAAAAGACCCAATTTTTCTGTTTTTATAATATAATGTAATATCAGTTCTCCTATATGACAGGGAAAGTGCCTCCCAAAAGCTTAGCAATGTATTAAGAAAGAGGAAAATCTCGTTAGAAAAAAGGAAATTAGTTATGAACTGTTATGCAATGTTGGCCCTCTTATATGGCTATGAATGCTCGTCACATATGAGGAAGAGACTTGAAGCAACAGATATGAGGTTCTACAGAAGAATGCTAAGAATACGATAGACTGAACATGTGGTTAAAGAAGAAGTTTTAAGGAAAAGTAAAAAAAAAACGAAAAAAAAAAACTGACCCTTATATTTAGAATCATAAGGAAAAAGGTCTTCCCGACACGCAAGCCAACAATCTGCCACTGCGTGGCTGTCACCAGAAAACTGCTGGCGTTGCCATCGGCGGCCCGCCAGGTGGCCACTAGCGGTAGAATGGATATTTACAAGACAGTGAAGGTAAGAGGATCAGAGCCAAGCAGCAAGGAACCTACATAACAAGCATGTGTAAACTTATGGCTGATTGGAAGTGATGGTAAAAAAAAGTTAGTAAGATTTGCAAAAGATAGAAGGCTGTGGAGAGACACAGACAAAGAGGAAGGTTTCGATAATACAACACTCATTGTTGATTTATAATTTGAGTCGGGTTGTATTTTGCCGAGGGGGAGGCGGTTCTAAATAAAAAGATCTGACTTACTTCGCATGGCAGCGTTTATTCTTTCATAATTCTGGCCGCAGAATTTTTCTAGGTTTGAGGTTGGGGCTCTTTCACTTTTACCTGAAAAAAAAAAAAAAGGAAGAGAAAATGAATTGAGAGTTTATCATCTTTCTGCTTTCGAACATGACAAATGGAAGGGTTACATTAAATCAATTGCTAGGTCTGCTAATAGGAAAGTTGGTTCACTGTGACAGAATCTATCTTACGTATTTATAAGTCAACAATTCGTCCCTGTATTAAAGATCGCCGTCATATCAAGTCTAGTACTTCTGCTATGTATTTAGAGATTCTTGATAAAATCCAAAGAAGAATCTGCAATATTATTGGTCCTGATCTGGCATTTTCAGTTACTTTCCCACTACCATAATGTAGCTTCCCTGTGCCTATTCTGTAGATATTTTCAGGGTAATTGTTTTGACGAGCTTTTCTCTTTGGTAACTAGACTTTACGAATTTAAGCGCAGTACTAGACTGGCGGCGAGGTATCGTCCTTTTACAGTTGAAATGCCTAAATGTAACCGTAAGTGTTATGCTAACAGTTTCTTCTCTCGCACTTCTAGCTTGCGGGACTCTCGGATTTTTGCTTTCCAGTCAACTTTGATCTTCAAAAATTTAAATGCAGCGGCAATGATATTTTCTTTTCATCTAGCTAATGTCTTACCATTCATTATGTGGGAGGTATATGTGGAGATATTTTTGCCACACCCTGTACAAAAAAGAAAAATCTGCAATGTGGTCGGTGCTGACTTGGCATCCCAGTCATATTTCTACTGCGGTGATCTAGCATCTAATTTCAAAGGGACATTTGATACCATCAGGTAGCCCACCTAACGAACTTGCGCAAATATATGGCAGATCATGAGTAGTAGAGGGATAGTTAAAAAAATTACTAAAACAGAAAGTTGTGGAGAGCCATGACTGCCCACGCCCTGTAAGGACAAGGTATATAAAAGAAGATCCATGGCCGATGTGCTGAGGTTGACGGGTAGATAACATGCTAAATAAATACTTACCGTAACGTCTCTGTATTTCCATGATGTCATACGGATGGAGATTAAAATTCGGTACATATCCCGGATAGAATGGCGACATAATAGGGTCTATACCGGGTAGATGGTTAAGTCCGAGGGCGTGTCCAATCTCGTGTGTCGCCACAAATTCCAAATTTGTACCATGGTCCACTCCTACTGTCCAATCTTCGTCGTCATCAAAATGGGTCCGGCCATCGACTGGTGGGAAAGCATGAGCCAAAGTGCTACCTGGAAAAAAAAATAGTCGGAGAAAATAAAAAAAAATTTGATGTGTAAAATGCATCATTTCAGAATTTCAAACAATACGTGAGGAAAATATCATATATATATATATATATATATATATATATAACCTAAAGAGTCAGGCAGACCTACCTAGGTTTCACCTACGCGGGTCATCAGGGCGTACCCTGACGATCCGCGTAGGTGAAACCTAGGTAGGTTGAAATCTTTTTGTGTGTCTATAAAATTGCCAGATTTTTTGTAAATACGGACGTCCATACACGACATTATACTATAAAAAGAGCGGTAACTATAGTAAATTTTAAAATTACTGGCAATTTTCTAACATTTCCTACTTCGTAAGACAGTCTCCGATTGAGAGTGTTGCCAAATATCTAAACGTAACGTCAAAGGCGCTTTGACTGCACCGTCATTCAAAATTAAAAAAAAAAAATATGAAAATTCGGTACCATGACATGGCGTTTTCTTATTACTGCCGCTCATGAACAGAGATGTACAGGCTGTCAACTTCTAGGCGACATGCTCAACTGGTCAAGGTCAAACAATGGACCAACACATTTATGGTTGTCAACAAGAGATTTACTGTGGCACATTTTGATTCGCCAAGGCAAAACATGTAACACTTTCAGTCAATTAAAGTCAAAAGTCATGAGAGCTTTGCAAGGTGCAGCAATATGATAATTATTATTTTTATTTTATTTCCTTTCATTTCTGGTGTGTACACATTTCTTTCCGGGTCCCGCCTAGAGACCTAAGGTTAGAAATGGCATCATGACACTTTCCACTAACCAATTATAACACACACACACACAAACATATTTTACATTTTACATAAAACCCTTCGTAAGGTGTGGGTTGTACTTGTGAGTACAATTTTTTTTGTATTTCTTTAAGGCCTGGGCTACCAGAGACTCATTCAATGAGTCTATTGGAATCTTTTTCAATTAATCCGAGGACTCCAACTAAAACTGGAATTGTTAATGTCCTCACGCGCAACCTCGTTTTGCTTTGATATCATTGGTCTGGACAAGATTTATTATTTTTTGTCAATTCTCAAGAACAAAGAAAATATATAAATCCACTTTCATAAGTCTAGTTTTTATTTCAATTCTAATCACCGCTTTTTAAAACAATAAACATTTCTGAAGAGTGAAAGTAGTTAAGATAATAGCGGCGTCAAGGGAAAAGCCTTCCTTTTGATATACCGTTTTGACACTTATCGCAGGCACGTTTATCCATATTTTCTAAATCGATTGTCCCTGTTCGATTGGACATTGTTATCGGCCTGGACACGATTTGGATATGTGATGAGCAATATTTGATGGAAAAGCAAAGGACAGAGGCAATTTATTCTGCAATAAAACCAACTGTTAGTTACAAGCTGAAAGGTTCTCGGCCGAAGCAAGAAGAAATTAAAGACTAACTTTTGATGTCTGGATATTTGGTAGAGTTATGGCAAGTGGGTAAATCCAAGAATATTTGCGATGGAAGAAATGGAAGAAAGCATAAAATCCGTACCTTTTCCGTCAAAAGGATCCTTGTCTCCATGTTCATGTCTCTCGAAGGACAATTCCAGGTCAGCTTTTCCTGTGACCTCCCGGAAGACTAAAGGAGTAACTTCTGACCATCTTCGGAACCCTTGGCGAATAGCATATCTACGTAAGAAATAAAGCATGTGAATATTTATTGGCCAGTAAGAGTTGATTAGACTTTTTAGACAACATCAAGTGGGTGATCAGTTTAGGAGTTAAATAATAACAAAACTGAACCCTATTGGCCAGTAAGAGTTGATTAGACCTTTTAGACAACATCAAGTGGGGGATCAGTTTAGGAGTTAAATAATAACAAAACTGAACCCTATTGGCCAGTAAGAATTGATTCGACTTTTTAGACAACATCAAGTAGGGGATCAGTTTAGGAGTTAATTAATAACAAAACTGAACCCTATTGGCCAGTAAGAGTTGATTAGACATTTTAGGCAACACCAAGTGGGGGATCAGTTTAGGAGTTAATTAATAACAAAACTGAACCCTATTGGCCAGTAAGAGTTGATTAGACATTTTAGGCAACACCAAGTGGGGGATCAGTTTAGGAGTTAAATAATAACAAAACTGAACCCTATTGGCCAGTAAGAGTTGATCAGACCTTTTAGACAACGTCAAATGTGGGATCTGTTTAAGAGTTAAATAATAAAACTGAATAATAAATAAATAAATGTGAAAAATATCCATTTTGATTGTAAAAAGAATCTTCTCCTGCATCCAAAATCTAAAAAAATATAATGAGTTATGTTTTGCAAAGACCATTTCATTAAAATTGCAAATGGTCGCCAATCAAATATATGTTAACGAAACAAAAGATTCGACTACTTACAATTGCTGTTCTTGAGATATTTTCGAGTTTTTACTGAAGTTTTTTACTGACCAGGTCAATTCCTTTTTTGGCCACTTCTCGTCTCCTAAAATAAAAACCAAGCGTTAGTGTTAAAAAAAGATAATTGTACATATTTATTGAAATAAAGCTGGGTAATATGCTGTTCTTAATACAACAGGTTCGCCTGTAAGCCAGGTCATGAGTTTCCCCAGTCTTTTGAATTAGAGTAGAGTGTTATTCTTTATTTACTATTTAGGATATATATATATATATATATATATATATATATATATATATATATATATATATATATATATATATATATATATATATAGATAATATTAGTGGTAAATATACATATATATGCAAAATCCACAGGTGCATATACACACATGTATATTTTTTGAATAAAAAATTACGAGAGGATAGAATCCAGGTAGAACTCAATATCCAGGACAGAGTAAGGATATAATAAAAAGGCTTAAACACTAATATTCCATTGGTCATAATTTATTCCATTGGAATCGTATATACGATCCAATTCATCAGACCTACAAATTCAAAAAGAAAACAGAAAAAAACCTACTCCGGAAATAAAAATAGAATTTAGAGAGAGTGTAATTACACTCTCTCTAAATTCTAAACGTGACAAAAAAAAAAGAAATGTATTAGGTTGGTGCAAAAATAATGACGTAATAATGTCGTTTTTGACGTTAAAAAATACGTCAAAAAACGACATTATTACGTCATTATTTTTGCATCAACCTAATACATTTCTTTTTTTTTGTCACGTTTTTTTTGTCACGTGGTTTTATGTTTTTAAAGGTTTTATCAATAAATACTGTTCGACAATTTCTTTTATTAGCCTGCTGACCCTGTTTAAACCTAAGTATGTCTGCCTGGCTCGTTATGATTTATTCTAACACACACACACACACACACATATATATATATATATACGTATGTATATAGCTGCAGCTAGACACACCAGCACATGCACATATATATGTATATATACAAGAAGAATGTGAGTACATAGGCATATATATATATATATATATATATATATATATATATATATATATATATATATATATATGCATGTATATATATACTCATATTCTTCTTGTATATATACATATATATGTGCATGTGCTGGTGTGTCTAGCTGCAGCTATATACACACACACACACACACACACATATATATATATATATATATATATATATATATAAAAGACACGGTACGAAGCACTGGCAACTAGGTGACCTCACGGATTAATTTTTGTTCATGCATTCGCTGCGGCAAGCAACACTGGTCGCGATTCTGGGTGATGTTCGAACAATACTTTCGAAGACCGAAATGGCCGTCGGACACGGTCGAGTCAGTCCTGAGACACGGGCGAACGTCTTCCCAAATGTCGCCCAGTCTGTAAGTCCACAGATGAACGAGAAAACCGTTCGTTTTTTTTTTTTCTTTGAACGCGATAATGACAAGCGGCCATCCTTCCGTCGGAAGGGAATCGTGTTTATATTCCCAACTCCAGACTCGGAGAGGTTCCGTCTTGCTAACTTACATCGAGGCCGCACAACCGTTTCTAGAGACTGTATTATTAATTGATGTATAGTATATCATAGTTAAATTCTGATTTACAACCAAAGATAATCTGAAATTATTATCTTTGTTTATAAATCAGAATTGAGGTTGGCTGAACTATGCATCTTTAATGTGCCATTATTCTCTCTACATGTGAGATCTAGTTCATGTTGTTCTAAGTCCTCACATGATATGGTTTTTGTTATTCGGTACAGTTCCTTACTTGCATTATTTACATTATCCTCATCTTCAATGCCGTATTCACAACGTTTCGCTCGTTGTACGCTCCGGCCTTCTTCAGGTGATTGGAATTTCGAACCAAACCCTTTATTTCGTGTAATCATAATATCTCATCTCAGAGAAAGTTACAGTTCTTTATTTGTGATTATGTAGCGCCAGACCTCAAGGTTCTGAAAAGTGTGCTCCTCATCATTAGATACAGTCTCACTCAAAGCCAGTTGCAACCATTGATCTGAGAAAGCGGTTGTATACAGCTGACGACATCGGGAAGGTAGTTGATGAAAATAACGAAGAGCCCCGGAAGACAACCACATGAATGTAAAAAGATGTAGAAGAGTGGCCGTTCAAGAGGATATTGATTACGTGATTTGATAAGAAAGATTCTTTTCAGCACTGTAATATATGTTTCCCAATGAATATGCTGACCAACCTTAACATGTCAATATTTGTATTCCTTCGGTGTTAGGATTGGACAACCAGGTCAATATTTTCAACATATTCACATAACATAAATATTGGGACCGCTTCGTTCTTTATTCTGTCTACCTGGTAATTCCTGGTAAATAGGCTTCAGACTAGTGGAGCCGTTATAAATGCCTCTGTTTCCGCTTTTATCCACGTACTATTCATCCATTGATAGGTCATTATTATTAACTAGTAGGCTTCGTCCTCTCGGTATCGCTTCGCAAATAAGATATCTTAACTACTTGAAATCTTTGAAACAAAAATTTTAAATAAACATTTCATTCATAAATTGGCTTGTTATAGTTAAAGAAAGTTTTACAAATAGATGCCTACTTGTTGAAGACAAAGTAAAATGCAAATTTCAAACATTTTTATGCACTATATAAGACAATATTCCCAAACAGAACTATTTTTGATATGAAAATCAAAACAATCCACGAATAAAAGAACAGTAATGAAGAACAATTAATTAATGATATATACTTTTTAAAATGAATATGCAAATTAGTTAAACCTGAAAAGTTATATCGTCTATACGTAGATAATATAAAAATATAGATATTGAACAGCGGTTGTGTAATTTACTATTAAGTAGATTTGGGGCCCTTTTAACTTCAGAAATCGTTGGAGAATTGAGCTTCAATTTCGTATTTATTCATATCGGTATTGTAATTTGCACAATGATGGTTTTCACATCCTGGAGATAATATCAAAAAACCCATATGCCAACTTTCCCTGAATCTAAAGAATAAAAATCTAGCGCGTTTTGGCTTCTTACCTTGCTTGAGATTGGCGGGCATGCCGGCTGGTGTTTCGGTACTGAAGATATCTTTCACTCCGCATCGTGATTGTTCCATTTTCTGCTGTGTTTCTTCATCCAAGACTCCAGTCACTTTTAATCCGGCAAATTCCTGAAAATTTCTGACAGAAGAGAAAAATGAAATAATAATAATAATAATTATTATTGTTATTATTATTAAAGAAAAAAGATTGATTTAACTCTTCAAATATTTGTTAAGAGAAAAGCGCGATTTAAGAAAAAATAAAGAAAAGAAAAAACAATGTTAAACAATATTTCGACTGAATGTCTGTCTTCTTCAGGTTATTTAAAAAAATTCAAATATAAAAATATATACGATATATACTTGCGACTATATATACTATATATACTATATATACTAAAAAATATACTATATACTATATATACTATATATACTAAAAATATATACTATATATACTTGCGACTATATATACTATATATACTATATATACTTGCGACTATATATACTATATATACTTGCGACTATATATACTATATATACTTGCGACTATATATACTATATATACTTGCGACTATATATACTATATATACTTGCGACTATATATACTATATATACTTGCGACTATATATACTATATATACTATATATACTTGCGACTATATATACTATATATACTTGCGACTATATATACTATATATACTTGCGACTATATATACTATATATACTTGCGACTATATATACTATATATACTTGCGACTATATATACTATATATACTTGCGACTATATATACTATATATACTATATATACTTGCGACTATATATACTATATATACTTGCGACTATATATACTTGCGACTTTTGAAAACATAATTGTTTTTTTTTTTCATCTAATTATTATTTATATTATTTTACTTTGGGATTCATTCATGTTTTATTAATTTTAAATAATACTCTTTGAATTCAACTGAACTAAATAGCAGGGTAGACTGGCTTCTCTAGCCTTGAATGGCAACCAGTCAAGGGATTGGGAAGCCACTCCACATCAAAAGATCATGACATTTCACAGATATTGCAAAAAAGGAGTCTGCGGAGAGCCCCAACCGCTTTCTCTTAGGTTCGGAATAAAAGGGTAGGTTGGAATTAAAGGGAGTGGCTGTTCTACATCAGACGGGAGATTATGTCCTGAAGGGTCAATGCAACAGAGAGAAAAATGTACTTATAACATCGTTGTCATTATTATTATTAAAATTATCATTATTAGTATCATTATTATTATTATTACAAAGTTAAAAAAGAGTGCAATTTGAAAAAGATACAGAAAAGAAAAAAAACACAGTGTTTGACAATGTTAAGCAATATTTCAACAGAATATCTGTCTGTCTATATTTCTGAGATGAGGTATTATGTACACTATTTACATTATTCGGACTATTGTCCTCATCTTTGTTGCCATATTTATTATAATGTTTCGG
Source organism: Acanthosepion lycidas (assembly GCA_963932145.1). Classification (NCBI taxonomy): domain Eukaryota; kingdom Metazoa; phylum Mollusca; class Cephalopoda; order Sepiida; family Sepiidae; genus Acanthosepion; species Acanthosepion lycidas. The sequence continues at coordinate 10,887,573 of OZ010614.1, forward strand.
TCCTTCAGTATCAGTCTATATTTCTGAGATGAGGTATTATGTACACTATTTACATTATTCGGACTATTGTCCTGTTCTTTATCGCCATATTTATTACAACGTTTCGGCCTTTCAGTATCAGTCTATATTTCTGAGATGAGGTATTATGTACACTATTTATATTATTCGGACTATTGTCCTCATTTTTGTCACCATATTTATCACAGCGTCTCGGCCATTCAGTATCTGTCTATATTTCTATGATGAGGTATAATGTACACTATTTATATTATTCGGACTATTGTCCTCATCTTTGTCGCCATATTTATTACAACGTTTCGGCTGTTGTACGCTCCGGACACTTGGCATAGTGGATAAAGGCGTTAGTTAGATCTAGTGATGGGACCCAAAAAGTGTAAGTTCAATACCTGGTTATGGCAGTGGAGAACTTGGTGAGGGCAATTAACAGGAGATAACTGACATCCATTAAACATGACACGTGGAACTAGAACAGTCTACCCCAGTGTGCGAAATAAAGTGTTCAGTTCAACATTCCAACCGCCTGAAGAAGGCCGGAGCGTACAAAGGCCGAAACGTTGTCATAGATATGGTGACAAAGATGAGGACAATAGTCTGAATAATGTAAATTGTGTAGAATGTCGGTCTTCAAGTTATATTTAAACAAGTTTTTCAAGTATAGAAATATTAGGTTGGTGCAAAAATAATGACGTAATAATGTCGTTTCATGACGTAATTTTTAACGTGAAAAAACGACATTATTACGTCATTATTTTTGCACCAACCTAATATATAAATCTGCATTTTCTGATGTTTTTTTCTTTTCTTTATCTTTTCTTAAATTGTCTTGCTTATACTTACGTAATATCATTAATGTCAATAATATCAACCACGAACACGGTCATAATGTTTGGAAAATAAAACATTCATTAAACAATGCATATATCCGGCTTAAAAGTAAAATAAAGTTCAATTTTGATAATGACTAAAAGTATAGCCGAAAGTGCTTGGAAAATATCCGAACAATTTTTACATAATTCATATGCCGAAAAGAAATTTTTTTTTTTCGAAAACATGAGAAATTATATAAAAACTCAACCATCACACCTTGTCAGTCGTTTTCAACGAAACTTGCATATATATATATATATATATATATATATATATATATATATATATATATATATATATATATATATATATATATATATATATATATATATATTGAAATAATTGTCGGACTTAGTCCATTTCGTTGTTCTGTTATCATTCATGCTTCCTGTTCCCTAAAATACATTATATCGAACAGCAGCAATCTATAATAAATCTTTTTTTTTTTTTAATATTGACAGACACTTCCGTGACTGTGTAAGCAAAAGATCCTTAAGAGGCAATAAAATTCACTTACTTAATGGCTGCATTTATTACTTCTGGTTTTCGGTCCTCTCCACGATTCGATCCATGACTTTTTTGCAAATAGCCGTACTTTTCGAGAAAGGCCTGACAAAATTAAAAAAAAACAAAACAAAACGAAATATAAGTTAATATCATAAATCCGAGGGTCATTCAATAAATAAGTTGAATTTTTCAGTATAAGGACTTCTAATACAGATAGAAGTTTATTTTATTTTATTTTATTTTTATTTATTTATTTATTTTTTGTTTTACTTCTTTTTCACATGAATTTAATTTCTTTTGCAGATTAAAAAAAAAACTTTGAGAGTTTTGGGATGCAGAAAGTGAGTTCAATCCTCATAAGATTGTTTATCAGTACAATTTGGTACCCTATCAAGTTACCATGAGTCAATGCCTACGTTGGGATATTTGCGTATTTAGTGTTGCGGGCCCAGTAACGTTTCAAGTTTCAAAATAAATCTGAGGGCGAGTCAAAAAGTAATGCAAATTTGTTATATATATATATATATATATATATATATATATATATATATATATATATATATATATATATATATATATATTAATGTAAATATATATAATAAAATAAACGAAATTTACATTAAATTTGACTCGCCCTTTTATATATATATATATATATATATATATATTATATAATTTGTGCATTTAGGCAGCAATCCTTTTTTCATACACATTTCATTGAATATGACAGACAAGGTGCTTTTATTTAGTTTTTTATACAATTTCTCATGCGATCTAATAATTTCTTCCCTTTCGGATGATAAATTATAATATTATTAGATCACATAAGAAATTCTATAAAAAAAATAAATAGAAGCACCTTGTCTGTCGTATTCAATGACACACACACACACACACACACACACATATATATATATATATATATATATATATATATATATATATATATATATATATATATATATATTATAGTGTGTGATGGATAAATTGTCGTCTAAAATACGCAAAAATGAAAATAACACTGACATTTAACCGACATATTTACCAAATTTACCGAAAAATATTGTGAAATACTAATGGGTAAATTTATTCAATAAAATCGCCATTGGCCTCAACCTCGGCCTCAACCTCGGCCTCCAGACAATTTCGGAATCTCCTGTATCTCTTCTGGACGGTCTCCTTGTTTAAGTTGGTAAATTCTGCCATAATCCTTGCCTTCAATTCATCTTTCGTGTTACAAGAGGTTTTGTTGGCTTCTCGCTCAACTGCACCCCACACATAATAATCAAGGGGGTTGCAGTTTAGAGATTTAGGTGTCCAGAAGTAAGGGGTGATGTGGTCGCAGAAATTGTCTGACAGCCATGACTGGGTTCTTCTGCTTGTGTGCCATGATGCAAAGGCCTGTTGCCAGACATAGGGTCTTCCAGAGAACTACCCCCTTAAAGTACTTGATGTAGGCCTCGTGTTGAGTCTGAGGCCCCGTAGGAAGATGAATGCAAGCAGAATGTCGCCATCACTAGTGATCATATCAAACACCTTCGTAATCACCATTAGACACACCCAATTCTCTCCGAATCATCTGCACTGTTCTCAGATTGACACCCAAACACTCTGAAATGTTTGTATTGAAGCTTCAAGTGCAAATCCTAAGCATGTCGATTCTAAATTTCTGGGGGAGTGAATTGTGTCGTGGTGCTCTTTTTCTCACAGGTGGTGCCCAACTGACCCTACTATACTGTGCAATCCACAAAATCAAAAACAAGAAACGTGCATGCGCGAAATTAAATGAAAAATATATAGAAAATAGGAAAGAACTCGTTAGGTAAATAATCCAAAGTTCTTTAGTATTTTAGTTATTATTTTAAAAAAATAGTGCTCCATACAAAAGTAGAGCATAAATATAATTATTTATTTAAAAATATGATTCCAACACGCTACATAAGAGTTCCCATGTTTCAAAACAAGAGCCGAAAACTTCAATATAATTATTTGAATTAAATTGAATTAAAGTAAGCTCTGTTCCATCTTCAAGCGAAATTTTTTTTTGGGGGGTGGATAACTTATTTCTGAAATTTACGTGTTTTAATGGCATATTCATTATTGAAATCAAAATTTCTATGGTAACGGCTAGAGCAATTGTTTAAATTCCCCAAAAAAATTTCGCTTGAAGATGGAACAGAGCTTACTTTAATTCAATTTAATTCAAATAATTATATTGAAGTTTTCGGCTCTTGTTTTGAAACATGAGAACTCTTATGTAGCGTGCTGGAATCATATTTTTAAATAAATAATTATATATATATATATATATATATATACATATATATATATATATATATATATATATATATATATATATATATATACTCTTAAGGTTAATTGTAAAGAAGAATGATTTGTTTAGTCTTTGTTGGCTACCAGTCTATGAGTAAACCTTTTCAAAACCGTGGAAAAGGCAACGAAAAAATACTGCCCTATCTTTCCCAAGAACACTTATGAAAATAATCAGTTTACAGATACAGATAAAGTAAAGGAAGTTATGGAGAGCCACGATCGCGTTCGTACGGAAGATAAACGTTTTATCATCAACGCTCAGTACAATTATCTACACCATACATTTAACTACGATGCTAACACTAAAATATTAAGCGTCCTGGGTATGACGATAAACTACATCCGTGTCCAGGGTAAGACGATAAACTACGTCCAACAGTAAGGCCTCTGATCAGGATGTTTTGAGGAGCGTGGAATCACCTCTTAATTGCTGGTTTTCCCAGGTCCACCCTGACCCGAAGTGGTAGTACCTGTTAGGGTTCAGTTACAGACAAACAGTTAACCCCGAAACTGAGGCAAAAAGCATTATAAAAGCGTAAAAATAGGTTTTAATACCAGAAATAGTTTTAAAAAATATTACCAGCAATACATTTTGAAAAAAAAAAAAAATATTACCAGCAATACCTTTTTTGAAAATAATATTACAAGCTATACAATTTTGATGAAAAAAATATTTCCAGAAATAGATTTTTGATAAAACAAAAATATTACCAGTAAAAAAAATTGTCTGTATTAAATGATCCATTGAGGTTGATTTGCCGTAAAACAAACCAAACCAAACCAAACCAAACTAAAATACTACAAGTGTGAGTGATGCTGAGGAAGTATATTTTTACTGCTGTGCCGTTAATGCGTTGATCCCCAGTGAGGATTGATCTCATTCCTGAGGAGTGTACTGTTAGATATAAAGGAAAACTTCCACTTACCGTCGCTTTGTCACCAGCTGTACAGGCAGCAAACAGCGTCGCCATGATAACGAGGAATGCCAAACGTCTTGCTTCCATTTTTTTTTCTTTGGCGGGTTGCAAACGAGGGGCTTTCTTTTTTTCTTATTTTCTTTTTTAAAAAAAATTCTTACGGCTAAATGTTTCCTTACAAAAAATCGTCCCTCTTTATATGTTATCGCTGTTGTTAAACACAACTTTAAAGCAAACACTATCTATACGCTGAAATGAGATCGAAAGGTATGAACAAAGATTAAACAAAGTCTGGGCAGAAGATTAATCTATTTCTAGACTACCGTGTCCGTGCGTGCTATATTTGTATATATACGATTTACCCTTTGCTGGGCACTTTGTTTAAATATGTAAATTAATGAATGAATTGTATGTAAATAAATAGATATTTCGTTAATAAATAGATCAAATAAATAAGTGAATTTTCTCGTCTGTTTCTTGTTGACAGACACGTTCTTTAGGCCTGGTATCTGTTCACAGCCTCTTTGTCATCTATACTCGTTCGGCGATGTCTGCTCCTTTTATAATAAGTGACGCTGAACGGGATCTGCTTAAAATTGCAGCTCATTCATACACACCTACATTAGACATCCTGTTGTCATTCTTTTGCAATGAACAGTGTCGTTGTGAAATAGTAGGAAATTATTTTCCTTGTGGTTTGTGTGGTCTGCGTTCTTGCTTAATTCATCGTGTGGGATTACCCACTGGTTTAAAAGGCAAAAAAAAAAAAAAAGGAAAAAAAAAAAAAAGAAAAAATTCTTTAATGTTGAATAAAAGAAAGAAATAAGATCCATCGGAAAAGAGGGACAAAATAATATTTTACGCAAAAAAAGAATCTTATGCTTAATAATATTATTTTCTTTAATGTCAAATTCAAATTTCAAATAGCCAGAAACGTGCGTGTGGTGTAATAGCTCGAGATAAGAACTCGACAGAGCTGAGTTCAAATTTCAGTCGAGTTCATTGCATTTGCTTACGGGCAAATACCCTTAGGAAAATTGCGAATCCATCTATTCTCTTCCAGCTATGGGTTAAATAGCAGAACAGCGAATAACCTTAGAAAAATTGCGAATCCATTTATTCTCTCCCGGTTATGGCTTAAATAGTAGGACAGTTAAAACCTTTAGGAAAAGTGCAGATCCAGTTCTTCTCCCCCGGCTATGGGTTAAATAGCAAGTCAGTGAATACCCATAGTAAAAGTGAGAAACCACCTGTTCTCCCCAGGCTAAGGTTTTGCGAATCCATCTATTCTCTTCCAGCTATGGGTTAAATAGCAGGACAGCAAATACTCTTAGGAAAATTGCGAATCCATCTATTTTCCTCCGCATACGGGTTAAATAGTAGGACAGTGAAAACCTTTAGGAAAAGTGCGGATCCAGCTCTTCTCTCCCGACTTGTGGTTAAATAGCAGGAGAGTAAATACCCTTAGAAAAAGTGCGAATCCACCTCTTCTCCCTCGCTTATGGGTTAAATAGCAGAACAGACTGGTTGCCACAATCGTACTTGGCATGTCTTGAGTCAGTGAATTGATAAAATTATATATTTCCACACAAAGGCATTGCCCAACGTGAGAATGCATCGGGTCATAAAAAAAAGCTACGGCTGAAATTCTTCGGTCGTGTGTGTTGAGCATTCTGCCGCAGGCGGAGGAAGCATTCACCTTTTGTAATATTAAGAAACCGAAGCTTAGAAACACGACTACAGTCCGTTTACACTATCTGATGCTCGTAAATCGGTGTAGGACAGCTCAGCACCGCCGACTGAGCGCCGGAAAAACTCATGCCTAAAACAACTCAGTAAAAGAAAAACATATTTTTTTTTATAACAAAATAAAAGTAATTTTTAAGGATTAAATTAATATTTTCTTCAAATAAATCATTTGAAAAGGCATTATGTAAAATATCAACCAGTTTTTGGGGTTTTTAATTATCTATATAAATAAATGCGAAATCAAAGCTCACTTCTCCTACGAATTGTGAGATTGAAAGATCCCAACCCTACTTTAAAGTACTTTGTATTTACTCAACCCTCCACGAGATCAGGTTGTGACACAAGGTCGATTTAATGTGGGGAGCATGAGCGCCTACACCCAGGCCAAGAACAAAAATTCCCTGAGCCCCCGCAACCGTCGGTAGCGCTACCTCGGTGCGTACACCGATCCCTCTCTCAAGTGCAATGAGAGGGTGCGGCTTAGGGCACCTGTTCCGCAGGGCTGGGCACCTCTCAGTATAATTTTTCTCAGTTGCGACTCTCTGCCCAAGGACATAGACTCAACTGAAAGATAAAAAAGTAATTTGTTACTAACTCCTCAGGAGAGGAATTGATTTTTCTTGACTTCCCATATATATATATATATATATATATATATAAAGACATTTTTATGTTTATACATTCTTTTCATGGATACAAATATTTAAGTAAATACTCTGTTTATAATAAACAGTATTAAACAACATTTACCGGCCTGAATGTCGGATAAATTTTAACAGAAAATATACGTCCTCCGACAGGATTCGAACCTGTGTCCTATACGGAACCGTCAATTAGCTTGACGTGCCATTACCGATTTGTCCACAGAGGCGAGTTCGGTTAGCAAGGTCGAATTTACTGTATTTAAACTTCAATCATCCATGAATCTCTCACGTACATTCATATCTGCTCATGGCGTATCAATTGTAAACAAATGACGTCACACATTATGAAATGGACAAAGTCCGACAATTATATATATATGTAAAGGCGAGTCAAAATTAATGTAAATTTTGTTTATATTATATATATTTACATTAATTTTGACACGCCCTTATATATATATATATATATATATATATATATATATATATATATATATATATATATATATATATATATATATTTGCATTACTTTTTGACTCGACCCCAGATTTATCTTGGAACTGGAAACCTTACCGGGCTCGCAACACTAAATACGCAAAAAATCCCAACTCTGGTCATAGCTGATCAAAGCTGGTCTAAGCTAGGCATTGCTGTGATACTACCAGTGTAGGGACGGATCCCTGCGGCCGGTAAGTATCACAATGTGTATACCACTCGAGGGAGAGGGTTTTACGCACTAGGTATTTAATCTCCCCACTAAGATGAGTTGTGACACAAGGTCTTTTTAAGGTGGGGACCCGAGTGCGTACACCCGGGCTAGCAACAAAAATTACTCACAGCTCCAGTAACCGATCCCTCTCTCTGGTGCAATGAGATAGCGCAAACTCGGGCAGCTGTTCCGCAGAGCTGGGCACCTCTCAGCATAATTTTCCTCAGTTGCGACTCGGTTCTTTGACGGAGTCGCCTCTGAGTGCACTCTCCCCAAAAACAAAGACGCAACTGAGAGATGATAAATAGATATTCACTCCCCTTCCCCACGAGGTCAGGTTGTGACACAAGTTCGGTTTAATGTGGGAAGCCCGAGCGCGTGCACCCGGGCAAGGAACAAAAATTCTCCGAGTCCTCGCAACTGTCGGTTGCGTTGGCCTCGGTGCGACCACGGATCCATCCCTCTGGTGCAACGGGAGGGCGCGGCCTCAGAGAGCTGTTCCCCAAGGCTGTTCACCCCTTCAGTATAATTTTCTCAGTTGCGACTCTGTTCTTTGAGGAGTCGCCCCTGAGCGCGCTCTGTCCAAGGACAGAGACACAACTAAGATATGATAAATGGATGTTACAAACTCCTGGGGACGAATTTGCTCACTTAAAGCTCAATATATATCTACTTGTAGGCGATATCACTTTGCAGGTTTGATTAATTTGTATACTGATTTAAAAAAATTATATTTTATTAATCAGCTGTCCTTCATTACTGTTCTTTTATTCGAGGATTCTTTTGATTTTCATATCAAAAATAGTTCTGTTTTGGAATATTTTTTTATATAGTGCAGAAAAGTGTTCAAAATTTGCTTTTTACTTGGCCTACAACAAGTTGGCATCTATTTGTTAAACTTCCCTTAACTATAACAAGACTGTCCCCACGCCCGACCAATTAATTTCTTCTGTCTTTTGTTATATTCTTTGGACAAATATATTGAATGTCCACAAACCTTTCAATACTTCATCAATAGTGAACATTAATCCCATAGAAAATCAACTAATTCTTCCTAGAAAAATTACCAGATAGGGGGCGGGCGAAACCTACTAGTTTTTAATCAAGTAAAACTTGAAGAAATTTATTTTTTAATAACGTAAATTGACATATAAAAAAAAGAATTTCGATTTACCTTATTAAGAAATAATTAAAAACAAGTGTGTCTTATTTAATTATTTTATATATATCAACTTTATTAAAAAAAATAAATTTCTTTACGATTTATTAAAAATAATTAAAAACAAAAAACTGGTTCATATTTTACATAATGCCTTTTCAAATATTCTCTAATTAATGTTTGAATCATTAATAATTTACTTTTATTCGGCTATAAAATAAAAAGTTATGTTTTTCTGGCGCAGAGTCAGCGGTGTTGAATTGTCCTTTTCCGCTCGTAAGTAATCAAACATAATCGTTTTGAACAGGTTCAACGTGATTTGGCAATATTAAGACTGATTTAAGAATTAGTGTCATTCAGCCTTTTTTTCTTTTATTACGATAACAAAGGAAGGAAAATGACAAAGCTGCTTTTAAAACGAATTAATATATCAGATGTCTACAAATACAAACCAAAACATTGACATATGTATTATAAAAATCTGATTTATATTTTGAGGTAAGTTACTGTAACCCTCCTCCCCACATGCAAAGGTACGCACACACAGACACAAATATACACACATGTACACACACACACACGTGTACACTGAAACACACGCCGAACATATCTTAGTAAGATTTTTGATAGGAAAAACTTAAAGAATGAAGCGATTTTCAATGCAGTTTCCGTTTTAAACATTATAACGTGAGATCTACATTTGCGCCTGCCCCGATACTAATGGTCCAATTTATATTTCTGAGGAATAAAGCAATTTTCACTCTGATTTTCAACTTAATAATAACAAAGTTGTGTCAGCGTTCGCGCTCACCTTGATAATAATAATCCAAGTTTTATACCATTTTATATACTTGTTAACAGAGCTGAAAAGAAACCCATAGCAACGTTGAAAGAAAAGAAATGAAAAGATATCTAATAGTGTGGGTTCTGCGTCCATTCCTACCCTGATAATATTAGGTTGGTGCAAAATTAATGACGTAATAATGTCGTTTTTTGACGTAACGTCAAAAACCGACATTATTACGTCATTATTTTTGCACCAAACCTAATAATAATAATAATAATCCGATTTTTGTATGCTTACTACAAAAGGGAAAATGAAAGTTCTATCAACATTGAAAAAAAGAATGGAAATGAAAAGATTGCTAATGGTTAGTTTGGGGTCTGGGTCCACTGTCACCCTGATAATAATCATCTGATTTTTGTATGTTGGTTACAAAAGCGAGAAAAGAAGTCATATCAACATTGAAATAGAACTGAAAAGATTACTAACAGTGTGAGGTCAGCATCCACACTCACCGTGAAAATAATGATCTGATTGTTGTATGTTTGTTTCGAAAACAGAAAAGAAAATCCTATCAATATTGAAAGATATATATATATATATATATATATATATATATATATATATATATATATATATATCGTGTTCCAATAACTAGGACCGATTTTAAATGTGAATTAAGTTTAAGCGTTTCATGATTTTTTCTTTCAGATTTAACAACTTGAGTCTTTGGTAATTTCAGCCATGGAAAGATTAACAATCAAACAACGTGTTAAAATTATTGAAGTCTATTACGGAAATGGACGTTCAAACAGAATTTGAATGAGAAGTTCTCAGGTCGCATCATTTCTCGAAACAGCGACATCAATTGGCCACCACGATCGTGCAACTTGACGACTTTAGATTTGTTCCTTTGCGGTCATCTCAAAAGTAAACTCTATGCCATGCGAACAACAATTCAACAGCTGAAGGAGGAGATAATAAGGCATATTGGTGAGATCGAGGAGCAACTATGCAGAGACGTCATCAAAAATTTTGACCATCGAGTGGAGGTGTGCCATGTCGAACATTTGGGCGATATTATTTTTCACACATAATTAACATGACGTAAATAACATGATTCAATAGAGAAATAAATAAATTTTCACTAACAACACTGATTTATTTACTGCTGACTTTGTTCCGTTTTAATGAAACACCCTTTATAAATGGTACTCGTGATATGCTTAAAACTAAAATATCAGCCATTTTGATCAGACACTTTGATTCGATCAGGCTGGGTTCAAAGTGTAGAATCAGTTTTCCACATCTTTAATGGTAATGATCATTTTAACCGTTCCCTTATAAGGAAACATTCAATATTCATTGAGCAACGAGCCAGTGCTGCTGCAGATGTTACACTTTTGTTCGGTTAGGAAGGAAACTCCCATCAATAGTGGAAAGAGTGATAACAGCGACTGGGCTTGAGAAGAGAAAATGACAGAATCAAAATGTTGACATTCCACACGACTTGAAACAAAAGGTTATGAAGGAAACTCCCATCAATACTGGAAAGAGTGATAACAATTACTGGTCTTGAAAAACCTATGTGGATATAAAAGTGGGTGATCAATTCTATATTACCATCAATACATAAATTGATCCCTCACTTTTTGACTATGGTAGTTTCTATACATTGTGGACTTGCGTTACAGAATGACAAAGACCTTTGCCAAATTGCAGAAAACACATCACTTGAGGTTTTTCAAAAGCAGCAACAGCCAAAATGGATTTCACATGTTACTCGAAGAGAAAATAATGACAGGATCAAGATGTTGACGTTCCACACTACTTCAAACAAGAAGATAGGAAGGAAACCCCGATCAATACCGGAAAAGTGATAACATTTTGCAGACTTGAAAACGTATTTTCATAAAAGATTGTTTTAATAGAAGCATTATTATTTTTTACAATGCGGTTCCCTCTGTAAAGGCCCAGGAGCCACTCGAGGTAGAGGGTTACAGATGAAGCATCCTCTTGGGAGTCGGTTCCACAAAGCAGGTAGAGGGCTACAGAGTAAGAAACACGGTTTATGCGGATAGCTGGGGAAGCTAACAGTTAACCCTGTAGGTTAAGATTGTAGCGATAGGGGAAGCATTCTCTTGGGAGTCGGTTCCACAAAGCAGGTAGAGGGATATAGAGTAAATGGAACAGTTTATGCGGATAGATGGGAAAGATAACCGTTGACTCTAGATTTGAACGTTAAGAGTGTAGTGATCAGGAAAACATCCTCTTGGGAGTCTGTTCCAGAGGGTAGCGGTTCACGGGAAGAAGCTGCTCGAGTGGAACTTACATCTTATCAAAAAAATACAAAGGTAATGAGGGTGGTTCGCTAGAATGGGCGTGGCATGGCGGGCCTTAGCCTTGAAGGTTAGAACTGATGGAACCAAGGAATGTAGTTTGTCTGAGCATTTTCCCTGGAAATAGCGATAGAGCAGCGAGAGGCTTGCAACTTTTTGACTGTGGGAAAGTGGTTGTAGGATGGAAAATTATTCGTCCCCCACAAGGACGCGGTATTACTGGTTGATCGGTCAATGAATGTCGAATGTTTTCTTATAAGGAAATTACAAATATTACCATTTCCATTCGAGATGAGGAGAACAGATGCTACACTTTGATCACATCTCGTTGTCCATGGAGTGAAGAAAATCTTAACGAGTAGTACTGACTACTCGGTCAATGGGTGCTGAATGTTTCCTTATAAGGAAACGGTAATATTAGCATTAACATTATCATTAATCCAATTTTTGTCTACGACAGCATGAACGAGCGGAGACACGTTGAAAATTAACGGAAAGAGACAATTTATCAACGCTAATTCAACACTGCCGAATGAGCTGTAGATTTTTCTTCAAATAAGGCATTATTTAAAAATAATTACCTCCCCGCTCAAAGCGGTTCATATTTTACATAATGCTTTTTCAAATGTCTTATTTGAAGAAAAATATTTACTAATTAAGGTTTTAACTCTTAATAAATTATTTTATTTTGTTATAAAAATATGCTTTTCTGGTGCTGACATGTTTCAATCCTGAGTTTTTTTCTGGTGCTGATTTGGTTAAGTCCTGAGTTTGATTTTTTTTTGGTGCTGAATTGTCTCTGATACTGAGTTGTCTCAGTCCTGAGATTTTTCTGGTGCTGCGCTGTCTCAGTCCTGAGTTTTTTCTGATGCTGAGCTGTCTCAGTCCTGAGATTTTTCTGGTGCTGAGTTGTCTCAGCGCTGAATTTTTCTGATACTGAGTTGTCTCAGTGCTGAGTTTTTTCTGATATTGTTTTGTCTCAGTTTTGAGATTTTTCTGGTGCTGAGCTGTCTCAGTCCTGAGATTTTTCTGATACTGAGTTGTCTAAGTCCTGAGTTTTTTCTGGTGTTGAGCTGTCTCATTCCTGGGTTTTTTTCTGATGCTGAGCTGTCTCAGTCCTGAGATTTTTCTGATACTTAGTTGTCTCAATCCTGAGATTTTTCTAGTGCTGAGTTGTCTCAGTGCTGAGTTGTCTCAGTGCTGAGTTGCCTCAGTGCTGAGTTGTCTCAGTGCTGAGTTTTTTTTCCGGTGCTGAGTCAGCGGTGTTCAGTCAGCGGTGTTGAATTGTCCTGTACCCAAAATTAATGGCGGTATCAATCCTCGTAGGCGGCTAGATCTTTTTCAGTCCTTGCCAAAGAGCATCGTTGACAAATTTTAAAAATTAAACAATGTTTGTTTTAATAATTTCACCGCAAGCAAGGCGATAATTCCATTAAGACGTAAGGGTACAGGCAATGAAAGAGACTGAGAAGACTTTAGTGAGGAGAAATGAGGAAAGGACAATAAAGGAAAAGGGTTCAGGAAAACAGAAGATGGCGATTGACTTTGCATTTACTTTAAATTTTTGAAGATTGTAGTTGATAGGGAAGCAAGTAATAGGAAGGGAGTTTCATGGCCGAGAAGCGCGAGAAAAGAAACTATGAGAATATAAGAGGCGATTGATTGCATTTATCTAGTTTAACAATAACACAATGAAACCAGTTGCCAATGAAGTAGCCGATAGGCTGTAATAAAGAGACTGAAAACACCAAGAATGAATTTGATTATTCGAACAAAACTTCGAATAATAGTATAGATATGCTTCTATTTTAATAAAGTTAAACTTCTGTTTATAATCAGCTGGACAAACACATATATACGGAGTGGTAGCACCTGTTAGGGTCACAGTTCCTTTTTGTGATAAAAGTACCGGCGAATCTATTTTTTATAAAAAATTACTAACAGTACATATTTATACTAAACCTTCTAACAACTTATTTCTATAGTAAAATTACCGACAATGCATTTTATAGTAAGATTACTGCCGGTACATTTTTATAGTAAAATCACTAACAATATATTATATCGTAAAATGACGAATAATGCAACAATAAAAAAGTATAAAAATATATTTTTAGAGTAAAAATACCAACAATACTTTTTATAGTAAATTATTAACAATGTATAATATAAAATGACCAATTATGCAACAATAAAAAAGTATAAAAATATATCTTTATAATAAAACTACCAACAATGCATTTTTATAATAAAATTACTAACAATATATTTTATCGTAGAGATGACGAATAATGCACCAAAAAAGGTTAAAAATATATTTTTATAGTAAAATTATTAACAATATGTTTTTATCATCTACAAACTATACATCTAAAAAAAAAAAAGAAGCTAAATTTGCCCTGAAAATATAAAATTATGTGCAAAATATATGTAGCTGTGGCCATAAAATTACATTAAAATATTTAGACTTAGGCATTAAATAACACATACAGATGTTTATATAACGCAAAAAACTTCAACCAAACCAAACACACGTACATATTCATACCAAAGACTTTTCTAATTATGAGATCAGAAAAAAAATTATATATGATGGGAAATAATTCATATTATAAAAAAAAATGAGGATGGGTAGGGGGGAAATAGTTTGGTAAATGAAAGGAAGCAGTCGTGTATTTTTTCTTCTTTCTTTCTTTCTTTATTTGTTTTTCCTTTTCTTCTTTTTTCTTTTTTCTTTAAGGGAAGGACATTCATGGCCGGAAAAATGGTTTTAAATTGAACGTGACGTATGACGTAAGAAAACTACAGAAAGAAAAAAAAAGAAGAAAGTACAACTGCAGTACCCCCGGAACATGCCGAAACCTGACTGGGGGGGCAGTGTTTCGTGATACTGGATATCTTATCAACATTTGCTTTTTTTCTACCTACATTTACATACGTTACAACTTAAATTAAACAAAACTGACGACTAAAGGAGGAAAAAATTTCTCGGAATTTGACGTCATTCTGGGTTCTTTTTTTTTTCTCTTTCGTCCAAATCCATAAAATTGTTTTTCTCATTCTGAGTCTAGAAAAAAAAAACACGATATAAAATACACCGTGTTTCTTTTGTAGGTCCGTAATGTTGATCGTATTAAATTATTCAACTTTTTAGCAAGAAAAATCCAAGTTTATGTCAAAAATTGCCGCAAAACATTGCTGATTTATTTTAGATGGAATGATCTATTATAACAAGTCTCTAATTTGCATTTAGATACATTGTATTTATTTTCAATTTTTCTAGTTGAATTATTCACCTATATTGCATATGATCCATTATTGTACATAATTAGGTTAGAATATTTTTATTTGATATGAATACCATGTAAAAACATGTAATTTCTATGTTTACCATGTAAAAATATGTATTTATATGAATACCATGTAAAAACATGTATTTTATATGTTTACCATTTAAAAACATGTATTTTATGTTTACCATATAAAAACATGTAATTTCTATGTTTACCATGTAAAAACATGTATTTTATATGTTTACCATGTAAAAACATGTATTTTATGTTTACCATGTAAAAACAAGTATTTTATGTTTACCATGTAAAAACATGTATTTTATGTTTACCATGTAAAAACATGTATTTTATGTTTACCATGTAAAAACATGTATTTTATATGTTTACCATTTAAAAACATGTATTTTATGTTTACCATATAAAAACATGTAATTTCTATGTTTACCATGTAAAAACATGTATTTTATATGTTTACCATGTAAAAACATGTATTTTATTTTTACCATGTAAAAACATGTAATTTCTATGTTTACCATGTAAAAACATGTATTTTATATGTTTACCATTTAAAAACATGTATTTTATATGAATACCATTTAAAAACATGTATTTTATGTTTACCATGTAAAACATGTATTTTATATGAATACCATGTAAAAACATGTAATTTCTATGTTTACCATGTAAAAACATGTATTTTATATGAATACCATGTAAAACATGTATTTTATATGTTTACCATTTAAAAACATGTATTTTGCATGTTTACCATAGAAAAACAAATGTCGATATATACATAAATATATGATGATTTTCCTTTTTGCCAATGCTAAAAAAATCATTTCTTCGCTTTATGTTGTATTTGTGGGTTATGTATTAAAAAGCATTAACAATTTTTTATTCAAAAAAATAATTAAAAAAAAAATCATCAAATAGCGATTTGCAAACTGACATTTGATGTCATTTAAACAAACAGTAAACAGGTCATAGTTTTTCCTGATCATTTTCCAGCAATAATGATTGCATCGTCATTTACGGTAGGTTATAAATGCCTTGGTAGATATCATACTATAACAGCACCGATTATCGTATATAATTATGTTAAGTTTCGAAAAAACATTACATTAAATTCACTGCATTTTTCCTCCTTATAATGAATATGTTAAAACTATTCAACTTTTTAACAAGAATCTGAAGTCGATGCTAAATATTGCTGCAAAACATTGTTGATTTATTGATGATGAAATAATCTATTATAAAGTATCACTACTTTGTATTTATATATATATTGTATTTATTTTTAATTTTTCTAGCTGAATTGTTCACCTATATTGCATATGATCCATTATTGTACATAATTAGTTTATAATAAAACTTGAATTGTACATGAATGTGTCTTGTGATAAAATGGATATTGACTCGGAATGAGAACTCGGAGAACTTCGTTATATTAAGGTATGAAACCATCACTTCGTTATATTAAGGTATGAATCTATCACTTCGTTATATTAAGGTATGAAACCATCACTTCGTTATATTAAGGTATGAATCTATCACTTCGTTATATTAAGGTATGAAACCATCACTTCGTTATATTAAGGTATGAATCTATCACTTCGTTATATTAAGGTATGAAACCATCACTTCGTTATATTAAGGTATGAATCTATCACTTCGTTATATTAAGGTATGAATCCATCACTTCGTTATATTAAGGTATGAATCTATCACTTCGTTATATTAAGGTATGAAACCATCACTTCGTTATATTAAGGTATGAATCTATCACTTCGTTATATTAAGGTATGAAACCATCACTTCGTTATATTAAGGTATGAATCTATCACTTCGTTATATTAAGGTATGAAACCATCACTTCGTTATATTAAGGTATGAATCTATCACTTCGTTATATTAAGGTATGAAACCATCACTTCGTTATATTAAGGTATGAATCTATCACTTCGTTATATTAAGGTATGAAACCATCACTTCGTTATATTAAGGTATGAATCTATCACTTCGTTATATTAAGGTATGAAACCATCACTTCGTTATATTAAGGTATGAATCTATCACTTCGTTATATTAAGGTATGAAACCATCACTTCGTTATATTAAGGTATGAATCTATCATTTCGTTATATTAAGGTATGAAACCATCACTTCGTTATATTAAGGTATGAATCTATCACTTCGTTATATTAAGGTATGAAACCATCACTTCGTTATATTAAGGTATGAATCTATCACTTCGTTATATTAAGGTATGAAACCATCACTTCGTTATATTAAGGTATGAATCTATCACTTCGTTATATTAAGGTATGAAACCATCACTTCGTTATATTAAGGTATGAATCTATCACTTCGTTATATTAAGGTATGAAACCATCACTTCGTTATATTAAGGTATGAATCTATCACTTCGTTATATTAAGGTATGAAACCATCACTTCGTTATATTAAGGTATGAATCTATCACTTCGTTATATTAAGGTATGAAACCATCACTTCGTTATATTAAGGTATGAATCTATCACTTCGTTATATTAAGGTATGAAACCATCACTTCGTTATATTAAGGTATGAATCTATCACTTCGTTATATTAAGGTATGAATCTATCACTTCGTTATATTAAGGTATGAATCTATCACTTCGTTATATTAAGGTATGAAACCATCACTTCGTTATATTAAGGTATGAATCTATCACTTCGTTATATTAAGGTATTGAAACATCACATCGTTATATGAAGGTATTGAAACCATCACATCGTTATATGAAGGTATTGAAACCATCAAATCGTTATAGTAAGGTATTGAAACCATCACTTCGTTATATTAAGGTATGAATCTATCACTTCGTTAATTAAGGTATTGAAACCATCACTTCATTATATTAAGCTACTGAATCCATCACTTCGTTATATTAATGTATGTATCAATCACTTCGTTATATTAAGGTATGAATCCATCCCTTGTCTCATGAGTTGAATAGCAGGACGAATAAAGAAGGAACACTTTTATCAGATTTTGACGTCATTCTGGGGTCTTTGTTTATTTTGGCCAAATCCGCGAATTTGGTGCTAAATTAAAAAAAAAAGACTGAGTTCTTTAGCCTTGGTTGGCAACCCGTCTACAGTAGAAAGAAATGGCGACCTGGTGCGGGAAAACTCTTCTGCCTTGTCGGTCATGCATCGAAAGATACGCGATCGCCCTAACGTGTACCACGTGTGAAACTTAACTGATTGACCTTAAGAAAATTGAGATGTAGTAGAGGGTTCTCGTATCATAGATTTGAGGGTGGTATCACAGATTCAGTTCATAGATTGGGGGTGGGGTCACGAGTCCCTTGCACTGGATCTGATTATATATCTAATAATCTTATTTTATCAGTAATATTATCATTAATTCCTGACCACTGATAATCCATTCCTTCTCATTTCCAATGCAATCCACAAACAAAGAACTGTACAAAATAACAGAAAACACATCACTTGAAAATTTTCAACAGCAGCAACAACTAAAATGGCTATCAGATGTAAATCAAAGTGAAAATAATGACATACGCAAGATGTTGATATTCCACCCTATTTCGAACAAAAGGATAGAAAGGAAACCCCTGTCAATACTAGAAAGAGTGATAACAGCTACTGGTCTTGAGAAGCCTGTTCACCTGAGAAATTATTGTTTCCTTATAAGAAAACAGTTAATATTACCTTTATCATTCTATCGGTAATAAATGTATTAATTCCTGACCTCTGACAATCCCGTTCTTCCTGATTTTCAATGCAGATAATAGTCGAATCATTCTCATTTCCTCTGTATTCGATATGTAAGGGGAAATTTCCCCTCACACAGCTTTACCTGCTACTTTTTGGAACAGACTCCCGTGGGGATGCTTCCCTGAATACTAAAATCTCGATTATCTCTGGTCCATCTAACATCAGTACGATCTCCAAAAGTGGTCCGACACTTCGCAGGCACCTTATCCGTGTAAGACACCCCATAGAGGAGAACAGGACTAAGGATTACGTGTACACCATTCCGTGCAGCTGTGGTAAGAAATATAAAGGAGAAACAGGTCGCCCCTTAAGGTAAGACTGCAAGAACACAGCCATAAAACGAAGGGGAATAGAAAAATCAGGCATAGCTGACCACATATGGGGGGAAAGGGATATCACCGTCCCCTGTGGGATGGGGTTGAAATAATAGACAAGAGGACATCACTAAAAAATACGAAAAGTCAAGGAATCAGCACATATGCTAGGCCTCAAAAATCTAAGCCGGCCATGTATAGAAATGAATACAATATTGGAATCAGTAATACGGAGTGATAGATATTTGTATCTATAAAAAGAACGTATAAACATAAAATGTCTTAAATAATAGTCGGACTTCGTCCATTATATTAGGTTGGTGCAAAAATAATGTGAGAAAACGACATTATTTTTGCACCAACCTAATATATATGTATATATACTTTAAACGTTATTTTTAACGTCTACCCATATTTGAGAATAGATGCTCCGTTTTATTTCTTCGATCGTTCTAAACAGTCGAGTAATCTTATTAAAAAAAAAAAATGCAGCATCTGTGTGAATTCGAACCCACGCCTCCCTTTGCAGGAGAAACCGTCATTTCTTGTATCATACACTTCTTTCAACATTTTAACCGTAACCTCTACCTTGAGTAGCACTCGAGGCTTATATTGATTGAATTTTAGTATTAACAAATCACTATTCTAGCAGTATTAATTGCATTAATTCCTGACCGCTGACAATCCCTTTCTTCCTGATTTACAACGCGCAACTTACAGATATAGGGCATGTCGTCGTCAAAATTTAACTATAAAATTAAACTTTTTTTTCATTACTTTAAACGTTGTTTTTATTGGATATCTATATTCAAGTAGATGCTCCGTTTATCGTTGAAACAGTATTTTATTACATCGACAAGCCTGAACATTCCAGAAATCTTATTAAAGAAAAAAATGAGCCCTTGGGCAGGATTCGATCTTGCGTCCTCCTTTATGACGCCCTCAAATTTTAGCTATAACATTGATCAATTGTTTTCCCCTAATAGCCTGAAATATTCAATTTCACTGATAATAAAAAAACAAAAAAACAAAAACAGAAACCATTCCCTACGTATGCTAAGATCAGATAGACGTCACATCAAGTGTCTCATTAGGGTCGCGGGGTTTTACCGCACCCAGAACACATGTAAGGGGGGTACATTCCTTTTCAGGCTCGTTTTAAGTTCAGATATTCCTCCATCCAAACTGAATGCCTCTGCCGCCGCCGCCGCCGCCGCCGCCACTACCTTCTTCTTCTTCTTCTTCTTCTTCTTGTTCCTCCACTTTCTCCTCCTCTTCTTCATCTCCTTGTTCGTATTCTTCTTCATCTTTGTCTTCTTCCTCTTCTTTCTCGGCTTTGTCTTCTTCATCCTCTTCTTCCTTGTCCTCTTCCTTTTCGTCTTCTTCTTCCTTGTCATCGTCTTCTTCGTTTTCTTCCTATTCTTCTTCCTTCACCTCTTCCTTTTCTTCGTCTTCTTATTTTTATTCTTCCTCTTCTTATTCTTCCTCGTCTTCTTTCTTTTCTCCTCCTTCCTCTTTTTCTTCTTCTTAATCTTCGTCTTATTCTTCCTCTTCTTCTTCTTCTTCTTCATCCTCTGCTTTTTCCTCTTCGTCTTTATCTTCCTCCCCACTCCTCTTCTACTTTGTCTTCTTCCTCTTCTTTTACTTCCTCTTCCTATTCTCCCACTTCGTATTTTTACTTTTCTTTTTATTCTTACTTTTCTTCTTCTTCTTCCTCTTCTTTGTATTTCTCTTCCTCTTCGTCTTCTTCCTCTTCCTCTTCCATTTCCTTTTCTACTTTTTCTTCCTCCTCTTCTTCCTCTTCTTTGTCTTATTCCTGTTCTTCCTTTTCTTCTTCGTCGTCGTCTTCTTCCTCTGCTCTCATGTTCAGTTCATGGTATCCTCAGCATCCTTCTGTAGAACCACGTTTCTGTTGCTTCAAGTCATTTTTGAGGATATTGTCTAATGTTCACTGACATTCAGAGAAACTGATATTACATAACAGTTTAGTCCTCTTCGTTTCTAACGATTTATTTCCTATAACAACTCATAAAAATACTCACCTGTTGCAGGTGTCTGTTTTCGTGAGGTTACATAGCATCATAAAATTACAATATTTAACAAAAATTAATCTGCGATAATTTAAACCAAAAATAAATAATATTTATTTTAATTCAGATTAATTAAACTTTAAATCAGTTTAAATCTTCCTTAATTAAAATTTCAGAAAAGTACATTTATTTTTGAAAGATTTTTTAATAAATAGAATTTTGTTGAATTTAGCGATTAAAAAATTTATTTAATGTGGCCGAACGGTTAGGCACGTCAAGTTAAATGACGGTTCCGTACAGGATGCAGGTTCGAATCCTGTCAAAGTACGAATATTTTATATGAAAATTTCTCGGACATCCAGGCCGGTAAATGTTATTTAATACTGTTTATTATAAACAGAGCATTTACTTAAATACTTGTATTTAAGAACGTCAAACATAAAAATGTCTTTAATAAATATATATATATATCATTGAATAAATTTCAAACATTATGTCTGCTTAATTTTATCAAAATCCTTATCATATTCACGAATAATCTTCCGTATATTAATATAGCAAGAAATGCGATATATAATATTTTAATTTACGGAAAAATATCAGTGAATATGAAAGGATTATAATAAAAATAAGCAGACATAGTGTTTGTAATTTATTCAATCAAACATGCCTAAAAGAGAATTTGCTGCCTAAATAAACAAATATATATATATATATATATATATATATGTGTGTGTGTGTGTGTGTGAGTGTGTATATGGTGCGAGTGCTATTTGAGGACATTTTTAGTATGTTAAATAAACAGTAATATCTTAGCAAACAATGTATATATTTAATTCAAATTGACACAAATATCCATCATGATACTTCTTTATCTAATTATTCTATGAAACCACTTTTGGCTTCAATGACTGCTTCTATTTGGGCTCGAAACCCTCCAAAAGCTGCAATTAAGTGGTCCCTATTCATTTTAGACATTCACCTGGACAATGGCGGCCTTCAGTGCAGCTATGGTACTATGAGGATGTCGATTAGTCTCCCTTTCAACGACGCTCCACATGTAATAGTCCATAGTATTTAAATCTGGAGTTAGGGGGTCACATGTTGGGAGTCACATGATCGTAAAAATTCTCTGATAACCAATCCCGGGTTACAATGGCTTTGTGAGAAGGTGCAGTGTCTTGTTGAAAGACAAATGACCTTCCATCGCATACTTCATTATCCAGTGCTTAATAACCGTTTTAAGAACATTAATGTACCCAGCTGCATTGACCCTAAGACCTTGTGGGAAAATGTACGGTGGCAGGACATAATCTTCATTGCTCACAACTCCTAAAGCCATCACTGTAGCCGAATATTTGGTATGCATCACCCTGGGTAGTTCAGAAGGGGGTGCACATAGCCACCTGTCATTCAGTCTGTTTGTTTTCTGATCTTGGTCAAAGTTTTTTTTGTCAGAGAAAAACGAAAGCATGCCATGTTCGTGGGGATTTTGAACATTCCGTATAAATTCTGGTGTTCTCACGGTAGCAGAGCGCTGTGAATTCTTTTTTTTTTCTTTTTGCTACAGGGGGAACATTGCCATTCCTCTAACACCAACCGAACCTTATGAACAAATGTACGTCTCATGCGTTCAAAACTGTTGCTGAACAAAGTGAAAAATCCCCACGAACATGGCGTGCTTTTGTATTTCTCTGACAAAAAAAATCTGATAAACTGTAAATGTTACTGATTGTTAAATCACTGTGTTTTGCAGCTAAAGCAGCAATGACTGCGTGTCTTTTCATTTCTTGGGTTAACATCTTCCTCTGACTGGGGTATCTGAAATAAAATATATATATATATAGACACTTGTCAAAAGTTTAGGCACATCATCTCACATGTGTCCTAAGTGTCAGAGGTAGGGGAGGGGAGGTGGAGATAGGGGGTAGTGATACGTTAGAGTAGGTAAAATTCGAGCGATAGTTCTAGTAGCAATTTGGAATGTTATTTTGGGTTTACTATTAAAAAAAATCTAGAGATAAATTGTATATATTTATGTTGGGGTTATCACTACTAATTCTGTAATCAATGAAAGTGTTTTGTGGATTAAAATTTAGAAGTGGTAATTTCCTCTAAAAAATAGGTATACTAATATAACCTTTTATAATCAAATTTTGAAATATTCCTGGGCAGTATAGCGCGTAGAATAAGTATGGGTGTTATATATATATATATATATATATATATATATATATATATATATATATATTTGGCTGGATTGATGTGAGTTTGTGACCCTGGGTTTCAGGCTTTTGCGATCGTCAGACAAACTGATTAATTTTTTAAATATTTTGGGTTTATGTAGATTGCGTGTATTGGTGTTATTATGGAAGTGTTGGGGGAAACGTCGTCGTGATGTCATCGTGCTAACGCAAACATCGATGTATGTTCATACGTCCAATGAAGTACGCAGACACATACACACTTAGTCGACCGTCGGGACTCATACATATATAAACATATGTGGGCAGTTTCGGATATGACATATGTATGTATACGGGTGGTGTTGTGTCTATAAATACGCATTTGTATGTTGAAATTCAAAGATTGGAAGTGTAGCGAAAAGTTCTCGTGAATGTCTCGTGAATGTATACATGTCATTTTTCTATTTTTCCACTGAATAATATTTCCTCGCATGTGTGTATATACGTGGGGTGGGGTTTGTGTAAAATTATGATAGGTAAAAATCATTATTATTTTTATTTATATCTATTTCTAAATTTTTGAAAAAAAGTGGGTTTATTTGTTATATTTAAAGCTGGTTATTTGTTTGTTTTTGATGACTGTGTATATGTAACAGGTAGAAATTTCGGTTTGTAATCCTTATTGGTTATTTTATATGGTGATATTTAATATTTAATATGCTGGGCGAGAGGGTAGTTTATGTTAATAATTGTAGATGTGATGTGATAGTAATGTTGTAAGGGATTGGAGACAATGATAATATAATTAGCTAATAGTTATTGTAAATTGGTAGAAGTGATTAGTAATGGTGGTGGGAGAATGATAAAAACAATAAATGCAATTATTGTGGTGCTAGTTTGAACTAAAAAGTGGTTGTTGGTGTTTTATTTTATGTGGTAATGGTAGATGTGATGTGATAGTAATGTATAAGGGGGTTGGTGACAATAATAATATAAGTGGTTAATATTTATTGTAAATTATTAGTAGTGATTAGTAATGTTGGTGGGAAAATAATAAAAACCTATAAATGTAATTATTGTGGTGCTAAAGAGTGGTTGTTGGTGTTTTATTTTATTTTCTATATTTATTTGTTTATTTTGGTATGAATCCTGGTAATAAGTATTTATTCTCATGGTTATATATGGAAATTATATCTGATCTTATTGTTTTTTTTGGGTTATTTTTTTTTATTTTTTATTTTTTTAAGGTTTTAAATATGCTGGGGGAGTAATATATGTTAATGATTATAGTGGATTTATATGTTAATAGTAGGTGTGATGTGTAAGTGATGGTGTTGGGTGTTGGTGGTAATGATAATATTATTAGTTAATAGTTATTGTAAAGTGGTATAAGTGATTACTAATGGTGGTGCAATGATAATAATGATAGATGCAATTATTTTGATGGTATCTTGAAATTAAATTGTGATTGTTGGTGGTTTGTCTTTTTTATCCGTTTGGTATGAATTCGGATAATAGGTACTTGTGCTCATGCCTACATTTGGAGGCTATCTCTGATTTTTTGTTTAGTAAATTCTTTTGCGGTTTGTGTGATATTATTGCTACTTTTTCGTGTAGGCAAAGTAGGCATTTTTTTGTAATGCTGCTGTAGGCAGGGGCTTTTTTCAATATTTCCCAACTTATTGTTGGTGTTATATTTTTGTCTTTTTGCTGCCATATGTATGTAGAAAGTGTAGTGCTGTTCGAATATTTCCTGTTGGTGAATGAAAGGTTGTGATTGTTATTCTTATTGGCAGCGATGTAGTGCATTATGTTGTTGTTTGCACTTACCTTGGCCTTGTATATTGTGTTCAGAAGTTGGCAATTTCCCTGGAGTGGACATGTTGTTCTATTTCTGCAGTTGCATATTGGATCCATGGTTTCATTTTTGTAGATTGTCATTTTTTTGTTGTGGCTTTTGATTATTTCTGTTATGTTTTTTGTGCAGCCGTAACTGATCTTTACGTTATTTTTGTTAAATATTTTTGATAATTTGTTTGTTTAGTGAAGTGTTTTTCTATTAAGCTTAGGAATATCTTGCCTATGTTCGTTTTAACGGTTTTGTTATATGGTGAATTAAACCAGATGATGTTTCTCTTTCTGTTTTTGCGTTTTGGTTGTGGAGGTATATATTGTAGTTGTTGTGTGTAACCACTTGCTTTTAGTGCTTCGTTGTATGGTGCTTTTTTGCTATTGAAAATGTGTATGTTAGATGAGTTCTCAGATAGTCTGCGGCTGATTGATTTTGTTATTTGTTTGATGATAGAAGGTGGGTGGTTGGAGGATGTGTGTACGTAAGTTGGGTGTCATTTTCTTTTTTGTACGGTTAGTATGTGTTGTTGATCAGGTTAAGAGTGATGTCAAGGAAGTTTACTGTTGTGCAAATTTATGAAAGCTGATTATTTGAGTCTGTAGTAGTATGCTCTCGTTTTGAGTGAACTATTCTGGTGTCGATCTGCGAATCGTCACTATTGGGCCATTGTTCCTCAGGAGAGTCGAATGGCATTGTATCGTCGTTACTATCAAGAGGGAGAAATATTGCTTCAGGGGAGAGTTTCTCCTTCCTCTGGTATGATAACTCGCTGGCAGGGGCCAAATTTCTGAGGGAATGTTTCATTTTAACCGCAGCACAGATTTGTGTTAGTGTAGTTAGTTTGATTCAACTCTAGGCGGGCAAAACATGTCCTCCAACCTGTGAAGATAGTTAAACGTTCGCCATAGCTACCTGACTATTACAATGTACTATTTTAAATCTGTTTCTTTTTGCAATATCAGTACTAATAAAATTTTGAGTTTCCTGTATCGATTAGAGCATTCTTTTCTAACCTGTTTATTTTACCGTTAATATAGCCTTTGAAAGACATTTAGGGTTTGCAAAGGTCACATTGAGTTTTTTTTCCGCTAGCTCTTGTGGTTTTGCCACTGTAAAAATAATCCATATCGATATATGCGTACTAATAGGGAAAAATTATATGGAATGCCCCTTTTGAGTTGGACAATCTTGGAAAGTGATGTGGAATAACATCCTGACTTATGGTGAAAGGGAGCATCGAGCAAAATAGGTTGAGAATGACTGCTCTATAGGACACGTCCAACTGGTTTCTGGGAGGAGGGGGAGAATCGGGTTCACAGATTGGTAGACTCAAAAGGTTAACATTCGAACTCCTCAAAGCGGCACAACCTGCAATGTTCATCGGCCCACTCAACTGAGAGGTCACGTTGGGTTTACTTTCCGCTAGCTCTTGTGTTTTTTTGCCACTTCAAAAATAATCCTTATAAATCTATATACTACTAACAGAGAAAAGAATAAAGATTTTCAATAATATAGATATATTATTTGGAATGGACCTTTTGAGTAGAACAATATTGGAAAGGTTGGGTAAATTCCATTTTGACTTACGATGAACAGGTTGTGTTAGGCGAAAAAGCTTGCGGACCAATTCTAAGTGGTCTGCATTAACCAACCTGAAGGTATTTCTAATTAGGCCCTACATAGGCTTCATATACATTTATTAAACTTAATGTTGTTACGTGTATATTCGGTTTTATATTTTACTGCCGTTTCGCATAATAATATTCTAAGCAACGTCGAGCCTTTTCAGTACCTAGATGGGTAACCGCTTGGGGATAGCAGCTGCTGTAAGCGTGCATGTGCGGGAGGTGTCATGGATAAGTTTTATTATTTGAAATGCACCTTTTGAGTTGGACAATCTTGGAAAGGGTGATGGGGAATGGTGTCCTGACTTATGGTGAAAGGGAGCATCCGGCAAAATAGGTTGAGAATGACTGCTCTAGAGGACACGTCCAACTGGTTTCTGGGAGGAGGGGGGAATCGAGTTCACAGATTGGTAGACTCAAAAGGTTAACATTCGAACTCCTCAAAGCGGCACAACCTGCAATGTTCATCGGCCCACTCAGCTGAGAGGTCACGTTGGGTTTACTTTCCGCTAGCTGTTTTTTTTTGCAACTTTTGAGTCGGAGAATCTTGAAAAGTGTGAGTGGGTGGGGTAATGACATCCTGACTTAAGCCACGTCTTGTGTGTGTATCTTTGTAAGCAGATATGATTTCAAGTTTTATTGTCGGTGGGGAAGTTATTCATTTGCGGAAATTCATACTCACAATGAAATGCCCATTTCATACGGGAAATGAAACAATAACCATTGTATGAACAACAATTCCCTGTTCATAAAGTGATATATATATATATATATATATATATATATATATATATCTCATCCAATTCATTGAGGGGTTAGAAAAAGCCTTCTAGTGTCCTTATCAAGACAGCACATTTGTCGATGAAACGTAGCAAACAAAAAAAGCTTTGTTTAAAGTTGAGAGACCAAGCATACTAATTATTCCGTGATTCAATCTGGAAAACGATCCTCATCTTTGTTGTCTTTATCACTTTTACTCAGCCAGTGTGCTTTCCTAAGCCTAAGAAGGTTTAAGCTATCAGGTGTACACAATCGTTTGTCCGTTTTTTCAAATGCATGATTTAAAAAAAAATAGC
Organism: Acanthosepion lycidas; assembly: GCA_963932145.1. Classification (NCBI taxonomy): domain Eukaryota; kingdom Metazoa; phylum Mollusca; class Cephalopoda; order Sepiida; family Sepiidae; genus Acanthosepion; species Acanthosepion lycidas. The sequence continues at coordinate 10,915,769 of OZ010614.1, forward strand.
TTCAAGGGGGATTGATCCTGTCGTTCTTGAAAAAGTCACTTCTTCAACAGATCTTAAAGACTGGCGCTACATAGTCACAAACAAAGAACTTAACCAAATAACAAATAAAAAAAAATACCCACCTAACTGAAAGACTTCCAGCAGCAGCAACAAGTAAAATGGGTTGCACATGTAAATATAAAGAAAAATAATGATATAGTTCAGATGTGGACTTTTAACACTACTTTAATCAAAAGGTTAGACAGGAAACACCTATCAATTATCGAAAGAGCCATAACAGTTACTGGAATAATTTTCGTGAAAAATTCTTTTAAGAGAAAGATCTTAAAAGTTAAATAAATATGAGGTAATCAGAAACGCAATTCCCAAGGCTTAAAATGAATTTAAGCAAAATGAAAAATCGTTCTTAAAGCTTTTATTTTAGTTTTAATTTCAAGCTAATTGATTAAATTTAATATTTCCAATAATTAAAATACTTTGCTATATTTCAAAACTAATTTAGTTTTAATTTCAAGCTAATTGATTAAATTTAATACTTCCAATAATCAAAAACTATTGCTGATAATATTTTTTTTCAAAAATGTATTTTTGGTAGTATTTTTTTCAGAAATGTATTACCGGGAATACTTTTTCAAAAATGTATTTTTGGTAGTATTTTTTTAAAAAATATATTGCTGGTAATATTTTTTTAAATGTACTGCTGGTAATATATTTTTCTTCAAAAATCTATTGCTAGTAATATTTTTTCAAATATGTATTGCTGGTAAAAATTTTTCCAAAAAAAGTTTTAAAACCTATTTTTATACTTTCATAGTGTTTGGACCCCTTTTTGGGGAGGTTAACTATTTGCCGATGGGTGGGACCCTGACAGGTGCTACTCCTACGCCGGGTGAATACCTACAATTAAGAGGTTGTTCCACGTTCTTCAAAAGCTTCTGATCAAGGGCATTGATGTCGGGTGTAGCTTATCGTCTTTCCCAGGACGCGGATGTAGTTTATCGTTATACCCAGGACGGGATCTTTGTTGGAAATGAAGAAATTGATAAACAATTACAAAATTAGTAACGTTCCATCATCATCGTGTAGACTCAGAATGAAAGGGCGTTCCCTCAAGGAGGCCTCTTTCCCCTGAACGCCTATTGAGACTCACCCCAGTCCTTAAGTGGAACTCGTACATACGATTCATCGCTAAAAATGTTAGAAAAATGATTGGTTCCCTGTACCGCTCCAGTAAGTACCTGACTCTTCCTGTCATCCTCTACCTTTCACGAGCAAGATCCGGAGTCCCGTAACTCATTAGAGTTTTAGGGGTGCTACTTATACTTCAGCCGGAGTAGAAGTGGTGTGTCTTGGGCAGAGGTAGACTGACGGAGCCGAAACCCCTCCAGGCTGGTTTGAATTCACAGTATCCCTCCTAAACTGGTTGTCAACCCAAGGCTATAAGACCCAGTTTGTCCTGCTGGAGAGAGAGAGAGAGAGAGAGAGAGAGAGAGAGAGAGAGAAGAGATGACTTCATACCTTTCCCAATGATATTAACACGCTAGTGTATGTAATAAAATTCAAATAGAATTCGAACTCGGCTCTCCGATTTCTCAATGCGCTAACTATTATTTACCTTTTACAAAGGTTTATTATTTACCATTTTATAAAGAAATATACAGCAGCCGTACTAGAAATGGTGTGTCTTGGGCAGAGTCCCACCCTCTCCAGGCTGGTCTGAATGTAAAGTTTTTCTTTCTCCTAAACTGGTTGCCAACCCAACGTTATGGGACCCAGTCTGTCATGCTATTTTATCGATAGCTGGAGGAGGGGAAATTAATTTATACCTTTCCCGATGTAAGTGAAAGTAATGAATTCGACTGGGATTCAAACCCAGATTCCTCAGTCCGAGCCGACTTTGTTGGATACGCGTGAAATAAACGCCTCTTTTTTTTTTTTTTTTTTTTAAGCGGTGGTTATTACATCAATCTGCCTGAGCACGCGAGAAAGGTCACCGAGTAACAAGTAACAAGTAACAAGCAGTCGTTATTCGTTTAATGGGATCGGTCCGTGCACGGCTTTTTTTTTTTTTATTTCGACGCACGTGTTAACAACTGCATACTGTCTGAAGTTTGATTTGTATTATTCATATCTATCTATCTATCTATCTATCTATCTTGTTTTTATTTCCCTCTGCCTCTCTCTCTCTCCCATTATATATATATATATATATATATATATATATATATATATATATATATATATATATATAATTTTATGTTATGCTATATTTATAAGTGAACATGCTCAATATCAGGGTTGGCATTAAATAACCCACAGTGGTTGATATGCCATAAAACCCAAACAAACAAACAAAATCAATATCAGGGATAGAAGGTACGTTAATATAAAAGTGGATACTGCAGTCATGGCCTGAAGATTGAATTCAAGCATGAAACAGACTGTCAACGCTTGGTGTTAATCTCAGTTTCCACTTATATATATATACTAGCAACATGGCCCGGCGTTGCCCGTGCTTGATTCAAAAATCGTACGACTCATACAGCAATCGCTATCACTTGACTTAAAATATTTTTGCCCTTCCTTCCCTTTAAAGGAGTCCTCTTTACCGTGCTGATGTTGCTACATGCCTTACTTCTTGCCTATCTCACACTGCGAATCTTTTCTAAGCTCTATACTAAACATTAAATCTGTTACGAAAAAAAACTAAACAAAATGAACACAAAACGATCAGCTTTAAAAAAGGACTCGTAACTGGAAAAACCGAATGAAAAAAGAATGTTAACAACAAATACTTTTACACACCTAACCCAGTTCTGCGGAACCAGAATCAACGTTGTGTTTAAGCAGCAAATGAGCCAATTGGATTAAAGTGCCATGCAGATTTAAATTTTTCCCACTTGTGATGAATGCACTACTGATTTTTTTTGCATGCTAGTTAACATTCGTGTCAGTTAGCTGTTGGCTCTCACGCTGGCCAGTACAAAATGGCCGCAAACTACAAGAAAACTGCCGTAGAAGAATGAAAAAATCGATTATTTCCACTATTGATGGGGGTTGCGAAATGCAAAGTCGGTCTTGGCCTTCTCGCTAACTTGGAGTATCTGCATGTAAATTTTGGTGCAAATCCGTCGAAAATTGGGGCCGTGCATTCATTACACACACACACACACACACACACACACACACACACACATATCCTTTTATAGATAGAGATAGAGAACTCCATTCGATTTGCCGAAGAGTCTTGCATTATTAGCCGTAATAGTTATTGTTTACAAACCCACACTTCCTCTCCAGAGCTCAACCGAAATAAATTTTTCAGGATCATATATATATATATATATATATATATATATATATATATATATATATATATATATTTATATAATTGTCGGACTTAGTTCTTTCATAATATAAGACGTCATTTGTTTACGATAAGATACGCTACGAGCAGATATGAGCGTTCGAGAGAAATCATGAGAAATTTGTTGTTAAAAACTGTAATTCGACCTTGATAACCGGAAGCTTCCTTTGTAGCTAAATGGTATAGCACGTCAGGCGGTTTCGTACAGGTTCGATTCCTGTTGGGAAGCACATTTTTTTTTATATGAAATTTCTCGTACATTCAGGACGGTAAATATTGTTAATACTGTTTATTATAAACAATGCATTTAATTAAATATTTGTATTTATAAAAATAACGTGTATATATATATATATATATATATATATATGTGTGTGTGTGTGTGTGTGTGTGTTATGACATTTTGTAAAATAACCGATTCCCTGTATCCTAATTCGATGAGCTTTTGTTAAAAAATAAAGAACATTGGTTAAATTTAGTTTATTTTTTTTTTTTAAATGTGACCTCTCATGAATTTCTAAGATCTTATATAAGTACTATGACTTTCTGGAGCATTCAAGAACTTTCTGAAACCTTCTAGAACTTTCTGGTGCCTTCTAGAATTGTATGGAGCATTTTAGAACTTGTTTTTGTTTATTTGTAATGTTGTATGTCAGGCTATAGCTATAAACTGTTAACGAATTTTATTATTTTTTAACGAAATTTATATACCAAGATTAATTTATAAATTTCTAATAATTTCCATATATATATATATATATATATATATATATATATATATATATATATATATATATATATATATATATATATATATGTTTCATTAAATAATATAGACAAGTGTTGTCTATTTATTTTATGTAAATTCTTTTCATATCGTCTGATAAGCTTAATAATATTATCATTATACCAACGGATCCCCATACTTAATACTTCTCGTTTTCACTCTCGCGTGGTCATGCGTGACGTCATGAGCTGCGGTGCGATTTTCGCTTCCAGCGTCTTATATGCACGAGTTTTTCGTTGCTTGGAAATCTTCCATGTAAACAGAAACAGACTATCATCACTATTTTGTCCGTGTATTGCTTAATATATTGTAATGTAATTGTCATCTTTGATAATGGCTTATGTAAGCCGAAAGCTTAGATTGGATTAAAAAAAATATGTATCAATATTGTGATTTTCTTTCTTCGTTTAATGATAATGTTATTAAGCTTATCAGACGATATGAAAAGAATTTACATAAAATAAATAGACAAAACATGTCTATATTATTTAATGAAACATGCATCAATGAAAAATGCTGCCTAACTACACACCATTTAAATATATATATATATATATATATATATATATATATATATATATATATATATGCTGAGAAAGGACATTGTTTTTTTAATCAATTCATCCTAAGTAAGGCGATAATGCCACAAAGACGCAAGAGGTTACTGGAAGTTACAGAGAATGAGAAGACTTTAGAAGGAACCGAAAACCCAATCCTAAACAGGAAACAAGGGAGAAACCTTTACTCTTGTTCAACAGTCCGAGAAGGAGTAGGAAATGGATGATAGGTGAACATATCTATTCTCAGTGGGGGAAAAAGATAAAAATAAATAAATAGTAAAAATGCCATAGTTTTCGGTGGAGACGTTAGATGGATAGAGTTATAGACTTTAGAAGGAACCAGAAACGTAATCCTAAAGATGAAACAAGGGATAAACTTCTACTGTTCAAAAGACCGGGGAGGAGTCTGAACAGGACGATAGATGAACCTATTTACACCAGTTGGGATAAAAAAAAGTAGTAAATAAGATTCCATAGTTTTGGTGGAGACGTTAGAGTTTTTTTTTTGCGGGGGGTGTGTGCTTAATTTTAAGTATTTATTTAGAAGTGGAATTATCTTTCAGCTCTCATCCCATTATCCTCCAAAGCCTATGACTGTCTGTGATGCCGCACCGGCTCGCGCCTTGCAATGTAGGGTCGGTGTTTACTGTCGTCCGTCGCCTCGCGTCAACGATAGGCATCGGCAACCCACCTGACCCATCTTGAAACACGCACCGAGGGGTATTGACCGTTCGCGAATCGTGGGGCGCACAAGGAAGTACCGTATTTCATGCTTTCTTCAGTTCGTTAGATATAAAAAAAAAAAAAAGAACAAGTAGAAAAATCTTTATAAATTTAACATGTTTCGACATTTATTTAGCTTCATCAGAAACATTTGGTAGCTAAATAACCCGAGATCTTCCGAATTTTCCCTTATTAAATTATTCCCTGGATTTAATCTATATTTTCAACTCACCGACTCCACACACACACACACACACACACACACACACACACACACATATATATATACATACATATATATATATATAAGATAATCCTTAGGAGCCAGGCAAACCTACCTAGGTTTCAGAGAAATGCTGGCAAGCATTTCCCTGACGATCCGTTTAGGTGACACCTAGGTAGGTTTACCTGGCTCTTTAGGATCATCTTAGGTTTTGCTCTACTGAGTGTATTGAGCACTTTACGCAGTTGTCTTTTTGCTCATTTTAGTTTTTTTTTTCTTTTTCTTTGGACTTGGAGCTTGAACACTGGACGATTGTTTTCACCTTGGGCTAATGTTTTTGGCTTTTCTTTTTTTATTCCCCATTTTTCCTCGGGTACCGATTTGTTCTGCTGCAAGTTGAGCTATCCAAGGTTTTTCCAAGGGAGTACCACCATTTATATATATATATATATATATATATATATATATATATAGAATATTACACCGAAAACATGTAAAAATCGCTACAGAATTGCAGTCATGTTTCAATGCATATCAATGCCTCTCATCAGGCGATTGAAAATTACTGAGGAGTGAACGATTTATTAAGAATTAAAAGCAAAATACAACCTCTTTTTCGTAGAAAAGGGGGTTATAAGGTTTATGGGCTTTACTCTGACCAACCAACCAAATATAACCTACGTTAAGTTTAAACTAAGCGAAGAATCAAAAATTAAATATTATTTTTTTATAAATGGACCATGACACGTACATTAGCAGCTAATAGCAGTCAGACATAAACTTAAAGCGGATACATATGGTTTCATAAAATATACAAAACAGACAAAGCAGTTTCTTAATAAATAAAAGTGGGGGGTAGTAGATTTGGGAATAGATATATAAAAATGTTTTTGTAACTGATAATTAAATGGCCTCTTTAAGAATCTAGCAAATAATTTAAACATAGAATTATTTGGTAAATTAACCTGCAACTGTTAAATAAAGATCCTTTATATAAGATGTTAAGAACACTAACGAATCAATGTAAAATGTCAAAAATAGCAACCAAATACTAATGCATCTGTACAAGATGTTACTAATACTATCAGCAGATTAATATAAAATTGTATTGAATCTAGATTAATCTTACAAATAGAAAGATAAGCCATATATAGTGTAATACAGTACAACTAAAATATAAGAAAAAGCATTAACAAATTCCAAAATTTAACTAAATTGTAAGGTAAAAGGTAAACTATGCTTACAATTTACTGTTAATTCACTTCTTTTGTTTAATAATGAATTTTTGTTAAAATTTGATAACTTTGAATTTTTTATGTTTTACATGAAAAAACCGAAATCATCAGACTTTTTTAAAAAAGTTCAGAGTAAAGCGCACAAACTTTATAATCCTTTTTGAAAAAAGGGATTGTATTTTGCTTTTAAATCTAAATAAATCATTCACTCACCAGTAATTTACAATCACCTGATGAGATTTATTGATATGCATTGAAACATCACAGGAACCGTGTAGCAATTTTTACATGTTTTCGCGGTAATATCTGAAAATAAGTAATCATGCTCAATCTTGAGCCCTCTTTTAAATTAAATGTTATGAATGTTGGATTTATTTAGATTTAAAAGCAAAATACAAGCTCTTTCTTTGAAAAAACAAAACAAAACAAAAAAAAACATGAAAAGCAGGGAGCTTATAAGGTTTGTGGGCTTTAATCCGATCAACCAATCAAATATGACCTATGTTAAATTTAAACTAAGCAAAGAAGCAAAATTTAAAAATTATTTTTTATAAATGGGTCATGACCTGGAGATTGGCAACTAACAGCTGGAGATAGACATAAACTTAAAGCAGATACATATGATTGCATAAAATATACAAAACAGACAATACAGTTTCCTAAGAAATAAAACGGGGGGGGGGGGTGAGTAAAGCGGTAATTTAACAAAATGCTAATCAAGTTATGTGCTTTGTGAATTTTCTACATTAAAATATTTTTTAGTTGATAAACACATGGCTTCTTTAAGAAACTAGCAAATAATTTAAACATAGAATTATTTGGTAAATTAATCTGCAACTGTTAAATAAAGATCCTTCATATAAGATGTTAAGAACACTAACGAATCAATGTAAAATGTCAAAAATAGCAACCAAATACTAATGCATCTGTACAAGATGTTACTAATACTATCAGGAGATTAATACAAAAGTATATTAAATCTAGATTAATCTTACAAATAGAAAGATAAGCCATATATAGTGTAATACAGTACAACTAAAATATAAGAAAAAGCATTAACAAATTTCAAAATTTAACTAAATTGTAAGCTAAAAGATTAACTGTGTTTACAATTTGATGTTAATTCACTTCATTCAATTAATAATGAACTTTTGTAAAAAAAATTCTGATGATTTCGAGTTTTTCATGTAAACAAAACAGTGTTCAAATAATGATCTACATGTCTTTGCCGTTTTCAAAATTTTCCATTTCCCGTTAGGGGTCTAATTATCATCTTTAAACTCCCAAAATATTTAGAAAGTGATCTATTATTTCTATAAGTTTGGTGAAGGACAAGATATCTTGATACCACCATGTCTTGAAAGAATTCTTAGTACTACCAATATATAATTTTTCAACCATCGGATTCTGTATTGTAGATATAGTACAAAGATAAACAAGATATTTAGTTAAACATTTTCCTTAGCAATGGGCATTGATCAGAATTCCTACAATTACATTGGCCAGTATAGTTAATAATTTTTTTTTTGGAACGTGTATTGTGATCCAGATTATTAAATTGGTTTAAAATTTTATTATTGTGTAAGTTCATAATCTTCTCAAGATTATTGGTGTAGCTATAACTTAATTTTAATGTGTTTCTGTTAAATATTTTACTAAGAGAGTTATTTTAGGAAAATGTTTATCAATCAATTGGAGGAACTTATGGCCTAACTTAGTACTGACTAATTGATTAAATGAGCGTATGTACCAAATGATCTTCCTATTTCGGTTTCTTTTCTTTGGACCACTATCATCATATTTTCTAAACTTGATTTCAGCGTACTTATAATCACTATTCTTTAAAACTTTATTATACACAATGCTATATTTATCAAACACATCTTTGTCTGATTAATGGTTGCTAATTCTACATTCTACAGACAAAGGTATATGTTGGATTACAGATGGAGGGTAGTTAGAATTGAGGGTGAATATAAATTGGGTTGAGGTTATTTTTTTTATATAAGGTTGAAATCTAATGTAACATCAAGAAAATCTACTTGTTTAACATTAGTAGTCAGATTTAAACTTTTTAGTTCTCTATAAATCATTTTTCTTTATTTATCTACCTTAGTTTTAGTGGAATTTTTACTACCATCATCTCTATTTAACCCTAACAACCCTTGTTTATCTGTCAATATTGATAATCAACATCTTCATACGCAGTAATGAAAATTTCTCAGAGTTAACCTGTAGAAAAAGACAATATTTATAAATGTAAGAGACAATAGGAAAACAACTTAGCTAATGTATAAAAATAAATTCAACCACAAATTTGATTATGCTATACTCATAAAAAAGAAAATAACTCACTCAGAAGGAAAATCCTAGAGAGTGCCGCCATTGAATATTACCCAAAATATTAATCTACGTCCAGACTTTTCCCTACTTCACCTTTCTTAACAGAATTACTACTCTCCCAAACAAACAATAGTATCAAGAAATCAAAAGAAAATAATTGGACCCGTCATCACAACAATAAAAACAATATCTCCACACGTGACAGTAATTGACGTAATTTTCAGTTAACAGTATGAAAATAGCGTTCTCTAAAATCTTCCAATTGCTAAGAACATTTTATTTTGTTATTATTAGTTAATTCATCTCGATTTTTACCTTGAAAAAGTCCATATTGGACAAAACGCGTCGGCAACTATTACAGTTTTCCTATTGTCTTTTACATTTATAGGCAGTAATGTTATATGAAATAAATAAAGACACCAGATCAGAAGACTACGCAGAATCTAATGATCCCATTGAAATATCAAAGTAATCATCAGAATTCTTAACCCACTGTTCTTTATTGTGGATGAGAACAGATCTTTTACAGTTGATTTATCTCTTCATTGGGGATATTAGAACTTTTTTTGGCAAATTCCAAATGCCATGTCTAATGGATGCCAGTTATCAGTTACCTCCTGTTAATTCATCTCTCCAAGTTATCCTCTGCCTTAATCAGGTATTGAACTCACAACTCTTTGGGTCCTGTCACTGGATCTAATCAATGCCTTTATCCACTGTGCTATGTGTCCTTAAGGAGCTAGTGGAAAGAACAGTCTACCCCAGCGAGCGAAAGAAAGGGTTTAGTTCAACATTATAACCACATGAAGAAAGCGGTAGCGTACAACGGCCGAAACGTTTTGATAAATATGGCAAAAAAGATGAGGACAATAGTCCGAATAATGTAAATAGTGTACATAATACCACATCTCAGAAATATAGACAGATACTGAAGAGCCGAAACGTTGTGATAAATATGACAACAAAGATGAGGACAATAGTCCGAATAATGTAAATAGTGTACATAATACCTCATCTCAGAAATATAGACAGATACTGAAGAGCCGAAACGTTGTGATAAATATGGCAACAAAGATGAGGACAATAGTCCGAATAATGTAAATAGTGTACATAATACCACATCTCAGAAATATAGACAGATACTGAAGAGCCGAAACGTTGTGATAAATATGGCAACAAAGATGAGGACAATAGTCCGAATAATGTAAATAGTGTACATAATACCACATCTCAGAAATATAGACAGATACTGAAGAGCCGAAACGTTGTGATAAATATGGCAACAAAGATGAGGACAATAGTCCCAATAATGTAAATAGTGTACATAATACCACATCTAAGAAATATAGACAGATACGGAAGGGCCGAAACGTTTTGATAAATATGGCAAAAAAGATGAGGACAATAGTCCGAATAATATAAATAGAATACAAAAATACTTTTACAAAAATATTGGGGCCTGTTTGTGATTCTACCCTAAAGCTACTTTAAACTTAATAACTCAAAACGAAGGGTTCGCGGACATATTTTTATATAGACTTTTGTTTTGAGGAACCCACCCAAAAGTTTATAAAAGTATTTATATATATATATATATTTAAGCAGTAATTTTTCATTAGTGCATGTTTCATTAAATAATATAGACAAGTTTTTTCTATTTATTTTAAGTAAGTTCCTTTCATATTGCCTGATAAGCTTAATCACATTATCATTGAAAGACGAAAGGAAATCTAGACTAGACTGAGGTCCGTCAGAAGTCCGTCAGGAGTCTGTCAGTCAGTCAAAGCGAGCGAGTCAGTCAGTCAAGTCAGAGGTAGTCCGAAACAGAGTCACGTTCAGACAATTACTACAAGACATTGGAATAGTGATACTGGCCAAGACTACATTGTTCTCCCTACTAAACTTGATTGTTCGTACTAACACTTTCTACTTCTCTGTATATATTCCTGTTTGTAATATATCTGTGTTATTCCATATCCGTGTTCGAGTTCTTCTTTATTGGTTCTACCTTGGACCATCACCGTGGTACAAGGACCTGGACCATAACACACACACACACACACATATATATATATATATATAAAGCGGAAGAATCGTGATGAAATCGATCATAAACGAAAATGACATTAATTAATCATAACTATGAATCGGTAGCTCATGATGGATTAAATAAAGTTCATATATGTATATATATATAAATATATATATATATATATATATATATATATATGTATGTATGTATACTTGAAATTTATTTAATCCATCATGTGCTATATATATATATATATATATATGTATATTTTGAAATTTATTTAATCCATCATGATTGATTAAATAAA
>OZ010614.1:10929845-10952345 GCA_963932145.1 Acanthosepion lycidas
TCTATCTATCTATCTATCTATCTATCTATCTATCTATCTATCTCCGTCCGATCATTATCTATCTATCTATCTATCTATCTATCTATCTATCTATCTATCTATCTTTCGTCTGATCCTTATCTATCTATCTATCTATCTATCTATCTATCTATCTATCTATCTATCTCCGTCCGATCATTATCTATCTATCTATCTATCTATCTATCTATCTATCTATCTATCTTTCGTCTGATCCTTATCTATCTATCTATCTATCTATCTATCTATCTATCTATCTATCTATCTATCTCCGTCCGATCATTATCTATCTATCTATCTATCTATCTATCTATCTATCTTTCGTCTGATCCTTATCTATCTATCTATCTATCTATCTATCTATCTATCTATCTATCTATCTATCTCCGTCCGATCATTATCTATCTATCTATCTATCTATCTATCTATCTATCTATCTATCTATCTTTCGTCTGATCCTTATCTATCTATCTATCTATCTATCTATCTATCTATCTATCTATCTATCTATCTATCTATCTCCGTCCGATCATTATCTATCTATCTATCTATCTATCTATCTATCTATCTATCTATCTTTCGTCTGATCCTTATCTATCTATCTATCTATCTATCTATCTATCTATCTATCTATCTATCTATCTCCGTCCGATCATTATCTATCTATCTATCTATCTATCTATCTATCTATCTATCTATCTTTCGTCTGATCCTTATCTATCTATCTATCTATCTATCTATCTATCTATCTATCTATCTATCTCCGTCCGATCATTATCTATCTATCTATCTATCTATCTATCTATCTATCTATCTATCTATCTATCTATCTATCTTTCGTCTGATCCTTATCTATCTATCTATCTATCTATCTATCTATCTATCTATCTATCTATCTATCTATCTATCTCCGTCCGATCATTATCTATCTATCTATCTATCTATCTATCTATCTATCTATCTATCTATCTATCTTTCGTCTGATCCTTATCTATCTATCTATCTATCTATCTATCTATCTATCTATCTATCTATCTATCTATCTATCTATCTCCGTCCGATCATTATCTATCTATCTATCTATCTATCTATCTATCTATCTATCTATCTATCTATCTATCTATCTTTCGTCTGATCCTTATCTATCTATCTATCTATCTATCTATCTATCTATCTATCTATCTATCTATCTATCTATCTCCGTCCGATCATTATCTATCTATCTATCTATCTATCTATCTATCTATCTATCTTTCGTCTGATCCTTATCTATCTATCTATCTATCTATCTATCTATCTATCTATCTATCTATCTCCGTCCGATCATTATCTATCTATCTATCTATCTATCTATCTATCTATCTATCTTTCGTCTGATCCTTATCTATCTATCTATCTATCTATCTATCTATCTATCTATCTATCTCCGTCCGATCATTATCTATCTATCTATCTATCTATCTATCTATCTATCTTTCGTCTGATCCTTATCTATCTATCTATCTATCTATCTATCTATCTATCTATCTATCTATCTATCTATCTATCTATCTTTCGTCTGATCCTTATCTATCTATCTATCTATCTATCTATCTATCTATCTATCTATCTATCTATCTATCTCCGTCCGATCATTATCTATCTATCTATCTATCTATCTATCTATCTATCTATCTATCTATCTTTCGTCTGATCCTTATCTATCTATCTATCTATCTATCTATCTATCTATCTATCTATCTCCGTCCGATCATTATCTATCTATCTATCTATCTATCTATCTATCTATCTTTCGTCTGATCCTTATCTATCTATCTATCTATCTATCTATCTATCTATCTATCTATCTATCTATCTATCTATCTCCGTCCGATCATTATCTATCTATCTATCTATCTATCTATCTATCTATCTATCTATCTATCTATCTATCTATCTTTCGTCTGATCCTTATCTATCTATCTATCTATCTATCTATCTATCTATCTATCTATCTATCTATCTATCTCCGTCCGATCATTATCTATCTATCTATCTATCTATCTATCTATCTATCTATCTTTCGTCTGATCCTTATCTATCTATCTATCTATCTATCTATCTATCTATCTATCTATCTATCTATCTATCTATCTATCTATCTCCGTCCGATCATTATCTATCTATCTATCTATCTATCTATCTATCTATCTATCTATCTTTCGTCTGATCCTTATCTATCTATCTATCTATCTATCTATCTATCTATCTATCTATCTCCGTCCGATCATTATCTATCTATCTATCTATCTATCTATCTATCTATCTATCTATCTATCTATCTATCTTTCGTCTGATCCTTATCTATCTATCTATCTATCTATCTATCTATCTATCTATCTATCTATCTATCTATCTATCTATCTCCGTCCGATCATTATCTATCTATCTATCTATCTATCTATCTATCTATCTATCTATCTATCTATCTTTCGTCTGATCCTTATCTATCTATCTATCTATCTATCTATCTATCTATCTATCTATCTATCTATCTATCTATCTATCTATCTATCTCCGTCCGATCATTATCTATCTATCTATCTATCTATCTATCTATCTATCTATCTATCTATCTATCTATCTTTCGTCTGATCCTTATCTATCTATCTATCTATCTATCTATCTATCTATCTATCTATCTATCTATCTATCTATCTATCTCCGTCCGATCATTATCTATCTATCTATCTATCTATCTATCTATCTATCTATCTATCTTTCGTCTGATCCTTATCTATCTATCTATCTATCTATCTATCTATCTATCTATCTATCTATCTATCTATCTATCTCCGTCCGATCATTATCTATCTATCTATCTATCTATCTATCTATCTATCTATCTTTCGTCTGATCCTTATCTATCTATCTATCTATCTATCTATCTATCTATCTATCTATCTATCTATCTCCGTCCGATCATTATCTATCTATCTATCTATCTATCTATCTATCTATCTATCTTTCGTCTGATCCTTATCTATCTATCTATCTATCTATCTATCTATCTATCTATCTATCTATCTATCTATCTATCTCCGTCCGATCATTATCTATCTATCTATCTATCTATCTATCTATCTATCTATCTATCTATCTTTCGTCTGATCCTTATCTATCTATCTATCTATCTATCTATCTATCTATCTATCTATCTATCTATCTCCGTCCGATCATTATCTATCTATCTATCTATCTATCTATCTATCTATCTATCTATCTATCTATCTATCTATCTATCTATCTTTCGTCTGATCCTTATCTATCTATCTATCTATCTATCTATCTATCTATCTATCTATCTATCTATCTCCGTCCGATCATTATCTATCTATCTATCTATCTATCTATCTATCTATCTATCTATCTATCTATCTATCTATCTTTCGTCTGATCCTTATCTATCTATCTATCTATCTATCTATCTATCTATCTATCTATCTATCTATCTATCTCCGTCCGATCATTATCTATCTATCTATCTATCTATCTATCTATCTATCTATCTATCTTTCGTCTGATCCTTATCTATCTATCTATCTATCTATCTATCTATCTATCTATCTATCTATCTATCTATCTCCGTCCGATCATTATCTATCTATCTATCTATCTATCTATCTATCTATCTATCTATCTATCTATCTATCTATCTTTCGTCTGATCCTTATCTATCTATCTATCTATCTATCTATCTATCTATCTATCTCCGTCCGATCATTATCTATCTATCTATCTATCTATCTATCTATCTATCTATCTATCTATCTTTCGTCTGATCCTTATCTATCTATCTATCTATCTATCTATCTATCTATCTATCTCCGTCCGATCATTATCTATCTATCTATCTATCTATCTATCTATCTATCTATCTATCTATCTTTCGTCTGATCCTTATCTATCTATCTATCTATCTATCTATCTATCTATCTATCTATCTATCTATCTCCGTCCGATCATTATCTATCTATCTATCTATCTATCTATCTATCTATCTATCTATCTATCTATCTTTCGTCTGATCCTTATCTATCTATCTATCTATCTATCTATCTATCTTTCGTCTGATCCTTATCTATCTATCTATCTATCTATCTATCTATCTATCTATCTATCTATCTATCTATCTTTCGTCTGATCCTTATCTATCTATCTATCTATCTATCTATCTATCTATCTATCTATCTATCTTCGTAGCATAACCGAAGTTTATTATTAGACGAAATATTGTCAACATTTATTTTTTTGCGGCGAACCCTTTCTTCATTTTGAGCTGAATTTGCATCAAAGCAATACAAGGCAAAATTAACAATTATAAAATTATCATATTCTTGTAGTTACCGTTCGACGTCATATAAAATGTATTTTTGTTTGTAATGCCGAAGCAAATTAGTATCATCATTTCGATAACGAGGTGTGGTTGTCGAAGGCCGCTGCTCAGCTAATTATCTGAGATATCTTGGTTGAAGGCCGGACAACTATTAACTTAAGCGTAGCGTGTCTTGTACAAGCAGCCCATCCTATTCATATCAAAGCACATCCGATGTCCTTCAAACTGAAACCTCGCATTGGTCACGGACATGTGGACGCAGGTTCTATTAGGTTTGCGGGGAGCCGTCCACCCTGTCTGTCGATCAGCAGTGTAATCACTGCACTGGTTGCATACTTAGATATGGAGCTCTCATATAGGAGGTATCTTATAAGTAAACATAAGGCCTTCCATAGGTTAATTTTATTTCCAACATTCACTGCCGTGAGGCTATGATTTTACATCAGACTGTCATTTCTAACTCAAGCGAAAAAAAGACAGACGGATATGAACAGAGAGTGTGATAGATACAGACAGGCAGGCAGACAAACTGAGATAGATAGATATGAACAGAAAATTAGATAGATGCGAACAGAAAAGGAGATAGATAGATAATGTTCAGATGGAAATAGATAGATAATGTTCAGACAAAGATAGATAGACAGATAGATAGATAGATAATATTCAGACAGAAATAGGTAGGTAATGGTCAGACAATGATAGATAAATAGATAGATAGATATGAACAGTGAATGAGATAGATAGATCATGTTCACAGGGAGAAATATATATATATATATATATATATATATATATATTCATAGATGGGTAGATAAAGTTCAGACGGAAATAGATGGATAGAAGACGTGAAAATATTTATAGGAAAGACAGTGGGGTGTCATGTTACATCGGTGAGTACATTCATTGAAGTCGATATGTAAGAACTGATTTCATTAGAGACCATTCTTTGAATGTTGGCAAGAATCCCGATATATATATATATATATATATATATATATATATATATATATATATATATATATATATATATATATATGTATCCCATTTCTAATCCCATTTTTCCTCTCAATTCGTTGTTGGAAGTTTTACCTGATGATCCTGAATCCTTAAAAAAGTATTTAGATGAAATAAATTATCGTAATGGTACCTTAAAGTGGTTTGTTTTTCATTACATATTAGGTCTGTCCTCACATTGAGCTCTCAGGATTTCATCCTCTTTGGATTTACCAATTCGGTTTACCAAGTTCCTTATAACTTATATATATATATATATATATATATATATATATATATATAGTAGGAGCACCAGACTATATATGACATCTGTATTCAATGCACATTTGAATGGTTATTGTTATTATTGTAATCTCTAATTATTATTTGTATTAAGAACTCTTTCATTCAACTAGTCACTTTGGAATTGTCTTGGTTGGTCACACCTAAAAAAAAAATGGACCATATCAGTCAACTTCCTGTATAAACCAACCTACAGAGCTCCAAATTTTAAGGAAATTCTTGGCCGAGTCTGTCTGTTAAGACTTACTACAAACCATCTGTCACCTTCTTAACTCTTTCTTACCCTCCCCCGTTCATCTTTTTTAAAGAGCTTTCCCCTTCTTCTCTCACACTCGCTCCATTGCATTCCCGTCCCCCTATCAATCAAAGGTATATTGTCGCCATTGACTACGAATTTCTGTCTGAAGAAAAAAGAAAACTTAGGTATTATTATCAAACCTTATTTGAATTAAGTTCTCTTTTATTAAACTAATTCGGAATCAAATTGCTTTGTCCTGTCTAAAACAACAAACCACATCGGTCATCTTATAAACCAATGTAAAAAGTACCAAATTTTAAAGGATAAATTCTCGGCAGGGCCAGCCGGTTTAAGCCTACGACTACCCAACCACTAATTCCTTAATCTTTTCTATTTTTTACCCCCACTCTATATCCCCTCTTTTCTCTCTTGCTTTCCCTCATTGCTATTAATCTTATATATCTTTCCGATGTATTGTTTTCATTTGCTAAGGAGATTTCGGTCTGAAGAGATGAACATTTCGGTGTACACGAAATAAATTATAATCGAAATGAATAATTAAAGATAATTTATTAAATAAATAATTAAATTTTATCTGTCGATATTTCTGAGATGAGGTATTATGTACATTATTTACATCATTAAGACTATTCTCCTCATCTTTGTCGCCATATTTATTACAACGTTTCGGCCCTATTGTATTTGTCTATATTTCTGAGATGAGGTATTATGTACATTATTTACATCATTAGGACTATTCTCCTCATCTTTGTCGCCATATTTATTACAACGTTTCGGCCCTATTGTATTTGTCTATATTTCTGAGATGAGGTATTATGTACATTATTTACATCATTAGGACTATTCTCCTCATCTTTGTCGCCATATTTATTACAACGTTTCGGCCCTATTGTATTTGTCTATATTTCTGAGATGAGGTATTATGTACATTATTTACATCATTAGGACTATTCTCCTCATCTTTGTCGCCATATTTATTACAACGTTTCGGCCCTATTGTATTTGTCTATATTTCTGAGATGAGGTATTATGTACATTATTTACATCATTAGGACTATTCTCCTCATCTTTGTCGCCATATTTATTACAACGTTTCGGCCCTATTGTATTTGTCTATATTTCTGAGATGAGGTATTATGTACATTATTTACATCATTAGGACTATTCTCCTCATCTTTGTCGCCATATTTATTACAACGTTTCGGTCCTACTGTATTTGTCTATATTTCTGAGATGAGGTATTATGTACATTATTTACATCATTAGGACTATTCTCCTCATCTTTGTCGCCATGTTTATTACAACGTTTCGACCGTTGTACGCTCCGGCCATCTTCAGGTGTTTGGAATGTCGAACTGAACCCTTTATTTCGCTCACTGGGGAAGACTGTTCTAGTTCCACGTGCCATGTTTAATGGATGTCAGTTATTAGTTATTTCCTGTTAATTTTCTCTCTGAAAGTTCTCCACTGCCTTTTATCCACTGTGCCATGTGTCCTTGAGGACATCTGTGTGTGAATTTCTGGATAATATAAACCTAATGTCTTCAGTAACCATTTTTTACCAGTACTCATATTTCAATTTTGCTGTTATACATGTTTTTACCAGAGCTCATGTTGCAATTTTGTTGTTATTATCGCTTTTCTCTGGTACTCCTTATTACTGGTTCCCATTTATTGTATTCATTTCTATGCTTGGTCGGCTCAAAAGATTTTTTGGCCTAGCATATATGCTGATTCCTTAAGTTTACGAATTTGCCAATGGTGTTCCTTGTCTATGATCTCAACCTGATCCCACAGAGGGTGGTGATCTCCCCTCTCCATATCGGGTCAGCCACGCCTGATTTTTCCACTTCCCCTTGTGTTACAGCGTTCTGGTCTTCTTGAAGCCTTACCTTAAGAGGGCGGCCTGTCCGAAACTCCGTCCACTTCGTGGAAATAAAGATGCTCCCATCCTATCCAACAAGATGGTGAGCTTGGACATGGTGAGTTTATTCACCAAGGTACCCACGGAGGAGGCACTCTCAGTAGTCAGAGACAGATTGGCCTCTGACTCATCCCTAGAAGAACGGACAAGTATTCCAATAGATAATCTGATGGAGATGTTAACTTTCTGTACGCAAACAACACACTTCGGAATGGGATCACACATATATCGACAGGATGAGGGCTTAGCAATGGGATCACCATTATCACCAGCAATAATGAATACATAAATGGAATACTTTGAGGAAATGGCATTAGAATCTATATCTCTAAAGCCAACTATATGGTTAAGGTACGTAGATGACACCTTCATACTCTGGCCACACCAGGAAGATGTTCAGGTTCTACTGGACCATATGAACTCAATAAGACAGTACAGTTCACAATGGAGAAAGAGAGTAAAAACACAGTGTAACAGTGACAGGACTTATAGATTGTGAGTTCAATACCCGGTTAAGGATGTGGAGAACTTTCAGAGGGAAAATTAGCAGGAGATAGCTGACATCCATTAAACATGGCACATGGAAATAGAACAATATACATAAGAACACAACGTAATAAATATGGCGGCAAAGATGAGGACAGTAGTCCGAATAATATAAATAATGTCCTTCTTTATCATTGTTTATATATATATAGCGGGGGAAAGAAATATTACACATACAAATTTTAAATTTATTGTATAATGAATAAGCATATTTTTCATATAAAGCTATACAAGTGAATAATGGCTATTCTACAAAGTATTAAATGAAGATTATGTATTCTTTTTTGTATAACAGTAAAATGCATAAAAGGATGTATTTCTATTAAATCAATTTTTTTTCTGTTTTCTATGTACAATTAGTTATTATGCATCTGTTTATAGTAAATTATATGAAATCGAATTCAAGGTAAATTCTCTTCTAATTTTAAAAATGTCCCTAAAGCAAGAAATTCATGAAGCCTTTTCTGAAATGAATCCAAGTTAAATCATTTAGAATAGTTTCAAAAAATAAACGATTGATATATGATTTTGGTCTAGCCATGTTTTATCTGTGTTGTCAATATATGTTTTTAGAATAAGGAAAACATTTCATTGAAAATAGATTTGATTACGCGTTTCGCCAATTAAGGCAACATCAGATCCAAAACGAAAAAAAAAATGTGTGGATGTGTGTGTGTATTTGTGTGTGTGTATTTGTGTGTGTGTATTTGTGTGTGTGCTAAAATAATGAATCATAGTACTGTTTCCGAAATCAAATATATTTGTCAAATGACTTAAAAACTTTTTGTGATACTATATCCTATTTTAAAGATAGTACACGCACGCGCGTGCGCGCACACACACACACACACACACATATATATATATATATATATATATATATATATATATATATAGGGTGTCCATAAAGTTCATGTGCACTTTAAATAATTTATACATTTAAAGCGTACCCGAATTTTATGGACACGCTGTATATATATATATATATATATATATATATATATATATACAACTAAATTTTACTTTTTTATTATTTTTCGGTATAAGTCCCTTATTGTAAAATGTCACATATATAATTCGTAATGAAATCAATCGTAATATATATATATATATATATATATATATATATATATATATATATATATATATATATAGGTGCATACATACAACTATTTTTTACTTTTTACTTTTTTATTATTTTTCAGTATAAGTCCATCATTATTGTAAAATGCCACATCTCATATAATTCGTAATGAAATCAATCGTAATATTGATTTATCGAACATCCGGCTCATTCTTCCGGTAAAGAAAGTACCTGATACATTTGCCATGCTTTATATTTAAAAGAGTAAGAATAGACCAAGAATGGAGTATTGCCCTCATATCTTGGCTTTTTTCCCCACAGGTGATTCAAGACTAAAGATTCTAGGAAAATGGTCGGCTCATTCTTCCGCTCCATAAACTACCTGACTCCTTTTCCCGTAATCAAATATATTTGTCAAATTTCTTAAAAAACTTGTTGGTATTCTATATCCTATTTTAAAAACACATATATACGTACACGTTTTTTTTTTACTTTTTTATTATTTTTCAATATAAGTTCGTCATTATTGTAAAATGCCACGTATCATATAATTCGTAATGAATTCATAATCGTAATATAGATATGTCGAACATTCGGCTTTGGTGAGCGTTTCGACGCGAAACTCCGAAGTCGGACAACCAGTCATGCATTTTTTTTTATTTATTAAATATTATAGTTCTCGTCATCTGTTAAGCGCCTTTTTGGAAGAAGTTGTACTAAACTGAGAAAATACGTTAATTACTCGTTTTTTTTGCTTTTTTTTTGTTCTATTATGATTATTATTACAAATTAAAATGTTTAGCCAGGATTTATTTGAATATAATTTCCTTGGGGTATTTCCTTAACCAGTTCGATGTTTGTCACACATTCTTCAAATAAAAGCCAAGGAAATACAAATTGTTCCTTCCGGTCGTCTCATCACACACCTACAACATTTTGTACATCACCTGCTTGACATAATAATAAAGAAGTTGAGTTGTCAACATTGTCAGGTGTTCTTCCGTACTTTGCCTTAAGGGAACGCCCACACCAACAACCTGAAACACACACAGACAAAGAAGCCACGTCATGAGTCCAGTTACCCGTTAGGGTCGTAGCGACAAACCAAGTGTTGTAGCCATTGCACCCAAGGCAAGGGGCAAGACAACCGGACGGAGCCCATCATTCTGGTTTTGAATTTAGAATTGTTCTACAATTGTCGACCAAACATCGTTGCTTTTGACGTATACTGAGATATGAGTTCACACAAGAAATCAATCTATACGAACAATCACTGGAGAAATAGTTGGTTTGCTGTACCGCTCCAGAAATTACCAGACACATTTGCCATCTTTTATATTTACAAGATCAGATTAGACCTAAAATGGAGAATTGCGGCGATATCTGAACTCTTTCTCACGGTCGGTTCAATACTAAAGATGATGGGAAAATGGTCGGTTCATTTTTCCTCACCAGAAAGTACCTGATTCCTCCTTCCATGATTTATCTTTTCAAGAAATAGATTAGACCAAAAATGGAATATTGCTGCCATATCTGGGCTCTTTCCCAAAGGCAATCCAATCATAAAGATTCTGGGAAAATGGTCGACTCGTTCTTCTTCTCCAGAAAGTACTTGATTCTTTCTGCTATGTTTTACATTCACAAGAGTCAGATTAGACCATATATGGAGTATTGCTGCTATATCTGGGCTATTTAACACAGGCAATCCAATCCTAAAGATCATGGGAAAATTGTCAGCCCATTACATAGTAAATATGTAATGAGCCGACAATTTTCCCATGAAAAACCTAGCATGGCACAAGGTCACATATATAGAGCGCCTAATCGGGATCGATATCATTATTGTAATGATAGTCTGTGAAACTGGCTGACTTATCACTGCCGTACAATATGAACCCTTTACATGTTTACTAAGCATAACCTAGTAGGGCACAAGGTCACATATATAGAGCGCCTAATTGGGATCGATATCATTATTCTAATAATAGTCTATGAAACAAGCTTACTGATCTTTGCCGTACAGTATGCATACTTTACATATTTACTAAGCCTAACCTAGTATGACACAAGGCCACATATAGAGCGCCTAATGGGGATCGATATAATTGTAATAATAGTCTATGAAACTGGCTTACTGATCATTGCCGTAGAGTATGCACCCTTTACATATTTACTAAGCCTAACCTAGTATGGTACAAGGCCACATATATAGAGCCCCTAATGGGGATCGATGTCATCATTTTATTAATAATCAGTGAAACTATTTTACTGATATTTGCTGTGCAGCATGCACTCTTTATATGTTTAATAAGCCTAGACTAGTATGGCACACGGTCACATATACAGAGCGCCTAATGCGTATCGATATCATTATTGTAATAATCGTCTGTGAAACAAGCTTAGTGATCTTTACACTACGGCAAGCACCCTTTATATATTTACTAAACCTAACCTAGTATGGCACAAGGTCACGTATATAGAGGGAAGGGTGATATTATTGTAATAACGGTCTGTGAAACTCGCTTACTGACCTTTGCACTACAGTATGCACCCTTTATGTAATAAGCCTAGCGTATTATGTCACAGGGTCACATATATAGAGCGTGATCATTTCGTTAATAGTCTGTGAAACGAGATTACTGATCTTTGCCTTACAGCATTCTCCCTTTATATATTTACTAAGCCTAACCTAATATGGCAAAAGGCCACTTACATAGAGCGTAAATGAAGATCGACATCATTATTGTAATAATAGTTTGTGAAACTAACTTACTGACACTTACTAAGTTTCCTATAAAAGTATTTCAAATGTGGGTCACCCAGTACGGATCAAATTCCCTAAACGACTAATGGTTCAAATAATTTTCCACGTCTGGGCACCTGACATCAGCAAATTATTATTCGATGAGCTTATCTTCGTGCAACTTCTGGCTAAAAAAAAAAAAAAAAAAAAAAAAAAAAAAATCAACGTGGGTAGAAAGATTATGTAGCGCCAGTCCTAACAATGAAGCAGACCATAAGCATAAATTGGGATTCGCACATCGGACGAACCGTCAAAAATGAACCATGACTAACCGGGGTATAATTAAAAAAAAAAAAAACAACAACAACAACAACAAAAACGATTTATCTCGAAGTGTGCTATCTACTGTCGAGTTCAGGGCCAGGGAAAAGACTAAAATTATCACATACCGATCCACGGGGCAGACAGTGCCTCCCCATTTTTAAGAAGATTGGCGTAAAACACTATTTTTCCAATCTTATGTACTAGCGTCGACACGTGTGTTAAAACTGAACGGATTTTGCTCCTTGTTCTAAGGGAAATAACTCTTTACTGACTATCACCGAAAATTTCAGTGAAATGTGTATTTTATTTTTAAACGATTCGAAATAATGTACTAGTGTTACTAATGTGTACATTGAAAAATACGCATTAATTGAAAACACATTATCGAATATAATAACTAATAGGAAATAATGTCATTTGTACCACAAATTTTTGTCTCATTCACAATTAATATCTGCGTACTTTTTTTTAATCAAAATATAAGTAAAAAAGATACAATAAAAATGCTATGAATGACTGTTTTGTTTATTAATCTGAGTTTTTTAATAAAAAAAATAATTATTTGGAATGGTTTGCCCCATAATATTCTTCAGTTCTTCATTTTTGGCGGTACTGAGAAAATGCCCCTTTAAATTTTCCAATAATCATTAGTATTTTAACCTGAAAATTTTATTTATAATTTTACCATAGTAAATGCATATATCTTTTATATTTATTTTGGATGCGGAAATGACCTCTGACCATTGACATACTCAATATAAAAATATTCAAAAATTTTAATACAAAGAAAATTCAAATATGTATTTTTATTATCAGGCCTGACGATTGCGTCTAGCATGTAACAGACTGTCGCCTCTGAGTGTTGACATCAATGTTCACTTTTATGTTTATATTTGCATACACTCTATCTCTAATATTGAGTGTGTGTGTGTGTGTGTATATATATATATATATATATATATATATATATATATATATAGTTAAATTCCCAGATCAATATTGTTGACATGGAAAAAAAAAAAAAAAAATCTCTTAGTATAAATGTAATTTACATTAACCAGAAAAAAAGGCTTAGACAGAAGCGTCTATCTTTTTAAATTTGGATTTTTTAATGTAACTATAACAACAAGAACATTTCGATTTCATTTTTGCCTTGAAAAAGTCGGAAGACGAAACGCGTCGGCAAAATCTAAGATCTTTTTTCCAATTGTCATTTTATTTATACCATATATATATATATATATATATATATATATATGAAGAAATATACTCTTAAGGTGTGCTATATTTATGGGATACATTGAACATATGAGGATGGGAAAAAAATGTATTTTCAATTACCCACCGCCGATACTCTTCTTCTTCTTCTTCTTCTTCTTCTTCTTCTTCACATCCTTCACTCTCGCAAGTTTAAAGAAATAAATCGTTAAGCGGTCATATGAATAAAAATCGTCTGAGGAAGCATTAACATTGAAACCAAGGTAGCGGATTCAACTCATCTCCTGATTTTTAATATATATATATATATATATATATATATATATATATATATATATATATATATATATATATATATATATATATTATAAGTTAATAGACTTAAAATATGGTTTTTCGCTACACAGTTCCAACCATGTTTCCAAAATGGAAGCTAAAAGCCCCTAATTTAATTTTGTACTTAAATTAAAGACATTACTAACTTCCATTTCATCCTCAAGCGAATTTTGGAGTAACTTTAAAAATTACAGGGTTTTAAATACACAGCTAAAACAAAATTCATGTTTCCAAGGTAAATCTATTTTGCTAGACTAGGGGTGTCAGTATGTTCAATATGTTTATATTTTAATGTATCAGTTATTGTTACGTTTTGGTAGTGGGTAGGGATGTATTTTTCAATGAAATCTAACATCCGTTAAAAGCGTGTCGTCTCGATTTTTTTTATTTTTTTTTTATTAACTGCTAAAATTCTAACGGCATTTTTTTCGTTCGTATATTTAAAGATTTTTGTGAGGTGTCTACGTCAGATTAATACTTTTTATTTAACTACGATTTGAAATATTTTTACTTTTAATTTTTTAATATACTATATTTCTTTCAAGAAGAATTATTTAAATGTAATTAGAATCCCTTACAGTTTGTAGAATTATAATCACATCAAGTATATTACTATTTTTTTTAAAATTTTATACTTGAATATTATTTAAGTAAACTTTCCATTTCTCAGATTTAGTAAACTTTATTTATTTATTTAATTACAATTTAAAAATTACAATTTAAAAGAAGTTTAGGTTATAATTCATTTTAATGAACTACCATTTTAATTACAACTTAAAATATTTTCATTATTAGTTTTAGTAGACTATAATATCATTTAATAGAAGTGAATGTATTTAAGAATTAGAATTACTTACAGTAAGTAAAATTATTTTACAATTATATTACGATTTTATTTTTATCAAAAATAGCTAATTCATTTCACTGATTTAGTAAACTTTAGTTATTTATTTAATTACAATTTAAAGAATTTTAGGTTAGAATTCATTTAATTTTAATTAACTACAATTTTAATTACAACTTTACAATATTTTCATTATTATTATTATTTTTTATTTTTTATTTTTTTTTATACTATATTTTATTTAATTGAAGTAAATGTATTAGGCCGGAGCAGAAACAATGACGCAATAACGCCGCTCTTTGACGTTAAAAAATACGTCAAAAACCGACATCTCTGCGCCACTACCTCTGTACCAACCCAATATTTGCATTACTTACAATAAGTAAAATTATTTTTCTATATCCAGTATGTTTGTATTACTATTTATTTAAATTTTATATTTAAATATTATTTAAGTCATTTTTTTTTTTTATGGTAAAAGTAGCTAATTCATTTCACTGATTTAGTACA
Organism: Acanthosepion lycidas; assembly: GCA_963932145.1. Lineage (NCBI taxonomy): Eukaryota > Metazoa > Mollusca > Cephalopoda > Sepiida > Sepiidae > Acanthosepion > Acanthosepion lycidas. The sequence goes on from OZ010614.1 coordinate 10,945,323, forward strand.
CTTAATTTATTTATTTAATTTCAATTTAAAAGAAGTTTAGGTTAGGATTCATTTTAATTAACTGCAATTATAAATACAAATTTAAAGTATTTTCATTGTTAGTTTTTATAGACTATATTACATTTAATTTCTATATCAAGTATAAGTATATTACGATTTTAAAAATTTTATATTTAAATATTTATTTAAATATTTTTTTTTTTTATATATATATATATACCCTTTGTACATACAGTTGAAACTATATATTAGTACTGACATGGGTCATCCAATGGTCCACATCCTCTAGCTTTTTGTCATAATTTCATTTTTCTGTAGGTGTTTTATAGGAATCATTTGAGTGTCGGTATTTCTTTTGGGTGGGTGTTTAGGTTAGAATACGTATTATTTAACTATGTATAATTTTAAAAGATGTTTAGGTTAGAATTCGTATTAACTACAATTTTAAATACAACTTTACAATATTTTCATAATTATTTTAATAGACTATTTTTTAGGAATAACCAATTAAATATAATAGAATTACTTACAGTATATAAAATTAATTTTTCATGTTAAATATAAGTATGTATATTACCTGATCCTATTTTATAAATTTATTTTTATTTTTATTTTTAAATATTATTTAATGAAAATTTTTGACAATGACAGCATAAAATAGCTATTTCATTTCTCTGATTCAGTAAATTTTTATTTTTTATAAACTTAGTAATATATAGTTTCTCATGTATGCACAAAGGACATGGGTCATTTAATGACCTACATATTCTAGCTTTTCTTATTAACTTCCATTTTACTGTAGGTGTTTTATTTGATTCTTTTAGGTGCCAGAAGTATTTCGATAGAGATGTCTGATTTTTATATTTATTTATCCTAAATGAGCTTTGATGTTGGTTGAATCTTTTTTTGAATTCATGGCTAGTGCAACCTATATATATATTTTTATGTTTTCTGGTCTTTCAATCGAAGAGATATTGCATTGGTATACTAATGATTCAGTGCAACATTTATTTTGTAGAGGGCAATTATTCGGGTTTCTACAGTTACATAATTTTTGTTTATTTTCATCAGTTTTTATTTTTATTTTTCCATTGTCCAAATTTTTTGGGTTTTGGTATAAGTGTTTATTTAAGATATTAGCACTATGGTTCTTAATAATTTTTTCTAAGTTTTCCGTACAGCTGTAACTCAATTTTAGTGTGTTTTTATTGAAAATAGTACTAAGTTTACTTTCACTAGGAAAGTGCTTCACTATTAATGCGAGGAATTTTTGTCCAAATTTGTTCTTTACCATTTGGTTATATGGAGGTGTATACCAAATTATTTTTCTACATCTGTTTTTTCTATGTTTTTTATTTTCATTTTTTATATAAGTTAGTTTGGGGTTTTTGTAGCCACTCATTTTTAGAGCCTTATTATAGGTATTAATATGCTCTTCAAAAATCTTGTCATTTGCAGAATTAGTACTTATTCGTTTACTGATAGATAATGGTATATGTTTAATTATAGTTGGGGGGTGATTTGATTTAGGGTGTATATATAAAGGATTGGTGTTTGGTTTTTTATAAGGTGTGTATGTATTTTTATTTAGATCTAATGTTATATCTAGGAAGTTTACTTTTCTTAATTTAGTGCTAACCGTAATTTTTAAGCCCATGTTTTTAAATTCTTTATATAAAACCTTTCTAATTCTATCTATTTTGAAGTTGGTTGAGTTACTAATAACCATGAGGCCATCGTCTCTGTACAAACCAATGTCTGTTGTATTAATATCATGGTGTGCAGTAAGGTTATATAATATAAAAAGACCGATGAGATCAGAAGACTCAGCTGAGTCTAGTGATCCCATTGTGATGTCGAAGTGGTCATATGAATTTTTAATCCATTGCTCACCTTTATGTATAAGAACCGATTTTTTTGCATACAGAATAATGTTCTTTTCTTCATCTGTAATATCTGTATAGTGGGTGGCAAAGTCCAACGCATTCAAAAATAGTTCTTTAGATATTGATTGGTAATAATTATCAATATCAAACTGCATTAGTGTACAATTGTGTTTTCCATTTAAGTGAGTAAACCAGTTTATCACTTCCTTGGTATTAATCCAAAGTTTCAGGCTTATTTTTTCTTTAATTTTATTATTAACCCTTTCAAGGATCATTTTACTTATTTTTCTGATTTCCGGTCTTGTAGGATTTATTATCCTTGTAGTGGGATTAGCCTCAAAATCTGGTTTATGGTCCTTCAAGGTTATGTAGCATTCTTTTTGATATAGTTGACCTACTCTATCACTGATCATAAGTTTATCAGTGATTTCCTTACTGCTAGTATTGATATCACGAACTATGTTGAGGTCATTTTTATTCGCTTTCTTGTAGTTCTTATGTAAGTCCTTATTTATTAGGTCGTTGTATTGCTTTATGGTTGTTTTATAAAAGTTTCCAGACAAACATATTTAATATAGAAAAATAATTTTACTTATTGATAGTAATTCAAATATTGAGTTGATGTAGAGATGGTGGCGTAGTGTTGTCGGTTTTTGACGTATTTTTTAACGCCAACGAGCGGCGTTATTGCGTCATTATTTTCTGCCCCGGCCTAATACATTTACTTCAATTAAATATATATAAAAAAAAAAAAAAAAAAAATGAAAATATTTTAAAGTTGTAATTAAAATTATAGTTAATTAAAATGAATTCTAACCTAAAATTCCTTTTAATTCGTAATTAAATAAATAACTAAAGTTTACTTAATCAGAGAAATGGAAATTTTACTTGAATAATATTCAAGAATAAAATTTAAAAATAAACTTGATGTGATAATAACTCTACAAACTGTAAGGGATTCTAATTACATTTAATTGTTCTTGATAGAAATATAGTATATTAAAAAATTAAAAGTAAAAATATTTCAAATCGTAGTTAAATAAAAAGTATTAATCTGACGTAGACACCTCACAAAAATCTTTAAATATACGAACGAAAAAAATGCCGTTAGAATTTTAGCAGTTAATAAAAAAAAAAAAAAAAAATCGAGACGACACGCTTTTAACGGATGTTAGATTTCATTGAAAAATACATCCCTACCCACTACCAAAACGTAACAATAACTGATACATTAAAATATAAACATATTGAACATACTGACACCCCTAGTCTAGCAAAATAGTTTCATCTGTAACCCTGGAAACATGAATTTTGTTTTAGCTGTGTATTTAAAACCCTGTAATTTTTAAAGTTACTCCAAAATTCGCTTGAGGATGAAATGGAAGTAATGTCTTTAATTGAAGTACAAAATTAAATTAGGGGCTTTTAGCTTCCATTTTTGAAACATGGTTGGAACTGTGTAGCGAAAAACCATATTTTAAGTCTATTAACTTATAATATTAATGCTCTGTAAATTTACATTGAGCACTATTTTGTAAAAATAAAAATATCTATAAGAACACCGGATTATATATCTTACTGTTCTTTCTTTTTGTTAATATACATATATATATATATATATATATATATATATATATATATATATATATATATGTGTGTGTGTGTGTGTGTGTGTGTGTGTGTGTGTGTGTGTGTATAAATAAAAAGAAAGATCAGTAAATATATAATCCGGTGTTCTTATAGATATTTTTATTTTTACAAAATAGTGCTCAATGTAAATTTACAGAGCATTAATATTATAAATTAACTGATTTAAAATATTTTTTTTTTCGCTTGACAGTAGCTTCAATTTTTGAAACATGTTTATTAGTGTGTAGCGAAAAAACATATTTTAAATCAGTTAATTTATTATATATATATATATATATATATATATATATATATATATAATAAATTAACAGTTATATATATATATATAATAAATTAACAGTTAATTTATTATATATATATATATATATATATATATATATATATATATATAATAAATTAACTGATTTAAAATATGTTTTTTCGCTACACACACACACACATATATATATATATATATATATATATTATATATATATATATATATATATATATATTATATATGTTTTTTTCGCTACACACACACACACACACACATATATATATATATATATATATATATATATATATATATATATATATATATATATATATATATATATAATAAAAAGGCTTAAACACTAATATTCCATGGTCATAATTTATTCCATTGGAATCGTAAATACGATCCAATTCACCAGACCAACAAATTCAAAAAGAAAACAGAAAAACCAACTCTTTTTTCTGTTTTTTTTTTTTTAATGTCCTTGCTCTGTCCTGGCCATTGAGTTCTACCTGGATTCTATCCTCTTGGAATTATTTTTATACATATATATGTGTGTATGTATGTATGTATATATATTTACATATTTTAGATATATGATTGAATATATATGTGTATATTTACCACTAATATTATCTATCTATCTATCTATCTATCTATCTATCTATCTATCTATCTATCTATGTTTTGAACAATAAAAAATATTAAAAAATAAAATTCTCAGATGCACTGGGTTGTATATTAATATTTTTTGTTTTATTACTTCAATTAGGTTCTTCGACTAGTTTCGGCCAGAAATGGCCATCATTTTGAAAAGAATCCCCAAAATTCTGCATGTTAGTAGCAGTGAACTACAGGTGTGAATGACTGTCTCTGGAAAAAGTGAACTTTGTCTGCAGTTTTTATTTGTTTTTTATCGTTAATTTTGGAGAGCTCTTGTATTGGTTAAACTGACACTTTGAAGTTTGTCTGGGAAGGGAATGTGTGTGTTAAGTGTCTGTCATATTTTAGTTCTTTGGGAGTGTGTGTGCATGTGATATGTGTATGTGATATGTGTATGTGTATATATTTATGTGAGTGTGTGTATATATGTGAGACCTCAACACCTTTGCATGAATGACTGTCTAGCGTGACTGAGAACAGTGCATGGGGCTTGATTTATGGGATTATATATTAATTCTACCTGTGCTGTTTAATTTGTATGGACAAAGTGTTTTGAGGAGCAAAATCCATTTGCCTTCATGTTCTTGTATTTTTAAGGTTATTTTTGTGTCTATTTCTATTTTTTCAATTATAGTGAATTTTGCATGGTTTTTAAAATCATGTTTTTCTAGGTGTAAATACTCTACAGGTAATAATCTTTCATGAGGAGCCAACTTGATCCAATTTCGATAATTATTAATTCTGTAGTGAAAGGGCCATTCAGATTTTCCTACATATTGTTTCTGGTATAGTGTGCATTCTAATTGGGAAATTATGTTATGACTTCTATAGTTAGAGTTGTGGTAGATTTTGAAAGTAGTGTTAGTGACTGAGCTAGTGAACGAATTCATATGTCTAATGTGGTTACAGCATAAGCTCCTTTTGTTGTTACATGGTTGGGGAAAATCCTGTTTTTATTCTTGGTCTTTTATGGGTTACCTTATCATCTGAAATTTGGTTACTGCCTATAATTTCCTTAAGATTCTTAGTTCTACGATACGCTAGAAGGGCGGATTCCTCAAACGGAGTTTTTAGGTCTGCTTTGAGAGGTTTTATTTCCCAGTGACTTTTAATTATCTGAGATAATGGAGGCAGAGTGGGGTTGAAAGTGGTTACTAGAGGGATGCGTCTGGATTTATTTTTAATTTTATACATTAGGGTGTTTTTTCTACGTGTGGAAATTGCTTTATTTATTTGTTCCCTGAATAGATGTTGTTTATAGCCACGTGTTGTGAATTAATGCTCGAGATGTTTAGTGTTTACTTATTTCATCATTGTTAGAATTTATCGTTCTGGGTCTAAGTGCTTGTAAACAGGGAACGTTCTTCTTGGGGTATTTTGGGTGGGAAGACTTAAAGTGTAGATAGTTGTGGGTGTCGGTGATTTTAGTGTGTAGTGTCGTTTGTAGTTTTCTGTTTTTTAATCGATGTAGATGCGTGTGTCTAAAAATGTTACCGGTCTTGTTGATTTTTCAAGGTCGAACTTAATGGAGTCGTGTACCGTGTTTAAGCTCATAAGGAATTCAGGGAATTTCACTGACCGTGTGTATAAAGAAGATATCATCGATATATCTTGCATAGAATACGCAGCCGTTACTGTTGAAGTTATAAATATGTGTCTCCTCAAATTTTCCCATGAAGATTGCGGCAAACGTGTCCATGGCAATGTTCTCTTACTTGTAGCGAGTTTTCCATTGAAATCCAAAGTATTCAGTGTAAGAATATGTTCTATAAGTTTTATGATTACTTCTGTGAGGGGGTCTTGTTTTATTCTTTTAATAAGTGCTTCTTTAAGGGCGTTTAATCCTTCGATGTGTTTGATGTTTGAATAAAGTAATCTTACCTCCATGTTTACTAGAGTAGCATTTTCTGTCACTGCTTGTATATGTTTAATTCTGTTTAGTAGGTCTGTTATGTCTCTGATGTAGGATTTTACTTCCTTAGCTAGGGGCTGTATGTAGTGGTCTACATATTTGGATATTTTAGTTATGTGGCAGTTAAATAATGAAATGACGGGCCTTCCTGAGTTGTTGTTTTTGTGTATTTTGCAAAGGAGTAAGAAGCGGACAGGTGTGATCTTCGTGGATGTAAGTGTTGTGCACGTTTTATTGTCAGTTTATTTTGAAGCATCATGTTTAGCGCGCATGTTAGGTTTTTTTTTGTATTCTATTATGTTTGATCAGGAGCCGTTTCAAGCTTTAGTTTCGGTAGTAAAAAAATATAAAAATTATCCAACATTTGGATATTTATTTATTACTATTTTCGTTTCTCTAAGCTCAGATCGATGAATAACATAATAAAAAATATTCAAATGTTGGATAGTTTTTGTCTTTATTTTCTGCCGAAACTAAAGCCACCATACGAAGCTTGGAACGGCTCCTGATCAAACATAATAGACATTCGCTGTCATATTTAACAATATATTATTATATGAATGATGTCCCTGTACACTGAATTCAAGTTACACAATGACGCAGCATTAATCGCTCCCAACACCAAGAAATTTCAATGGAACCTCATCAAGCGA